>CM056053.1:128560043-128868507 GCA_029574335.1 Rana kukunoris
TGCTGCCTTGTTCCTTCTGACTGCGAGCTACTAGGGACAGGGGCTTTTAAATTATTACTATTTAGTTTGTTACGTAAAATTCGATAAGACCTCCCGTTCAGCTTGTAAAGCATCACTTCATGGGACCAAAAAAAAATTTAACACCTCTAATGCTTTCATCCGCCATTGCAGATTTGATTCTGGTACTGCATTTCGAGTGAACTGGCATGCTCGAACAGTTAGAAAAAGAAGTTGGAAGTTTCATCCTGAAAATGACTTGCATCTTTTCTGAGCATGCTCAGAAAGCTCTTTTTTTGGCTTAGTAATTTAAGGACATCCTTAACAGGTGTAAGCAGTTCCAAGTGCACACAAACTAGAGGCTGACATTTCTTCATGTGTTTCCAATTGGTTCATTATTAGCACACATGTTATAAAAAGCGTGGATACTGCACGTGTCAGCTGCCCCTCAGAGGGGGCAGATTTGCTGGCTGGAAGGAATGGCGGAGTGAAACAGAGATGTTTTGGAGCAAGTTTTGTATTTTTTGATGTTTTCTCTGCTACATAATTTTGCTAAATGTTTCTCAAGATGTTAATGACTAATGTTTTAATCCTGTGGGTCTATCCTGTTATTTCAAAAGCATGATTTATTTTCCAATGACTGTGAAATAAACGTTGGTCTTTTTTGTTTTTAGGTGTTTTGTATATATTTTTGGTGTGTTTATTTGTAATTTTTTGTTTTGCTTTCCTTGTTTTGTGGACCAATAAAATTTACTTTCAAATTTTGAAGTTTGTTTTGTGATATTTTTTTCCTGCTATGGATTTCAACCGCTGCAGCTGAACTAGTTTGGGCCTAAACCATCAAGTGTGATTTGTCTCTAAGATCTTTCCTGGTGTGTATGCATGAAATGTTTAGTCACCAGAAAAGGAAGGACCAAGCGGTAAGTATTGTTTCCTAGAACTGATGTCCAGACTGACTTTTTAAAGCACATGTGCAAGATGTAGGAAAAGCTGCAAACAGGGCCTGTTGGAGGTGGGGGGGGGGGGGTGTGTGTTTTTTTTTTGGACAGGCTTGAAGTGCTGATTTACAGCGCTGTGCTTGAAACTAGCACAAGACAATCCTATTCTAATTGTGGGTTGTTTGAGGGAAGCCAATTGAGTGTTAGAACCCCTGCTAGTGTTTTTAGGTTGGGCTTTGTGTCCCTTTTCCTAAAATTGGCTTCACTTCCTGTCACACAGCTGAACAGGAAGTGAGGTTAAAACCCTACCAATGGTCTTTTCTTTGGGCACAGGTCAATCTAACTAGTGTCACCATTAAGCAAATTGCACTGCAGTGTACACCCCAAATGATTAGTTACTTTTGGGTTTTAGTAAAGGCAAAGCCGCTCTGCAGTAGAAGCGTAGGCAATGAAAATCAGAAGGGAAGCACTGATGGTTTTTACTTCCAATCCCGCCAAGTTTTGAGTTTTCTTCCTTGCTTGTCCACTTGTAGTGCAAAGTGGATTTGCCTTTAGTAAATGGACCCCAAAGTCCAAGATTCCTACTAATTTGGGGTGTACACAGCAAAATGCCATTTCCAAAATGGGAAACTATTTATATTGATCTGTGTGTCCCCAACAAAACATTACTCAGGTGTTTCCCTCACTTCCTGTTTGGCTGTGTGGCAGGAAGTGAATGAATTAAGTAGAAAGTGACAACATTTGTGAGGTGTCTTTACCCTATCAGGGGTGCAGGCATCCCCAAAACAAACATGAAAATAGTTGATTTAACATTGGGTGGTGTTTGTGGGGTCCCTAACACACATTCATACATATTAGCAACGCTGGATCGTGGCCTATTGGCATGGTTATATTTTCTTAAGCCTCTCAATAAAATGATCTGAAATTTTGGGTTAAACTGGAACAATAATCATCACTTTTATTTTTTGGATTTCTTTCATTTTGGATAGAGTTGGTGGGGGGGGGGGGGTTAGAAGCTCTGTCAGTTTATTGTGTATTATCCTTCCGTGTTTGGGGAGGACGATTAAGGGGAGATTGGCCTTCACTTCCTGCCCATAGCCAAACAGGAAAGTGAATCGAAAAAAAAAGTAGGCCAGGTATTAAGGGCCCCCCCCCCACCCCCCCCCTCCCCCCCATAGCCCCCCAAAATAAACTAGGTCCAGGGGGAAGTCCCCCCCCCACGAACTTGTGTGTGTCCCCTGAAAATTCCTGGGTGGGTCATAAAAAAACAGGGCTGTGGCCTTGAAAGGAAGGGTGGGTCATTTTTCTATTAGGGGGGGTGCCAAAAATTTGGTCAGGCCTAGGGCAGCACAAAACCTAAAATATCCTACTGCACATTAGGGCTTATTTAGACAGGATCCAATTTACAGCATGTTTTTAGATTGTGGGAGGAAACCGCCACAGGGAGAACATTCAACAAACTCCAGGCAGATAGTGTCACGGGCGGGGATTCTGTGGATTCAAACCAGCAACCCTTTTGCCTGCTGAGTTAGGCTAGGTGAACATGCTACACACTACGCTACTACTGTGCTGAAACGAACATGATTGCAGCTGAAAGCATGAGATGTTTTTTTTTTTACCAATTCATGCTTTCCAGCCTGCCTGGAGGACAGATGTGGGGGTTAATTGACCCCGCCTTTCTCTATAAAAGAGGACCTGTCACACACTACACTCTAGTCCTATTACAAGGGATGTTTACATTCCTTGTAATAGGAAAGAAAAGAAAGAAAGTGAAAGAAAAATAATACAAACAAAGGGACAAACAAGTGCAAAAAATAAAATATTAAGTAAAAAAATAAAAATAACAAAGGAATTTAAATGCTCCCTTGTCCCTAGTAGCTCGCACTCAGAAGCGCAGAAACACGCATGCAAGTCCCAACCACATATGTAAACATCCTTCAAAACCCACATGTGAGGTATCATAGCGTGCGTTAGAGCGCGAGAGCAATAATGTTAGCACTAGACCTCCTCTGTAACTCAAAAGTGGTAGTAACCTGAGAAAAAAAGTCAAGCGTTGCCTATGGAGATTTTTAATAACGAAAAGTTTAGCGCCATTCCATGAGTGTGCGCAATATGAAAGCGTGACAAGTTAGGTATTATTTAGGTGTTTCTTTTTCGGTTTGTAACATCATCTTTTACCTTATCCCTAAAAATTGGCCTAGCTTTACTGCTTTCTTATTTTGTCATTCATGAAACAGGTTTTTTTTTTTGAAAGCCAAAAAAAAAAAAAAAACGTTTAGAAAATTTTTGGCACAAATACTGTTGGAAATGTGTCCGAAAAAATGGCCGCCACTTTATTTATTCCCTAGGGTGTTTGTTAATAAAATATATATAATGTTTGGGGGTCCTGAGTAAGTTTCAAGGAAGAAAATATAATTGTTACATGAAGGAGAGAAGTGCCAGATTAGGCGCGGTATGGAAGTGGTTAAAGTGCACCAAAAAAGTGAAAAATTCCTTGAAATTTCGTACATGGGAGGCAACCAGGGGGGGGAGGAGGCAATTAGGGGCGCCATCAGGAATTATGGGGCCCCTTACACAGCTTCAGGCATGGGCCCCCTGGAGCAGAGAATAGGGGGGGGGGGGGGGGGTGCGCCTGCTATCATGCCTGATATTAAGGGGGGGGGGCTGCCGCAATTTGATAAGCGGGGGGTTCCTTTACTAAAAAATACATATAGAAAAATATATATTAAAAAGGGTGGTAGCCATCCGGGGGCCCTGGGGACCACTGGGGCCCTTTAATAAAAAGAAACTTCTGGGCTCTTTAATGAAAAATAAATTACAATATCTACATATATAAAATAATAAAAAAGGGGGTTGCCTTGGGAGCTCTGGGCCCTTTAATTAAAAAATAACTACCAAAAATCTAAAAAAAAAAATAACATTGGTGGAGCTGTGGCTCAACGTGTGCTGCGGCTGACATGTGAGCTGGTCAACGTGAATGGCATGCGCTGACAAGCCGTTCACCTCTGCAGCCAAGGGTTCGGATCCCGGTCCTCGGCTACATGTGAATGAGTTTGGTGGTGTCAGCCCGGCTCCCGGTGGGTGTGCTATGCAAGGTACGCCCTGTGCTTAGTATAACCCCACCCCCCCCCCCCCCCCCCCCACAAAAAAAACACCACACTTGCACACACTTTGGCCATGAGGTCTCCTAAAATAAAGGGAGGTGAAGGACCTACAGGCTGGCTGGTGGGTGGGCTACACTCCTTCATAGGGGGAGTCCCTCTGTCCCATTGGGCTCCCAAGTGTAGCAGGTGGGTGAGGCCCCCCTCACACCCACCATTGCCACGGGGGGCATGGAGAAGGATGGCGATTGCAAGTCCAGCTCCTCTCTCTCGACTTCACGCACAAAATACACTTTAAAAAAGAAATTAAAGTAAAAAAGTAACAAACCTGGGGAAAATGTTTATAACATTTTTAGAAGCAAAAAGGGGCCCTCTGGGAGCTTTCAAAATTATATTATATATATATATGTTTAAAAAATAACCAAAAAATATATCATATGTTTTTTTTTTGATTTTTTTGTAAAGGTGGGGGGTTGTCATCTGGAGCCCTGGGGATCTCCGGGCCACTGGGGACCAGGCCACTGGGGACCTCCAGACCCCTAAACCAAAACATTGGCCCTTTAATAACAAAAAATTTGGGGGGTTGCCACCCGGGGCCCTGGGGACCTCCAGACTGCTAAAAAATATTAAATTCCAAAAATTGGCCCTTTAATAAAAAATCCTACAAAAACCAACTAACAAATATATATACAAAAAAAAAAAGAGGGGGTTACCATCTGGGGCGCTGGGGGGCCTCCAGGCATCTGGGCACCTCCGGACCCCCGGGCCCCTTACAGGTGTACAGGGCCGCCATCATGAATTTTGGGGCCCCTTACACAGCTTCAGGCATGGGCCCCCTGGAGCAGAGAACCGGGGGGGGGTGCTGCCGCATGAAATTGAGAAGCGGGGGGGGGGGGGGTGGTGCCACAAATTGAGGAGCGGAGGGGCCCTTTACAAAAATTTTGACAGAAATAAGAAATAAAGAAAAATATATATAAAAAAGGGGGGTAGCCATCCGGGCCCTGGGGACCTCTGTGCTCTTTATCAAATAAAAAATACAAAAGAGAGAAAATACATATATATATATTTTTTTAAATATAACATTTATCGAAAAAAAGTAAAAAAACAAGGGGGTAGCCTTCCAGGGCCCTGGGGACCTCTGGGCCCTTTCCTTAAAAAAAAAAAAAAAAATATATTAAAAAAATATATATATTTTTTTAAATATATATATATTTTATTTTAAAAAAAGGGCTTGCCATCTGGGGCCCTTAGTGGCCTCCGGGCCCCTGGGGACCTTCGGAGCCCTTAAACAAAAAAAAAAAAAAAAAAATTGTTTTTTTTGTTTTAGGGTGGTTCCCATCCGGGCCCCTGGGGCACCTGGGGGCACCTGGGGACCCCCGGGCGGTGTAATGCCTGTACCCCCCTAATGGCGGCCCTGCAGGTGTACTGCCTGTACCCCCCTGATGGCGGCCCTGGGTGTAATGTCAGCATGTGAAAAATGACATTCTGAAGGAAAAAAGCCATTTAAAACTGACTCGCGGCTATAATGAATTGTCAGCTCTTGGAATTTGCAGGAGAATTCATTCATTAAAAACACCAAAAAAAAAGCGTGGGGGTCCCCCCAAATTCAATAACCAGACCCTTTAGGTCTGGTATGGATATTAAGGGGAACCCCGCCATCAATTTTTAAAAAAAATGACGTGGGGTTCCCCCCAAATATCCATAACCAGACCCTTCAGGTCTGGTGTGGAATTTAAGGGGAACTCCACTCCAAATAAAAAAAAAATGGCGTGGAGTCCCCCCTAAAATCCACACCAGACCCCTTATCCGAGCACGTTGACCTGGCCGGCCGCAGAAAAGAGGGGGGGACAGAGCGCGGCCCCCCCCCCTCTCCTGAACCGCACCAGGCCACATGCCCTCAACATTGGGAGGGTGTTTTGGGGTGCCCCCCAAAACACCTTGTCCCCATGTTGATGAGGACAAGGGTCTCTTCCCCACAACCCTTGCCCGGTGGTTGTGGGGGTCTGCGGGCAGGAGGCTTATCGAAATCTGGAAGACCCCTTTAACAAAGGGGCCCCCCAGATCCCGGCCCCCCCCCTGTGTGAAATGGTAATGGGGTACCTTGTACCTCTACCATTTCACGAGAAAAAAAATGTAAAGGGTTAAAAACGACAAGAGCCGGTTTTTGACAAGTCCTTTATTATCTTCTTTCTTCTTTCCTTCGGGTTTCTTCTTCCTCCTCCTTCTTCTTCCTCTGCTTCTGTCTTGGGTCTTCTATTCCCGCATCTTGACTGGCGTGTTCTTCCATCTTCTTCCGCTGTCCTTCTCGTCCGCATCTTCTCCTTCTTGTTCTTCTTCGCCGGAGCGGCCGCTTCCAATCGAAATCCCCGCTGTCTGCCGGACCACGCCCCCCCCTCTGACGCCACGGGCAAGCTCTTAGGAAAGTCCCCGTGTGGTGCCAGTGCGTCAGAGGGGGGCGTGGTCACATGTTCCAGAAAGCGGGCAATTCAATTGGAAGCGGCGACTCTGGCAAAGAAAAAGCCGCGCACGAGCTTCGAATTGAATTGGCCGCCCTCTGACATGTGACCACGCCCCCCTCGGACGCACTTGCAGCACACTCCTAAGAGCTTGCCCGTGGCGTCAGAGGGGGGGGCGTGGTCCGGCAGACAGCGGGGATTTCAATTGGAAGCGGCGCCTCCGGCGAAGAAGAAGAAGGAGAAGAAGATGCGGACGAGAAGGACAGCGGGAGGAACAGAAGATGGAAGAACACGCCGGGCAAGATGCGGGAATAGAAGACCCAAGACAGAAGCAGAGGAAGAAGAAGGAGGAGGAAGAAGAAACCCGAAGAAAAGAAGAAAGAAGATAATAAAGGACTTGTCAAAAACCGGCTCTTGTCTTTTTTAACCCTTTACATTTTTTTTCTCGTGAAATGGTAGAGGTACAAGGTACCCCATTACCATTTCACACAGGGGGGGGGCCGGGATCTGGGGGCCCCTTTGTAAAAGGGGTCTTCCAGATTTCGATAAGCCTCCTGCCCGCAGACCCCCACAACCACCGGGCAAGGGTTGTGGGGAAGAGACCCTTGTCCTCATCAACATGGGGACAAGGTGTTTTGGGGGGCACCCCAAAACACCCTCCCAATGTTGAGGGCATGTGGCCTGGTGCGGTTCAGGAGAGGGGGGGGGCCGCGCTCTGTCCCCCCCTCTTTTCTGCGGCCGGCCAGGTCAACGTGCTCGGATAAGGGGTCTGGTGTGGATTTTAGGGGGGACTCCACGCATTTTTTTTTTAATTTGGAGTGGAGTTCCCCTTAAATTCCACACCAGACCCGAAGGGTCTGGTTATGGATATTTGGGGGGAACCCCACGTCATTTTTTTTAAAAAATTGACGGCGGGGTTCCCCTTAATATCCATACCAGACCTAAAGGGTCTGGTTATTGAATTTGGGGGGACCCCCACGCTTTTTTTTCCCTTTTTTTAATGAATGAATTCTCCTGCAATTGCCGGGAGCCGACAATTCATTATAGCCGCGAGTCAGTTTTAAATGGCTTTTTTCCTTTGAAAAATGACATTTTGTGCAGAGACAGTTCTAACCACGGGAAACATGCGCTTTTTCACATGCTGACATTAGAGCCCCCCATGCTACGAAATTTAAAGGAAAATTACACTTTTATTATTGCACTTTTAGCATTATTAAAATCACTGCTCCCGAAAAAACGGCCGTTTTAAAAAATAAAAAAAGCATTGGTACATGTCCCCTGGGGCAGGACTGAGGTCCCCAAACACTTTTTAGGACAAAACTTGCAGATTAGCCTTTAAAATTCACTATTAAGATTTTCCCCCATAGACTTATACAGGGAGTTCGGCGGCGGCTTTAGTTATCAATCACATCGCGCTGCTGCTGCCGCCGGTTCATGCGCCTAATTAGGGATTCATCCAGCGCACTAATTAAGGCATGTACCGGCGCAGCGCAGATTCATTAGTAAATCAGCCCCACTGTGTATGTCAGGTTGGTAGGTCAGTGTGTGTGTGTCATATTGGTGGGTCAGTGTGTGTGTGGGGGGGTCAGTGTGTGTGTGTGGGTCAGTATGTGTGTGTGTGTCAGTGCGTGTGTGGGTAAGTGTCTGTGTGTGGGTCAGTGTGTGTGTGCGCGCGGGGGGGGGGGGTTCAGTGTGTGTGTGGGGGTCAGTGTGTGTGGGGGTCACTGTGTGTGTGTGTGTCAGTGTGTGTATATGTGTGTTTCAGGTGAGTCGGTCAGTTGTGCTTACCCTATAGCGCTGCCGTCTTTGTCTTAGCCGCACAAATGTGTACTTCTCCTCCCGGCTACACATCCAAGCTAAAAGTTTTCTTTTCTTTTCTTCATTCAGTGCGGCATGTATTTTGCCTATAAAGAACCAAAAGGCTAGCAGAGAAAAGACGAGCTGCTGAATGACCTCCATTGTTGTTGTTATTTGGCTGACGCTGAGTGACGCTGCATCACAATTCGCGTCGCACTAGTGTGATATCACGAGAGGCATTTTTTCTAAAACCTGTATGGCCCTGGCAGTCCGACTTGCAGTGGAATCGCTCACCAGAATAGACCGGACCATTCTAACCCATTCCATTCTAAGCGACCCGAACCGATCCACTCAGTAGAAACGGGGCATTTGTGGACAACTCTTTGAGGAGGTCCCCTGAAATGAGCATATGGAACAGTATGGTAACGGCAGGCCCAAATCTAAACCAGCAGCTCCTTCGGAGGTAGTGATACATATATATATATATATATATATATAGATCTATATATATAGATCTATATATATATATATATATATATATATATATATTTATATATATTTATATATATATATATATATATATATATATATATATATATATCTATATATATAGATATAGATATATATATATCTATATATATATATATATATTCTGCTACCGAACACTAATTTCTCATACTAGGCATAGAATTTTAGCTGTATAAGTTGTGGTTTTCATTGTGGAATATTTTATGTTATATGTCTATGTCTCACAATTAATCCTACTGATAGCAGTGATCGTGAGTGACTTAATTGATAAATAAATTCTTATTTATTTTTCTATTTCTATAGTCCATACTTTCACAAATTCAGTTGATAATAAATTGAATCTGTGTATTTAATAATTCATTTTATATTGGAGACACTGTGGTATACTGATTGATTAAACAGTCAATATTGCTAACTTAATCGTTCACAGTTCCTGACATAATCAATAAAACATAATAGATTTTCATAAACAATTTCAAGCGTACTTTATCTTTTTTTTTTTTAGGTAGTTTTGGTGTTCCAAAATTAACTTTCTTTCAAGTGTATCCTATTTACTTTTGAATTTTTAAATTGTGGCAATGTCAGACTTGACATTAGCTTTACCTGTGCAGCTTAAAATGAAAAAAAAAAAAAAATACAAACATTCCCTCTAAATTTTACAAAAACGACTTATTTGCATTAAAATGATAGATGCACTTTATTGGCAGATCCATCGGCTGTCATTGTCATTGATCAGTGTATGCCTTCCTCCAAAGCCTTTAACCTCCAAACGTCCTTCTATGTACACCAAATATGTAGCTGTTATTCACCAATAGAGGGAGCTCTTGGGAGACAGGTGATTGACATGAGGAAGCTGTTGTGTATAAGATATGAGTGAGGCTTGCTATTTGGCTGCTACATATGCATTTGTTTTAATATGCCTTTCTATAATCAATGGCAGTTTAGAAAATAACATTCCATCCTTTTTAGCAACTAAGTGAATGGGCATATAAACCTTCTGAATGTAGGAGCAGGCAACCCTTTGATCACTTGTAAAAATATATTCAGCGCCAAAAAATGTAATTGTTATAAATTATTGTATAAAAATAAATTAAAGCTGCTCCTCTGTGACAAACTGTAAACTTGCAATGTGTGAATGTAGATATAGAGGGCGCTCAACTATGATATCTAACAAATACCCTCTATAATTGTGAAAAAAAATTGTAATCAATAATGATCAACAAACAAATATATAACAATAGTGCATCAACGCAAGTGCAGTGCTTAATATTGTCTCTTGTAAATAGTCCCAATTAGTGCGTTAAAGTGGATCTGATATCAAAATCTTCTTAACAACTGTATTCTTGCTTAAGGTGTGATATACTTCCACCACCAAACATTAATATCTTCTGTCACCCAAAAGTGCACAACATATGAATGCGCTTACCAGAAATATCTGACTTCTTTATTGAAAAAGAGAGTCAGATATGGCTTTTTGCAGGATTGTGCCTGCACACATGCTGGATTGACAGGAATGCTCTCAAATGCCTCACACAATTTAAATCTAATGTGACAGAAGAATCTTTTACAATCAAACCCCTAATTACGTGTTGGTCAGACCATGTCACCTACGTCCTGAAGTGCCCATGTTCACTCCAGTACGTAGGTAGAACCAGACGTCAACTCAAAATTAGAATCAATGAGCATTTAGCAAACATCAACAAAAAGTTTTCCAAACCGCAGTGTGTCTAGACATTTTGCAAGTCACCATGCAAGTGACCCCAGTCTATGTACATTCTATGGGATTGATAAAGTCTCCAGACATTGACGAGGGACACACATGAGGGTGCACAGAATGTGGACAATGCAGCCACTTGGCCTAAATATCGAATTGGATCTAAATTGTTTCCTGGCCAATGATTGAGATCAATATGTAGGTCAGAAACTCTAGATCCAATTTGGGAGCATATATATTCCATACTAACCTTATATAACATATGCTAGAAAAGATTGAAGAAGTGGAAGATTGATGGGGGTATTGAGGAGTGCTCCCATGGCAATACATGGGGCACCATAGGGGTGTTCTTTACCTATGGCTCCTGTTTGTTTATATGGTTTTGTGCTCTCTGCTCTCTCCCAAGTGCTAGAACAGAGAATGTAACAATCACTAGCCGTTGAACCAGTGTATGAGGAGGGGGGGTTGGAGAGTGCCCCTTTATCAGATTGTTTTTTTGCCATATTGAGTCTGCCCTAATTGGTGTAAATTAAGAGTCCTAATTTTTGGGGTAATTGTAAAGTATAGTGTGATAATGTGGAGCAAGCATTGTGATTTGTACATGATGTATCTTACTGTAATTTATATTCCCCTGTGTTGAGCATGAACTCAGTTGATTTTAAACGTAATGTTTTTAGCCAATTTATCTATGTATTTTGCTGCCTGTACAATTGTGAAGCCGATCGGTACTGTGGCTGCAATCTAATTGGCGTATATTTCCTCGTTTGGTCTCCAATGAGATTTCCGAACAGACTACAATTCCTGTGATCCTCTGTGACCAGGTACGCCCCCTGAAGACGTAAACCAACGAAACGTGCGTCGGCGGCGGTACCTGGTCAAGTGGTAGTCTGACGTCCTCTCCGACGCTGCAGGAGCTAGCAGAACCTGGCGGAATGCACGCCAAACCACGGAGGTGGGAGCGAAGCCAACCCACCAGATAGTGGTGACATATCTGCAGCCCCAGTCTTTTAATGTGAGATGCCATTTGGCACCCTTTTCTTATGTTCAGTTTTTAAAATAAAAAACAGTATTATGCTATGGGCTTTTTTTTTTTTTTTTAATACATCAAACCGGGGTAGCCGAGAGTGAGGCATTTGAGAGCATTCCTGTCAATCCAGCATGTGTGCAGGCACAATCCTGCACAATCCTGCAAAAAGCCATTGTGCACTTTTGGGTAACAGAAGATATTAATGTTTGGTGGCGGAAGTATATCACCTTAAGCAAGAATACAGTTGTTAAGAAGATTTTGATATCAGATCCACTGTAACGCACTAATTGGGACAAGAGACAATATTAAGCACTGCACTTGTGTTGATGCACTATTGTTATATATTTGGTTGTTGATCATTATTGATTACAATTTTTTTTTACAATTATAGAGGGTATTTGTTAGATATCATCTTATAGTTGAGCGCCCTCTATATCTACATTCAACCCTTTGATCACAAATCTGACATTTGTAAATGCTTGATTCTGAAAGAAAATGCCAGTAACAGTCTTTTTTATACTTCAATATGATGTCATTGCAGGCAAAATAATGTATTATTCTGCAAAGCTGCCTTTTTCCTGCACTTGACCTTAAAATGTGCAAAATTTCTGCCTGTTTTTATTCTGAGAACAAAACGCCAGTGGCATTCAGTGTCATAACAGGTCACGCTGTCAGTGCATGTAAATTAAAACAGATTATTTTACTTTACAAGACTAATGCTTATGAAATTGTTGATTTTTTTCAGCCAGAGCTAAAATGCTAGTGGCATTTTGTGTAATAATATATGACAGTCACACTAGGCCATACTGTCAGTGTATTTTGCCGAATCGCCAACAAGGATTTGTTTAAGTTAATCTGGCTATTTTACATTTTGTAGTGCTGAAGAAAAGCTGACTTTTTTCAATCTCAACTTTACAGGATCTTTGGAGCTCTTGCCATATTGTGAAAGTATGAAAAGCATGCTTGCACATTATGGTACTTCTATTGGCCCTCTTCCAGAGATGTGGCATCAACACTCCCACCCATTTGCTCTTTTCATGGCCAGTGACTTCTTATTATGATCTTTTTATATGTCTAGTGTCTTCTTTGTCTGCCATTGGGCCACTCCTGCTAATAACAAAAACAAAGTTCCAGGCGCTATGAGCTGTAAATCCACCCGGAGGGGTAAATATAAGGCAAACAAGCACGATAATGAGATCACAGTACCCCACACAGCTGTCTAATGGCATAGGATGGGATGCTTGGAATCTAAGGACAACAAGGGCTGACATCGCTTAGATGTTAGAATAAATGGTTGTAAAAGCCACTGCAATGATCCACAGGCAATGTTCAATGAACTCACTGGCGATTTATTCTCAACATCATTGACCATGCTGTGCTGGAGCTGGCTCAGGCACTGATGGGCCATGGGGAGACTGTTATACCTGAAGGGTTCCACATGTACTGGCACTTTAAGGCTGGCTCCACCCAGCAGTGATGACAAGGGTCAAGGGGCATAGCAGCCATCTTAGAGAGAGAGCACATGTAGGAAGCAGAGATATGTACTGTCCTGAGATGCATGTTGCAGTGTACAGCCTGTACTGAAATAAACATCCATTGCTCCAGACCAGTCTTGTGTCTCTTACAACACACAGGACACGACAGTGGCGACAAGGATGGGATTTACAAAGTGTCTATCAGTCTGAGAGATAGAGAGAGAGACAAAGACATTGTGGATTGTCACCTGGATAAAAGCAATCACAGATCTCAGCAGGAAAATGTCATTAATCGGGACATTAAGTGAGTTTGATGGAGAACAGACATCCTGGAGTTCCTGGGTTGAGAGGCTGGAACAGTATTTCAGTGCAAATGCCATCACAGACAACAGGCAAGTAGCAGTATTGCTGACAGTGGTTGGGGCCAAAACTTATGACACTCTTAGAGATCTGCTTTCCCCTGTAAAACCAGCAACTAAGACTTTGGCAGAGCTGCTGACACTGCTAGAGGATCACTGCCAGTCCAAACCACTAGAAATAGCAGAAAGATTTTGCTTCTATCAGAGGCAGCAGCAGACAGGTGAAGAGATTAAAGCTTATGTGCTTGCCCTTCGCAGACTAGCCTCTACCTGTTATTTTGGGGACTACCTACCTACTGCACTGAGAGATAAGTTTGTTATGGGACAATTGAGATAGCCTCCGTGATGGAAAAGGCTGTGAAAGATACAGAGGAATTGAACCCCCAGAGCAGAAAGGAAGAGGTGAAGCAGGAAGTTTTCAGAACAGCAGTCAAGCCAACTGCCGCAAACTTGAAATACAGACCCCCACCAAGCCGGGAGTCAGCTTGCTACCGTTGTGGGAATACAGACCATAATTACAAAGTCTGCCGGTTTAAGGATCAGACCTGTCATAATTGCGGTAGGACTGCCCATCTGAAACTAGTTTGCCATAGCAAGAAGGTGTGAGATAAACAACCTCTGAACCCCAAGACAAAGACATATATGGTGGGAAGATATACATCTTCATCTGAGTCAGAGGATGAGGAAGTGCTCCACAGGTTAGACATACATCATATGCATTCAGCACCCTCCGCAATGACTGTAGATGTAACTGTTGAGGGAAGTAAACTCAAGATGGATGTAGACACAGGAACAGCAGTTTCAGTTATCACCCAGAAACAATGGAGACAACTTCCGACCCGAAAAACTGTCTGCCCAACACCAATCAAACTGCAGACATACTCAAAGCAGATACTCCACCCACTGGGTTACGCAAAAGTAAAGGTATTGTACAAGGGTCAGACAAAGAGACTGCCATTATATATCCTAGAAAATGGGGGACCCCCTCTCTTTGGGAGAGACTGGATTGCTCACTTTGGTATGCCAGACATCGCCATATGTCCCTGTAACGCCGTCACCATTCCACTAGGAGATAATGAGGGATTGGTGGTGTCCCTGAAGCAGCGTGTCAGGAATGGTCCCCCCTGCAGGTAAATCTGCCTGTTAGTCTGGCTGCAGTACTGGCCTCCACCAGCGGGGGGTTCTTGGTCATTTGGAGCACACAGCCTTTCCTGCGTTCAGGTGTGACCTGAATGCAATCAGCACGCCTCTATAATACCCGGCGTGTGTAATCACTCCTCGCCCTGGTATCGTCATACCTTCCGGACCTGAGCCTGTACCCTGACCCCGTCTTCTGGACTCTGATTCTGTGCCTTGATCCTGTCTGCGATTCTGATCCCTGATCCCGCCTGGACTTGTCTGCCCTGTCCCCTGGTTCCTGTCTCCCCTGAGTTCTTACCCCGCAGCTAGTCCATCCATCCGTTCCCTGCTCTGTCCTGTCCCATCCATCTGCTCCCTACTCTGTCCTGTCCCATCCTTACCCATCGGCTGACTCCCCATGTGTATGACCTCGGCCTGGCTTGACTTATGATACGGTATTCCCTTTGGATTATTTATGTTGTTTGCTGTTTGCACTGGTGGTCCTCACTTACTTGTAAAATAAACTCCTTTTACTTCATTAGCTATATTGTTTGGTCTCTCTGTGCAGTCACACAGTACTGATCTGCTATATTCCCCTGACACAGCGGTTCCCAAAGGTTTTTGATGACCAGTTGGGAAAAATAAAACATGACTGTGTGAGACTCAAGCTGAAACCCAACGCTCAGCCTAAGTTCTTCAAAGCTCAGACAGTACCTTTCGCACTCCGAGCAGGTGTGGAAGCAGAACTAAGTCGGCTGGAGGAACAAGGTGTCATCTCAAAGGTAGAGCACAGTGAGTGGGCATCACCAGTTGTACCGGTAAAGAAAGCGAATGGGGACTTGCGCATTTGTGGCGATTTCCGCATGGCACTGACCTCTCAACTGGAAATAGACCAGTATCCCCTACCCAGAGTAGATGACATTTTTGCCTCTCTTGCAGGGGGTCAAAAGTTCACCAAGCTTGATCTCAAACAAGCATATTTACAGTTTGAGGTCCATCCTTCTTCCCTCAAGTTTCTGACCATCAACACCCACAAGGGACTGTATGAATACAATGGGATGGAGTTTGGGGTAGCCTCTGCCCCAGCCATTTGGCAACGAAAAATGGATGAGATTTTGGCGGACATTCCTTTCACGCAGTGCCTGCTAGATGACATGTTCATTACGGGACGGACCGACCAGGAACACAAGCAGAATGTGGAGCTTGTGTTGGCAAGACTCCAAGAACAGGGTCTGAAAGTGAACTTAGCAAAATGCCAATTCATGGTGCCTAAATTGGAGTTTTGTGGCCACCTTGTGGATGCAGAAGGTATACACACCATGGAAACCAAGGTTGATGGTTTAGTCAAAGCTCCAGCCCCAACCAACATCCAGCAGCTGCGCGATCATACCTTGGCTTGCTGAACTATTACCACAAATTCCTGCCAGATCTGGCACACACCTTGTTTCCGTTGAACAAGCTTTTGGAGAAACACTCCAGATGGGACTGGTCGGCTGCATGCCAACGTACTGTTGAAGTTTCTAAGCGGAAGCTGTTAGTGTCATGCATGCTCGTGCACTATGAGCTCCAGAAGCCTCTCACCTTGGCTTGTGATGCTTCACCTTATGATCTGGGGGCGGTACTATCCCACATCTTACCAGATGGGTCAGAAAAACCAGTGGCATTTGCCTCCAGGTCTTTGCCAAAAGCAGAAAGCAATTACTCACACATTGACAAAGAGGCTCTTGCGCTGATATGGGCAATTAAGAAGTTTCATCTTTACCTGTATTGTAGGGAATTCACCATACTGACGGACCATAAACCACTCCTTCAGATCTTTAGCCCTGACAAAGGCATCTCCCAGACTACTGCGGCCCGCCTCCAACGCTATGCCCTATTCTTGGGGACATACAGCTACAAAATTCATTATCGTGGTCATTATGCCAATGCTAATGCGGACGCAATGTCCCAACTGACAGGGAGATCCATGGACTCTTCTCCACCAGTCAAGAGTTGTCATTACACCAGCCTGTACTTCTTGTCTTCTGGGGAGATAGCAGCCCATACAACCAAGGATACCTTTCTGAAAACAATACTCTCCTGGGTACGGTCCAGTTGGCCTGCAACAGTCACACAGGAGTATGAATGTCAGAACTGTCAGGATAAGTACTCACCGAGGCCAAGATGCCGAGCGCGGCTGCCTTTGCGACTCTGTGCACTTCACCCCCTGGAGGTGGAGACAGCAGGGAAGGGCACAAAGAGGCACCGGCTACCAGCGGTAGGCGTTGGACTGATAGTAGGTCACTGAAGACTTGGTCTGCGGTCACAGAGCAGGGCCGTGGCAGGTATGGATAGTGATCCAGGAGCAAACAAAGTTCAATAAGCAGAGAATCCGTTCAGGTCAGGACTACATGGAGTGCAGAATTATTAGGCAAGTTGTATTTTTGAGGATTAATTTTATTATTGAACAACAACCATGTTCCCAATGAACCCAAAAAACTCATTAATATCAAAGCTGAATATTTTTGGAAGTAGTTTTTAGTTTGTTTTTAGTTTTAGCTATTTTAGGGGGATATCTGTGTGTGCAGGTGACTATTACTGTGCATAATTATTAGGCAACTTAACAAAAAACAAATATATACCCATTTCAATTATTTATTTTTACCAGTGAAACCAATATAACATCTCAACATTCACAAATATACATTTCTGACATTCAAAAACAAAACAAAAACAAATCAGTGACCAATATAGCCACCTTTCTTTGCAAGGACACTCAAAAGCCTGCCATCCATGGATTCTGTCAGTGTTTTGATCTGTTCACCATCAACATTGCGTGCAGCAGCAACCACAGCCTCCCAGACACTTTTCAGAGAGGTGTACTGTTTTCCCTCCTTGTAAATCTCACATTTGATGATGGACCACAGGTTCTCAAAGGGGTTTAGATCAGGTGAACAAGGAGGCCATTATGTCATTAGTTTTTCTTCTTTTATACCCTTTCTTGCCAGCCACACTGTGGAGTACTTGGACGCGTGTGATGGAGCATTGTCCTGCATGAAAATCATGTTTTTCTTGAAGGATGCAGACTTCTTCCTGTACCACTGCTTGAAGAAGGTGTCTTCCAGAAACTGGCAGTAGGATTGGGAGTTGAGCTTGACTCCATCCTCAACCCGAAAAGGCCCCACAAGCTCATCTTTGATGATACCAGCCCAAACCAGTACTCCACCTCCACCTTGCTGGCGTCTGAGTCAGACTGGAGCTCTCTGCCCTTTACCAATCCAGCCACGGGCCCATCCATCTGGCCCATCAAGACTCACTCTCATTTCATCAGTCCATAAAACCTTAGAAAAATCAGTCTTGAGATATTTCTTGGCCCAGTCTTGACGTTTCAGCTTGTGTGTCTTGTTCAGTGGTGGTCGTCTTTCAGCCTTTCTTACCTTGGCCATGTCTCTGAGTATTGCACACCTTGTGCTTTTGGGCACTCCAGTGATGTTGCAGCTCTGAAATATGGCCAAACTGGTGGCAAGTGGCATCTTGGCAGCTGCACGCTTGACTTTTCTCAGTTCATGGGCAGTTATTTTGCGCCTTGGTTTTTCCACATGCTTCTTGCGACCCTGTTGACTATTTTGAATGAAACGCTTGATTGTTCAATGATCACACTTCAGAAGCTTTGCAATTTTAAGAGTGCTGCATCCCTCTGCAAGATATCTCACTATTTTTGACTTTTCTGAGCCTGTCAAGTGCTTCTTTTGACCCATTTTGCCAAAGGAAAGGAAGTTGCCCAATAATTATGCACATCTGATATAGGGTGTTGATGTAATTAGACCACACCCCTTCTCATTACAGAGATGCACATCACCTAATATGCTTAATTGGTAGTAGGCTTTCGAGCCTATACAGCTTGGAGTAAGACAACATGCATAAAGAGGATGATGTGGTCAAAATACTCATTTGCCTAATAATTCTGCACTCCCTGTATAAGCAAATCCGGGATGCGAGCCAATGGTCAGGGGTTGGAGAAGGTAGAAGTCCAAGATACAAGCCGGAGGTCAAAAGGGGCAAAGACAGCAGCAGATCCAGTAAGACGAGCCAAGGGTCAAGTGCAGGAGAAGGCGTAGAGAAGTCAGGTCCGATCCGGGTCAAATAGGTCAAGGCTTTCAGGTTAGCAAAGGTACTATAGCAGGATAGCTGACAACAAACCAGCAACCCGCCATGCGTCTGGAGCTGGTTTAAATAGGCCGGGCTGAGACTTGATTGGTGGACGCGCGCGTGGATGCGCGTGCAGAAGTGCGCGCGTGCTCGCGCAGGCGCGTGCCCACGCCGTAACACAGAGCCATGCTGGGACGCAGAGGTGCGCATGCACGCGCCACGCACGGGCACGGAATTTGCCGTGGCGAGGATCGGCCGCTTGAGCTACTGGTACCCTGACAGTGCCCCCCAAGGGGCGCACTCCGGATGCCCAGGCTGGACATCAGTTTAGGGTGGTCTTGGTGGAAAGCTCAAATTAGCCGAGGAGCGTGTAAGTTCCTTGATGGTTCCCATGAATTATCTTCTGGAGGGTACCCCTTCCACTTGACCAGGTATCGCAGCTGTCTTCCTCTCTTTCTGCAGCCCAGAATGGCCTCAACTTCGAATTCTATTTCACCTTCAACTTCAACTGGTGATGGCGGAGATTTCTCCCTCTCTGGGAAGGACTCAGGGACGACAGGCTTCAGTAAGGAGACATGGAAGACAGGATGGATTTTGTAAGAATTAGGTAGAGCTAACTCGAAAGCCACATCATTGATTTTTCGTTTGACTTGGAAGGGTCCGATGAACCTCGGTCCTAACTTCCGAGAAGGTATGTTTAACCTGAGATTTGTGGCTGACAGCCAGACTTTCTCCCCAATTTCAAAGGTCGGGCCTTCCTTTTTCTTCCTATCAAAAAAATTTTTGTAGTCCTCTTGAGCTTGCCGCATCATCTCCTGGAGTTTCTTGAAGTTCAGTTGAATAGAGGTTATGTGCTCCTGAACGGCTGGAACCGACGTCTCCGGAATAGGACTAGGCAGAAATGAGGGGTGAAACCCGAAGTTTGACCAGAAGGGGGTTTGGTTGGTTGTTGAATGGATGGAATTGTTGTATGTCTGGTTTGTCCTTTCGGTTTGACCATTGCTCTGTGGGTGATAGGCTGATGAAAGACAAATTTTGATATCAAGAGATTTGCAAAGTTCTTTCCAGAATTTGGACGTAAATTGTATGCCTCTGTCGGAGACGATACATTTGGGGGTCCCGTGAAGCAAGACTATCTCCTTTAGGAAAACTTTAGCTGTCTCTGTAGCGGTGGGGGTGCCCACCATAGGTAAGAAGTGCGCCATTTTGGAAAGGCGGTCAATGACTACAAAAATTGAGGTAAAACCCCCAGAAGGGGGAGATCCACAATAAAGTCCATGGAGACCTCCGACCATGGTCGTTCGGGAATGGGCAGAGGCTTGAGCAACCCCCAACTCCTTGTACTAGGCCCTTTGTTGCGTTGGCAAGAGTACATGCAGACACATAGGCTTTGCAATCCTGCCTCCAGTTTGGCCACCAGAAGGTGCGGGAGACCAGTTCTGCGGTCTTTCGGGCTCCGAAATGGCCCGCCAGCTTGTGATCGTGGAAGGTACTCAGAACTAGGTGCCGGCTTTCCACGGGAAAGAAAATCTTGTCTCGAGACCAGAGCAACTCGTCCCATCTTTCAAGAGGGAGAGGGCTTTGGTTGGGACAGTGCCTGGATGCGGTCTTAATAGAGGTTAGGAGATCCAGTTGTGGGAGTAACAGGAAGTTTTGTGAAGATAGGATGGTGCCAGGTTCAGATGCTCCGGGGGATTCCAAAAACATTCTGGAAAGGGCATCTGCCTTCCCATTCTTGGAACCAGGCCTATAGGATATGAGAAAATTGAACCGGGTGAAGAAAAGAGCCCAACGGGCTTGTCTGGGTCTTAGCCGTTTTGCAGATCGCAGATATTCTAGATTCTTGTGATCTGTGAAGATCATAATAGGGTGGACTGCTCCTTCCAACAAGTATCTCCACTCTTCTAGGGCGAACTTAATCGCTAACAACTCTCTGTCACCGACATCGTAATTTCTTTCTGGCGGATTTAATTTTCGAGAGGCAAAAGCCACCGGGTGCAACAGGGCTTTTAGTCCATGTCTTTGGGATAGGATTGCTCCCACAGCTGTCTCGGAGGCGTCCACCTCGAGTATGAAGGGTAGTGCCGGGTCGGGGTGACGTAGAATGGGTGCTGAAGTAAACACTGACTTGAGCTTAAGGAAGGCTTCTTGGGCCTCCTGAGACCACACAAAATGGTTGCCTTGACGAGTGAGCTTGGTAATGGGTGCAACTATGGCCGAGATCCCAGTGATGAATCGTCTATAAAAGTTAGCGAAACCAATAAAACGCTGTACTCCCTTCCTGTCTCGGGGAGCTGGCCAGTCCTGAATGGCTTGGACTTTTTGTGGGTCCATGGCGACTCCACATGTGGAAACGATGAACCCGAGAAATTGTACTGTACTCTTTTCAAACTCACACTTCCCGGCTTTCAGGTATAATTTATGGTGTCTGAGGGTTGTAAGAACTATCTTGACATGTTCCCGATAAAGCTCAATAGAAGCGGAAAAGATAAGGATATCGTCCAAATAGACCACCAAAAATTCATCCAAGTGCTTCCGAAAAATGTCATTGACAAAATGTTGGAAGGTGGCTGGGGCGTTGCAAAGGCCGAACGGCATTACGAGATACTCGAAGTGTCCGAATCTGGATCTAAATGCCATCTTCCTCTTATCCCCTGCTCTAATTCGGACGAGGTTGTAAGCTCCCCGGAGGTCTAATTTGGAGAAGATTTTAGCAGACCGGAAACGTTGGAAGAGTTCGGGGATGAGAGGTAGTGGGTATCTGTTTTTGACAGTAATTTTGTTCAATTCCCTGTAGTCTATGCAGGGTCTGAGGGAGCCGTCTTTTTTTTCCACAAAGAAGATCCCTGCTCCCGCAGGGGAGGAGGAAGGGCGAATTAATTGTTTTTCAAGGTTCTCGTCGATGTAGGCCTTGAGGGCCTTCAGTTCGGTCTCTGATAGGGGAAAAATACGGCCAAACGGGATTTCTGCGCCAGGTAGAAGGTCTATAGGGAAATCGTAAGGCCTGTGAGGTGGCAGGCGGTCGGCCTGTTGTTTGTCAAAGATGTCTGTGAATTCCCGGTATGCTGGAGGGACGTGTTGAAGATTCTCTGCTGTGGTGGTAACGGTGGAACAGACGGTGGTAACCGGTGCGAGGCAATGTACAGAGCAGTGGGAAGAAACAAAGCTTCCTTGCTTCCCCAGTCAATATGCGGTTGGTGTGTGTGCAGCCAGGGAAGGCCCAAAATAATAGGGAACATCGGAGATGAAATTAAGTCCAACTGTAGGAGCTCCTGGTGTCCGGAATCTGTGATGGCCATAACAGGGTCGGTCTGCTGTGTGACTAATCCTGAACGAGGGAGAGAGCCGTCCGCCAGGCGTACTTGTAAATGAGGATCCTTAGGATGAAGGGGAAAATGTAGCTTCAGAGCTAGGGCAGAGTCCACGAAGCTACTGCAGGCGCCAGAGCCAATGATTGCTGGTAAGCGAGTCACCCCTTCCGGTAGCTGTAGAGAAAGAAAGAGAGTAATGTAAGACTGTGGAGCGCTGACGACACAGCAGTCTGAAGCGGGCCTGGGTGCACACTTACTGGGTCTCACCGGACAGGTGCGAAGAAAGTGGCCGGAGCCTCCACAATACAGACACAGGTTGGCTTGACACCTGCGTTGCCTTTCTTCCGGAGTGAGAGGAGAGCGAACCAGCCCAAGCTGCATGGGTTCTGGGTCGGGAACCGGGTTGGAGGAAGAGACTGGAGGAGGTAGATGCATAGGAGTTGGTCTCGGAGGAATCCAGGTTGGACGAGGCGTGTGGAGGTGTTTGGAACACCGTTCCCGTAGACGTCTGTCCAATTGGGTAGCGGCTTGGATTAAGTCCTCCAGTGTGGCAGGGGGTTCAGTTCTGGCTAGCTCGTCTTTGAGAGCTTCTGAAAGTCCTTGCCGGAACTGATACTTTAGGGCTGCTTCGTTCCAGCCGGTATCGGCTGACCACTTCCGAAACTCGGCTGTGTAGTCTTCAACTGGTCTCCTACCTTGGCTTAGGTTGTGAAGGACAGTTTCAGCCGTCGCTGTGCGTTGTGGATCATCATAGAGTCTAGCCATTTGCTCAAAGAACAAGTCAAGTGTATCCAGCACCGGACTTCTCTGTTCCATGAGGCCATGTGCCCATGCCTGTGGTTCCTCAGAGAGGAGGAAGATAACAAAGCCCACTTTTACTGCCTCTAAAAAGAACGTTCTAGGCTGCAGTGCGAAATACAGGGAGCAGGCGTTTTTTAATGCACGATACTTTCTGCGATCGCCCGTGAATCGCTCAGGAGTCGGGACTCTGGGCTCAGGGTGAGTCACTACCACAGCTGGGCTTGCAGAAGCCTGTGGGGCTGCAGTCCCAGTAGTGGGAGCTGCGGTTGGAGCAGAGGGACCAGGTTGTCCGGTAAGCTGCTGAAGGCGGCCATCAATTTGGAGGTACCCGTCCTGCAATTTCTGTACTGCCTCCGTAAGAGCCGAGACCTGCTGGCATAGGGTCTCAAAAGGCGAGCGCACCCTGTCTGCCTCTGACATCTGGCTGGTTTGTACTGTGAGAACTGTCAGGATAAGTACTCACAGAGGCCGAGATGCCGAGGGCGGCTGCCTTTGCGACTCTGTGCACTTCACCCCCTGGAGGTGGAGACAGCGGGGAAGGGCACAAAGAGGCACCAGCTACCAGCGGTAGGCGTTGGACTGATAGTAGGTCACTGAAGACTTGGTCTGCGGTCACAGAGCTGGGCCGTGGCAGGTATGGATAGTGATCCAGGAGCAAACAAAGTTCAATAAGCAGAGAATCCGTTCAGGTCAGGACTATAAGCAAATCCAGGATGCGAGCCAATGGTCAGGGGTTGGAGAAGGTAGAAGTCCAAGATACAAGCCGGAGGTCAAAAGGGGCAAAGACAGCAGCTGATCCAGTAAGACGAATCAAGGGTCAAGTGCAGGAGAAGGCGTAGAGAAGTCAGGTCCGATCCAGGTCAAATAGGTCAAGGCTTTCAGGTTAGCAAAGGTACTATAGCAGGATAGCTGACAACAAACCAGCAACCCGCCATGCGTCTGGAGCTGGTTTAAATAGGCCGGGCTGAGACTTGATTGGTGAACGCGTGCGTGGATGCGCGCGCAGAAGTGCGCGCGCGTGCTCGCGCAGGCGCGCGCACGCGCCGTAACACAGAGCCATGCTGGAACGCAGAGGCGGGCATGCGCGCACCACGCACGGGCATGCGCCGTGGCGAGGATCGGCCGCTGGAGCTACTGGTACCCTGACAATGAACCTTATTTCCGTAGGCATATGGAATTAACTGTGGCTGGCAACTGTGTTTTATGGGGAGACCGAGTGATCATTCCACAGACCCTCCGGAGACACATTCTGGACTTGCTACATACTGGTCATCCCGGGGGCACACGTATGAAACAAAAGGCCAGAGGCTATGTGTGGTGGCCAAACCTAGACTCAGATATCACAACATATGTGAATGCTTGTGCTGGATGTGCACAAACGGCAAGAGACCCTCCTCGAGGGTGCGTCCAGCCCACGGTTCCTTGGTTTCGCCTACACTTGGACTTTGCAGGCCCGATCAGAGGACACACCTTCTTGATCATAGTGGACGCCCATTCAAAGTGGCCTGAAGTCATTCCTGTTACTCAGCCAACGGCTAAGGCAACGGTTTCCATACTGTTACATCTCGCTGCTACGTTTGGATACCCCAGAGAAATCATCACGGACAACGGTGCACAATTCACCAGTCAGGAGTTTCAGCGTTTCCTGACTGCCCACAACATCAAGCACAAGTTGACCGCACCTTACCACCCAGCTACAAATGGTCAAGCAGAGAGGTTTGTGCAGACTTTCAAACGCTATTTCAAAGCTACAGTGGCTGCAAGTAAACAACAGTCTCTGTCACCCCAGCAGCTGGACTCCTTCCCTTCTGCTTACAGAAACACACCACATGCAACCACTGGGAAAACTCCAGCAGAACTCCTTCTGGGTCAGCAGCCATGGACTGTTTTGGATATGCTCCGCCCTCAAACAGTCCAGGAAAGTGTACTGCAGTCCCAAGACAAGATGGTCAAACACAATGAGCTCCTCCGATTCACAGCCCAACAAAAGGTATGGGCCTGATCTTATTGGTCTTTCAACACAGTTGGCTTCCTGCTGTCATTGCAGAGACTTTGGGACCCAAGATGTACAGGGTCCGCCTGGAAGATGTTCCATTTGCAGACGTCATGCGGACCAACTGCGTCCTCGTTCTCAACTGCCCGAATCCCTGATGCCAGCTGAACCACCAGTGTCTCAAGGGTCTGCTCCCAGCGGATCAGGATGCACAGAGACTGATGATTGTGGGGACTCTGAACTTTTGAACTCAGCTCCAACAGAGCCCTCCAGCTCTGGTCCGGAGGTCTGTTTACCCTCTGAGTTGGGGATCCCTTTTTGGCCCCGCTGGTACCCATTCCGGCCAGCCCTGTTTCCTCCGGTCCCGAATTGCTGGATGCCCGGTCTCAACGACACTGTCGCCCTCCTGACCGGTTTCAGTTGCAAGAGCGGTTACGAAACTTTCGACGGGGCCAACGGAAGTGATTCGATGACATATTAACCCAGCAACTGTCCCTGGAAGCTTGAAGTCCTGTAATTATCCTGTGTTTGGGGGACTGTTATTGGACAGTTATCAGTTAATGTTTTGTGCCTGTTATTGTTTTATTTTTTATTTTTTTTAGGGATGGATGGAAGGTGTTATACCTGAAGGGTTCCACATGTACTGGCACTTTAAGGCTGGCTCCACCCAGCACTGATGACAAGGGTCAAAGGGCATAGCAGCCACCTTAGAGAGAGAGCACATATAAGAAGCAGAGATATGTACTGTCCTGAGATGCATGCTGCAGTGTACAGCCTGTACTGAAATAAACATCCATTTACACCAGTCACCGTGGCCATAAAGATAGCACAAAATGCAGGAAGGACCAAGCCAGAATCTGCCAGAGTGAATGAATGCGTAATGGGAGCAGCTGGGCGGAAGCGTGGCACCTGAAAGGAAGAGACCGATGTGGCAACACGTTTCTCGCACATACACTTTATCAATTCATGGGAATGATGGCAAACAGGGAATTAAAAGCGCAATAGGGGGGCAGGAGTGGGCAGAGCTAGAGGGAAAGCACCTTAACAGATTAATTGGGTACCCACTATAGGAAAACACACTATAGGAAAATTGGGCAAACCGATGAACAAAAGTTCAAGGAAGAACTCTTGTATGCCAAAGGCTTTTTTTGTTGATAATTGTTCTTTCCAGATTTTTCTTGTAAGGAAATACGTCCTGTTCCAATAGGAGAAAAATGTTGAAGTTTGTCCCTTTCTGAATTTTCGTATGAAAAATCGTAACCGGCTGTTGAAAGTTGTGTACACACTATGCGAAAATCGTATGAAAATTCTTTGGATGCAAATGTTCGCCCGATTTTCTTATAGTGTGTTCGAGCATTTTCTCATCAATACCCTTTCCATAGAATATAACCTGTTCATTAGTAACATACTTTTAAAAACAATTTAATGAAGCAAAATTATTAAGAAAAATGTATCAAAAAAATGTATCAAAAAAGGCCCCTTTGTTGAGCACATAGGGCCAGATTCAGGTAGGAGAGCGGATCTTTATTTTGGAGTAACGTTTGTCATTTACATTACTCCGCCGAAACTTTAGGAGCAAGTACTGTTATTCACATAGCACTTGCTCCTAAAGTTGCGGCGGCGTAGCGAAAATGAGCCGGCGGAATTCAAATTGGGCGGGTAGGGGGTGTGTATTATTTAAACGATGCGAGATCCCGCGGCGAACGTACTGCGCATGCGTCGACTGTCAGTGCGCATGCTCCAAATTCTGTCAGTGAACGTCAATGACGTCGATCCCCATTCAAGGACGTTTTACGCAAACGACGCTAAACTTTTTAAATTCGACGCGATGACGGCGACCATACTTAACATAGGATACTCCACCTAGGGGGCATGTTTTTCTTTACGCCGCATATCGCTTACGGAAACGTCGGAAAGTCACTGCGTCGGGCCCGCGTACGATCGTGAATTTCCGTCTCTCGCTGATTTACATATTCTTGGCGTAAATCAGCGGGAACGCCCCGAGCACCCATTTTAAAATTGCAGTTCCGATACGACGGAGAAATACAATTATGCCGCTCGTATCTGAACTCAATTCCGGCGTATCTTGTTTTCTGACTACAGAAAACAGATAAGCCGGCTCAAAATGTGAGTAATGCTGGCGAATCACTGATACTCCAGCGTAACTCTACCTGAATCTGGCCCATAGTGTTCTATGACCGGTACATTGATGACATCCTCCTCGTCTGGGGGTGGAGGGTGCCCCGGATGTGTTCTTCTCCTTTGTGGCCCATTGCAACATGAGCTCTTTAGGACTGTCCTTCATTTTTTTGGATCTGGTTTTATCACATGAAGGGGGTACCATCATTAGTGTAGCACTACCCCCTCAGGAGCCACTGGTTGATTTGGGATTGGCGTATTATGTTACCTCTTAGGCCGCTTACACACGATCAGACCGGTCCGATGAGATTGGTCCGATGGACCATTTTCATCGGGTCACCACTGAAGTGGCCTGATGGTCTGATGTGCGTACACACCATCAGTCCAAAATCCCATTGGGTCAGAACGCGGTGACGTAGAACACAACAACGTGCTGAAAAAACAAAGTTCAATGCTTCCAAGCATGCAACAGTCTTTTTGCTAAAGTCTTCCCATGCTGTAGAGAAGTTGGCAAAGTCCCACTCTAACTCACTGAACCCACCCCTCCCAGAGTTCTTCACAAGTGCACCTATGTGGATCTGGAGAAGTAGGGGGAAAGGGGAAACCGAGAGAAAAACAACTCGAGTGGGGGCGAAAACCCTTGTCCAAAAACTTCTGATAAGGAAAATATCAGACCAACCCGGCAGTCTACTTATAATAGCACGGGTCTCGCAAAATGACAATGGTGCCATCTGCAGTGGTCGTGGTGACCAAAAACACCCGGTCATCTTTCCCAGGAGATTTCAGCACGACCCGGTCGCCGTAGATGTGACGATCGCAACTCTAATCTCGGTGGCAGGCTTCAAACTTTATGTTCAGATATGCCAGTCTGGGATCCACGCCTTCCAAAACGCGGGGTATCTTTAAATGTGACCAAATAGCCTCCTGGCACCAAACTTCCCGTTCTTGATCAATCTGTTTCAACAGGGAAGGAGGCACGTATGGGTATTCGTACCCATGAGTAGCAGCGACTCTCTGGACCACCAGGCGCTGCAGCCTGGCCAAATTTGGCAGAGTACGTGGGTCTCCCCGTCCCGGCAGCACTATAGCGTACGGTGCCCTTTTCAAAATGGGAGCAACACGGGGTACGGGGGTGGTGAGCGAAACAATAGGTACAGGATTTGATTCACCGACTCCCCAGGTCAGCTGCAGAGCGTCCATGGACGGTTGTTGGGACCCACGCAATCCACTCCGGCCAGAGCGTTTCTTCCTCCTGGTCCTGCTGGCGGTGCAGAGTCCTCCAAACCCTTGGGATTTTGGGAACCGTGGTAGTCAGGGAGATCATCTCCTCCTGATTGTGAATCAACGTCTGAAGAGTTCAGTTCCTCAGCAGGCAAGTAATCGTAGACCTTGGATGGGTCTCTGGGCCAATCCGGCAAAGAGCGCTGAGGTGGTAGGCCTCGACCGTGGCTGCGGGAGGCTGGAGCAGATCCTGCTACAATAGAGGCACGCCACACGGAGACCGCTGTGGAAGTGGTGGTCTCTGACGTGGTCTCAGCCTGAGTACCCGTCATGTCCGCCACATTGGTTTGGTCTCTCTCAGTCATCGGGCTTATCTCCGGTGAATGAGGTGGTGAGGCAGCCGAAAGTAAGGACAGGGTGGATGAGACCGAGGTGACCTCAACATTGGGAGCCTCTGGCTCCACGATCTCCACTGACGGGCATGGCTTCGGCCATGTAGCTTCCTCCTTTGCGGTGACGGCAGCCATAACCTAATTCACCCTATACTCCATTGGAGTTTTAACGGGTGATGCGGCGACAAAAAGATAGGCCCGGCATCTCTGACATCGGGCAAACGGCTGGACCTTCACAGACAGCTCCTCGCAACAAGGGCAAAGTAGTCCCAGCATCTCGGCCCTCCCGCTCGAAAGGAGCACAAACTGTCCCTCGGTGGACATACGGACCCCGGTGTCCGTCACTGCCACTCCAGGCGGGGCAAACATGTTAGAGGCCCCCGGTAAAGTGGTAGGGTGCCTCAATTGCTGAGCAACAACGCTCGGTGGTAGGGAAACAGACATCGCCACGTGGTCTCCCTCTCTCCTGCAGGTGGGCAGTGTTCTGCTGAAATGGTGCGAAGACTCTATTATACATCTTACGCAGCTCCCCCCTTGAAGAACTTGTCCAGGCACGTTGTAGGCGTGTGCCGTGCTGCACGTACGCCCAGGCTTAGCGGCCTTGAGGTTAACTCCCTCGCTGCCAGACAGTTCAAAACACAACACTGAACACTCTTCACTCTTTAGTAAATCCTTACTCAGAGGTCCCGGGTTCAAATCCCGGACAAGCCCCCATGTGTAGTGCTACCCCCTCAAGAGCTGCTGGTTGATTCGGGATCAGCGTATTAAGTTACCTCTAAGTGTTGTCCAGGAGTGAAGTTAGTGAGTAGAGCAGTAAGCAAATGTCCAATCAGTAGTTAAGATTTTTCCAAATACTTTATTTCTTGGGTCCAACACGACCAACATCAACAGGAGGTAGATAGGACAGGTTGATGAAATAAAGAAGTCCTTGCAGTATCAGGCTTGGATGAACAGGAAAGCAAGCCTGCTTTCAGTAACTGTATATTGCTTCGCCACTCTTCTGCCACAAGCCTGGCAGCCGGAGTGCCACTTTAAGGTTGCTGGAAGGAACAGGTCCCCGCCATGGACCTGGCTCTGATTTGGTTTAAGATGCCAGATGAGGCCTCTGCCACAGGCTCAATGCTGACAATGCGAACAGCAGAGCAAATCACTCCAGTCAATTACATCTGGGTCACCGGTTGACAGTAGAAATGTACCTGTCAGTGTATCGGCCACCAGATCCCCGATGGTTCGTTCAAGTCTCTCAGATAACCTGCCTCCAGGTTCTCCTTGAGCCGATCCCCCACCGTACAGCTTGCAGCTTAGGATCTCTTTTATATAAGTGAGGGACCCAGTAAGTCACTGGTGCACCTCGGCAGCATCCGCAAGGAACTCCGCATAGCTTGCGACCCCGGCCTGGTACACCATATCACCAGGGTCTGTTGAATGCGCACACCCTAAAGGTACCCACCTTTAGGGTTTGCGCATCCAACAGACCGCGGCAATGCGCACACGCTAAAGGTGGGTGCCGCATCTGAAACCAGGAACCCGCGAAGATCCCTGAAAAAATGGTGCCTGCCACAGATATACCCTTCACCAGCAAGGGGAAAACTCCTCCAATTGGCTGCTGGGGAAAGTGGCTCTGCCAGAACCCCTCTGACGCCATCTGTCGTCCGGGAGTGGGATCGACCCCCCCGGAGCGCAGACTGAACCACAGGACAGTTCCGGAATGACAGCAGCCCAAATTTAGCAAAATTAGGAGTGGAAGCAACATAACTCTCCCACTCCCCCACTAACTTTAGCGTAGTGCCCATACTGAAAGTAAGGGGGCGCTAGATTAGTAAAAACCATACCAAACTCACCAGCGGTAATTCTTACCTTCACTCTTAAGCTGCCATCATCCTGCCTGGAAGTGTGGGGGACAGTTTAATAGGTTACGTAGAAATTTCTCCAAGACTGAGAATTAAATCGCACAGGGAGCTTTCAAGGAGAAACATTTTTAACACAAAGGGTACCCTTCAATGCTTATAAAGGAGGCCTTCAATTCAAATATAAACCCACCTCATAAAAAGGATATGAAAAGCTTATCAGATAAAAATAACACAAATGCAAATAGATGTATCACTACTTTTAACGATAAATACAGGTCCCTCTCCAAAATCCTGAATAAACATTATAGTATACTAAAGCTTAATCTGTGATTGTTTTCCACATTGCCTCTGGCCCCTCAGGTAACTTTTAAGAGAGTACATATGCTAAAAAATATTCTAGACCCCAGCAAGCCACATACCGCCTATAAGAAACCACTCTACGATACCAGTTTCTAGTTTGATAACAGAACTGGGATTTTTCAATGTAAGAAAAGGGGTTGTCTAACGTGCCAGTTCATTTCACATGGATGGAATGAGATAGTTAATAAAAAAGGGAAAATAGGTGAACACCGAAGGTTCGTACAAAAGGGCTGTGATGAACAAAGTGTTCCTCGCTATTTCCTCCAGATCAAGGGCAGATCCAGAGTCTAGTCTCGGGAGGGGCACTGCCATAAAATAAGGTACCGCTAAAAAATCAATGATTGCCGCCATTACTAGTAAAAAATATTTAAATATAAATGCCATAAATCTATCCCATAGTTTCTAGACGATTGTCAGGGACTAGGGTTGTCCCGATGCCTCTTTTTTAGGACCGAGTACAAGTACCGATACTTTTTTTCATGTACTCGCCGATACCGAATACCGATACTTTTTTTAATGTGTCCCCAAATGCAGCCATGTCCCCCCACATATTGCAGCCATGTCCCCCCACATATTGCAGCCATGTCCCCCACATATTGCAGCCATGTCATGTCCCCCACATATTGCAGCCATGTCATGTCCCCCACATATTGCAGCCATGTAATGTCCCCCACATATTGCAGCCATGTCATGTCCCCCACATATTGCAGCCATGTCATGTCCCCCACATATTGCAGCCATGTCATGTCCCCCACATATTGCAGCCATGTCATGTCCCCCACATATTGCAGCCATTTCATGTCCCCCACATATTGCAGCCATGTCCTGTCCCCCCACATATTGCATCCATGTCATGTCCCCCCACATATTGCAGCCATGTCATGTCCCCCACATATTGCAGCCATGTCATGTCCCCCATAAATGCAGCCATGTCATGTCCCCCACATATTGCAGCCATGTCATGTCCCTCACATACTGCAGTCATGTCCTGTGCCCCTACATATTGCAGCCATGCCCCTCATACCTGGCACTGCCACTGCTGCTGCCGGTGTTAATCCCCGTGCAAAATACAGCGGGCTTTACAAGCCACGCCATCTATAGACACTCCCCTTCTCTGGATTGGATGGATCCGTCCAATCGCGAGCAAGGGGGAGTGTCTATACACACGGATCCGAGCATAGACACTCCCCCTTGCTCGCGTATCGGGACAACCCTATCCTAGTAGTATCGGTATCGGAACAACCCTATCAGGGACTGCAGACATGGTACAAGAGATGGTCAGAGACTGCAGACATAGTACAAGAGATGGTCAGAGAATGCAGACATGGTACAAGAGATGGTCAGACTGCAGACATGGTACAAGAGATGGTCAGAGAATGCAGACATGGTACAATAGATGGTCAGAGAATGCAGACATGGTACAAGAGATGGTCAGAGAATGCAGACATGGTACAAGAGATGGTCAGAGAATGCAGACATGGTACAATAGATGGTCAGAGAATGCAGACAGGGTGCAAGAGATGGTCAGAGACTGCAGACATGGTACAAGAGATGGTCAGAGACTGCAGACATGGTACAAGAGATGGTCAGAGACTGCAGACATGGTACAAGAGATGGTCAGAGACTGCAGACGTGGTACAACGGATGGTCAGAGACTGTAGACGTGGTACAGGAGATGGTCAGAGACTGCAGACGTGGTACAAGGGATGGTCAGAGACTGCAGGCATGGTACAAGGGATGGTCAGAGACTGCAGGCATGGTACAAGGGATGGTCAGAGACTGCAGGCATGGTACAAGGGATGGTCAGAGACTGCAGGCATGGTACAAGGGATGTTTAGAGACTGAAGACATGGTACAAGAGATCAATGCAGCCTCATCAGTGCCCATCATTGCAGCCTCACTGTGCATATGAACGCAGCCCCACCTTTGTATAAAAATTCAGTCCCACTTTTGTATAATAATGCAGGCCCACTTTTGTTTATTAATGCACTACCACTTTTGTATATTAATGCATTGATGGCACAGTGGCTGCGTCTGACGGCATGGCACAGTGGTGACAATTGATGGCACAGTGGCTGTGTTTGATGGCATGGCACAGATGTGACAATTGATGGCACAGTGGTTGTGTTTGATGGCATGGCACAGTGGCTGTGTTTGATGGCATGGCACAGTGGTGACAATTGATGGCACAGTGGCTGTGTTTGATGGCATGGCACAGAGGTGACAATTGATGGCACAGTGGCTGTGTTTGATGGCATGGCACAGTGGTGACAATTGATGGCACAGTGGCTGCGTTTGATGGCACAGTGGCTGTGTTTGATGGCACAGTGGCTGCGTTTGATGGCATTGCACAGTGGTGACAATTGATGGGCCCAGTGGCTGCATTTGATGGGCACAGTGAGGCTGCAATTGTTTATTTATTTTTTTTCATTTGCGCCCACCAAAAATTTTGAGCACCAGCCGCCACTGTAGATAGATAGCTAGATAGATTATTATCTATCTATCTACAGTGGCAGCTGGTGGGGGGGTGCAAACAGAAAAAAAAAAGAGAAAAAAGAGAGAGAGAAAGAAAGAAAGGTAAAGAGAGAGCGAGAGAGAAGAGAATGAAGGGCACCCCATACATCAGTGTACAGTACTCTCAGTACTCACTCAGAGGCAGGAGGGACTGACTGGATGGATGGATATCAGACTCCATCTTTCCTTCCTGATTGCTGGGCTTGAATCTTACCGCCCACATCCCTTAGGCAGCAGAACAGTGTCCGTCGGGAGAGTGGGCGGGGCAGACACGGGAGGAGAAGAAGAGAGGAGGGGGAGGAGTAGAAGCAGCTCCTCTCCTCTAACTGGCCGTGGGGGCAGCAAGGGGAGGGGAGAAGTGTCAGAGCTGGCTATGATACCCCAGCTGATCTCTCTCTCTATCTGGCGCTGTGTTGGTGGTGTACACCCCTGGGGAGACGTGACATACGAAGCCGGCCCGCGGCCCACAGGCATTTGCTAGGTTTGCCCTATGGCCAGTCCGGGCCTGGCTGCAGGCACCGCAAAGCAGTTTAAAAAAAATGGTAAAAAAAAAAAAAATTCCCTGTTGCCCCCCCCCCCCCCCCTGGATCCGCCGTTGCTCCAGATGCATAAGAATGTTGGATGCCTGGCGATTGAAACTATTCTTAAAAGTACACTTACGGACAATGAAAGGTTCTCTCTCCTTTGTAGGAGAGAAGACTTTTGGATTTATAATGTTAGTTCTCTGTCACCTAATGACCTCAATGAGGATCTGGAAATACATAATGTTGTGTAGTCCTAGAGGTTCTATGCTTATGATAAAATATAAAAAATATTTTAATATGAATAAGATAAGACACCAGAAATGTTATCATCAATTATAAGAGTAGTCAATAATCATGTGTACAATCATAAATTCAATATTGCATGTATTATTTTATTCCATTTAACATTTTGTATTTATTTTGACATTGTGGCCATTTTTAATACATTTAAAAATATATATTTTTTGTAATTTTTGAAGTTTTCACAACTACTGACTATATTTTTACAATAACAGTTTCATTAATTGTTTTTAAAAGTAATGTTACTATTAAATAGGTTATATTCTATGGAAAGGGCATTAATGAGTAAAGGCTCACACACTATAAGAAAATCGGGCAAACATTTTAATCCAAATAATTTTCGGTGTTGGTATAGTGTGTACACAACTTTCTACAGCCGATTTTTCGTACGGAAATTCTCAAAGAGATTTACTCCAAAATGTTTCTTGTATGGGAACAGAACGAATGATTTTTGTTTAATGTTTACCGTTTTTGTACGATTTCCGTAAAAGAAAAATCTGAAAAGAAAGACTGCGCATGATCAGAAACAATTAACAACAAAAAAAAGTTTTTGTTCATTGGTTTCATTTGCTGTGAAACAACGAGAAAATTGGACGATTGTTTGCCCCAATTTTCATATAGTGTGTACCCCATTAATCTGTTAAGGAGTTTTCCCTCCATCTCTGCCCAATCCCTGCTCGCCTATTGCCGTTATTCCTGTGACTTGATAAAGCGTATGCACGAGAAGCGCATTGTCACGGCAACAGGGATGCATGCATTCCACGCTGGCCACAGCTGTCTCTTCCTTCCAGGGTACCACTCTTCCGCACAGGAGCTCTGGTGATGCAATCCATTCACGCTGGCGGATTTTGGCTTGGTCCTTCCCGCATGGTAAATGGACTGTAGTGCAAATCTGCAAAATGCAAAAAGCACTAAAAATGCATAGGTGTGAATCAGGCCTAAATCTTTCGGAGGTAAAATGGTTATAGGAAAACTTTTTTTTGCGATACGATACTGTGTTACTTTAACTAACAATCACATGGTCGTACAATGCTGTACCCAAACAAATTTTTCCCTTTTTTCTCACAAATTGAGCTTTCTTTTGGTGGTATTTGATCACCTCCTGCATTTTTTGCGCTATAAACAAAAAACGACAGACAAACTTCTGCTCTAAAACATAGCCAATAACAAATCTAATTTCTTTATCAAGTTAGGCAAATATGTGTTCCGCTACATATTTTTGGTTAAAAAATCCCAATAAGCGTTTTTTTTTTCTCAAAGGTTAAAGCATCTACATCTACAAACTATGGGAAATACTTATGGAATTTGTATTTGTTTATTTTTACTAGCAATGGCAATGATCAGTGACTTATAGCGGGACTGCGATGTTGCAGTGGACAGATCGGACACCTAACTGACACTTTTGACACTTTTCGGGAACCAGTGACACTAATATAGTGATTAGTGCTAACAATATGCACTGTCACTGTACTAATGACACTGAATAGGAAGGGGTTAACATCAGGAACAATCAAAGGGTTAACTGTGTGGCTAAAATGTGTTTTCCAACTGGAAGGGAGGTGCTTTTACTAGTGGAAGGCATGGATTGGTGTTTTTGCTCTACAGGAACACAGGGTCCATGCCTTCTGTACTGAAAGAACGGCAATCTGCCTTGTTTACATAGGCAGATTGACGTTCTGCCTGTGCACAGAATTATCAGCTGGTATCAGCAGACATCGGGTCCGTGGGACCTGCTGATCAGCTCCTGCTGTGTAAAATCGCCTGAAAGTTGAGGATCACGTATATATATATATATATACTGTATATGTGATTCTGAACAGCGCAGCCGCCTTGCAGCAGTAAACTTGCTATAGGGTGGTCAGCAAGCGAACACTACTTTCTTTGTGTAAAATGCACATAAACATATACAGTATGTATTTTATACTCCAGACTTTATTATTACATGTGCTATTGCTATGTTTCTTAGGTCAGAATGCTTTATCCAAAAATGAAAAATAAAATACATATACTGTGTATTTGACATATATATGTATAAATACCCACTTGTACAGAGAAGATAGGAATTTGTGGTGCTCTTTATTTATTCCTGTTACATTTCCCTGTGATTTTAGACACTGTGGGCCAGATTCAGATACACTTAATATTGCGCTGCGTAATCGAAATACTCTACGCTGCCGTATTTCACCAGGCTCTACACCGAATCCTGGTAGATTTTTGCCCGTACGCTACGGCGGCGTAGTCTATTTCTCGCGGCGTAATCGAAATACGCGATTGGGGGGCGTGAAGCATTTAAATTAAGCGCGTCCCCGCGGCAATCGAACTGCGCAAGCTCCGTTCAGAAATTTCCCGCCGTGCATTGCGCGAAATCACGTCGTTACGTCATTCGTTGTTTGAGTAGCGTCGTTTACGAACATTCCTATTCCCGGACGACTTACGTAAAAAATAATAAAAGACGTCGGAAAACGTAGAAATTCGACGCGGGAACGACGGCCATACTTAACATGGGCTGTCTAATATTAGACCAGCAAAAAGCTGGTATAGTGTTACGCAAAAAAAAGATGACTAAAGGTGCCGTAAGAGATTGCGAATGAAGATCGTAATTTCTGGGATCGCCGGCAAAAGCTCATTAGCATACCCCGACGCGGAAAACGACGGGAAGTCCACCCCGTAGCCGCAATTTTATTGCAGCGTAGATCCGAAGGCGTACGAACACGTAATCCAGTCGAATTGAAGCCCGCAGCCGTCTATTCATGGCTTGAGGTTTCCGACTAGCTAGAAAACGCGCGTAATTTGAAATTACTCCAGTCTAACACTAGTTAGACAGGCGTAATGGCTCTGTGAATCTGGCCCTGTGTTTTGATGCATTATTCTTACAGATTTTCATATTTGTTGAGGTTATTTACAGAACAGCTTGTTTTCTTCCAAAAAGGGAATTAAAATTATCATCTTTTGTGTGTTGCTGTGTTTCTAGACAGAGTGTTTTAAAAATTATTCCTGCAGTTTGACATGTGTAAGTGGTTCATCTTGGAAGTCTATGAAAAAGTATTTCTCTCAGGAAGCCAAAAATTGTTGTTTTGTTTTTATACTTTACATCAGGCCAGATATATGCCCTCGAGATTTTTGACACAGTGTGATTTTGATTGCAATTTTAAAAGTGTTATTGGTTGATCTTTTAATTCATAGAAAATATAAATCTCCCTGGATCACCCATTGTTTTATTCTTTCCTGCAGTGCATACAAGCATTTTGTTTAAACACAGGTTCTTGCAGTTCAAGATTGTTTGGCAGCCATGGAAGAACATAGATAATGCTAGTTATCCCTCTTAGCAAAATCTGATTGATTCAGTTGTATTCACAGTTGCATGGAGATCCTTGGGTGGCACATGATTATATGGGGGCCAGTCAGTAAACAGCAGTGCCTAGATAGTTCTGTCACCTTCCGCAACATGTGCACAGGAAACATATGCTGTGGCAATTAACCACTTAAGGACCGCCGCATGTACATTTACGTCAGCAGAATGGCACCGACAGGCACATCAACGTATATATACGTTGGTGACTTGGGGGGGTTCGGGGGTCAGATCGGACCCCCCCGTACATGTGGCAGTCTGCGCGGCTGCAGGAGCGATCTGACAAGAGGGGGCGGCTATTCGTTTTTGTCCACCCCCTCCGGATCGCTGCCAGCCAATGCGCGCGCCCGCCTGTCACTTCCTCCTCCTGTGTAAACCTTCCTTAATTGGTGGTGTTAGTGGGAAGTATAGATAGTTTAAAAAAACTCTTAGGCCGCGTACACACGATCAGACCGGTCCGATGAAACTGGTCTGACAAACCGTTTTCATCGGATCAGGCTGAAGTGGTCTGATGGTCTGATGTGTGTACACACCATCGGACCAAAAATCCGATCAGACCAGAACGCGGTGACATAGAACACAACAACGTGCTGAAAAAACGAAGTTCAATGCTTCCAAGCATGCGTCGATTTGATTCTGAGCATGCGCGGGTTTTTGGTCCGATGCTTTTGCGTACTAACCATCGAACCTGTCCGACGGACGGGTGTCTGTCGGACAGATTTTGAAGCAGGTTTTAAAACTTTGGTCCAACGGACAACGGTCCACTGGGCCGTACACACCATCGAACTGGTCTGATGAAACTGGTCTGCAGACCAGTCATATCGGACCGGTCCGATCATGTGTACGCAGCCTTAGGTGGGAATCTTAGGGCACACAGTATACATGGATATGGTGTTTGACATGAACACACACACATCCACACATGTTGAGTTGTATGGGCTGGTGTCTTTATTCAACCCTTACAAACTATGTATACTGAAAGAAGGCATCTGGTGATCCTGTGACATGAGTACTGACCTAAGCCCTGAGTTCTGTGACTATGTGCTTGTGTCTCTGTAGTGGAGAAGCCAGTAGTGTTACTGCCTACTGTAAGTTAGCATCCAAACACAAAAGGCTTGGTTTCTGCCATCAGTGCTTGTTCCTGCATAGAGTTTTCTCAGAGAAACTTAGCAAAGTGAAGTGTCCTCCTGCAAATGTTCAGGGAATCTGTAGTATTCCATATCACCCCCTTCCATCCCAAGTTCTTCAGCTACAGGTAGTTTGCCTGTAGTTTAAAGTGGTTGTAAAGGGTTTATAACCACTTTAAAGGGGGGGGGGGCAGTCGGCAGAAAAAACAAAGCACAGCTCAACCATGCATTTTTGCTGCCCTTCCAATTGCATGTCCAAATGGGGCCTTTTAGACTACTTAGGCAATACAATTTTCAGTAGATCCTACATACCTCAGCCAGACAATGTATTAATCATTTGTTTTTCGTCCGAATTTCGTGTATTTTTGTTTTAGTTTTAACAAACGATAACGAAAGCACAGAAAACGAAAACCGAAAGATCCGACATAAACAAATGCTTTATTTTCGTTTTCATTGCGGTCGAATGTGCCTAACCTTAACTATATTAGTACAATATTATTCTACATAGAGAGAAAAGATTCAACATAGAGAGAAAAGATTCGACATTGAGAGACATGAAGAGTAGAATTTTATTTTTTTATTTTTTTTAAGATTCTGTCAAATCTTTTTTTTTTTTTTTCTAAGAACATTCGACAGACATAATAAGCCTTTAATGACAGATTCGACATAGAGAGACATGAAGATTCGACATAGAGAGACACAGGGCTTTTTTTCTGGCGGAACGCCACCTATTTTGAGTCAGTGTCCCTCTTCATTAATGCAGTAAACAGCCAGCGGCGCGCCCGTAAAAACTTCCGTATCGCTTTGCACTGCAGTCCCGAGCCGGCTCCTCCTCCTGCTCCTCCGTCTGCCCTGAGGGCTTGTAAGAGAGGCTCTGCCCGCCCCATAGTACTGTGCGAGAGATCGCTGTTGTGAATACAATTTTAATGGTACCGTAAGGTGACTGACCTGACGTCCCTGCCTGTAAAAGCTTGTAGTCCTTGGCCGGCTCCTCCTCCTGCTCCTCCGTCTGACCTGAGAGCTTGTGAGGGCGGTAGGCGGAGTAATCCGTACTCCGCAGCTCTGCACCGCCCCTCAGTGCTGTGCGGGAGATTCCCCCCATGTGAATGGTGGCGGTACTTTTAGGCGATCTTCCTACTCCTCCTCACTAGCCCCAGGCCAGGTCTGTGTATTGAAAAAAAAAAATCATGCTCAATGAGGTTGTGCTGGGTGGTCTCCTGACTGGGTTGGGCACTCTCTTTCAAGGGCACTGTTTGCTGAGCACTCTCTTTCCTGGGCACTCTCTTTCCTGGGCACTCTTTCATGGGCACTCTTTTCTGGCCAGTCTCTTTCCTGGGCACTGGGAATGTCTCTGCTGCTACGCATTTAGGAATGTCTCTTTGCTGCACATTTGGGAATGTCTCTGCTGCTACGCATTTAGGTATGTCTCTTTGCTGCACATTTGGGAATGTCTCTGCTGCTACGCATTTAGGAATGTCTCTTTGCTGCACATTTGGGAATGTCTCTGCTGCTACGCATTTGGGAATGTCTCTGCTGCTACGCATTTAGGAATGTCTCTTTGCTGCACATTTGGGAATGTCTCTGCTGCTACGTATTTGGGAATGTCTCTGCTGCTACGCATTTGGGAATGTATTTGCTGTACATTTGGGAATGTCTCTGCTGCTACGCATTTAGGAATGTCTCTTTGCTGCACATTTGGGAATGTCTCTGATGCTACGCATTTGGGAATGTCTCTGCTGCTACGCATTTGGGAATGTCTCTGCTGCTATGCATTTGGAAATGTATTTGGGAATGTATTTGCTGCACATTTGGGAATGTCTCTTTGCTGTACATTTGGGAATGTCTCTGCTGCTACGCATTTGGGAATGTCTCTGCTGCTACGCATTTGAGAATGTATTTGCTGCACATTTGGGAATGTCTCTGCTGCTACGCATTTGGGAATGTATTTACTTGCATCCCTGTTCTAAAGGGACGGGTCTAGGGGGCGGTCCTAGGGGTGGGTAGGGGCGTGGCCAGGGGAGGGAGGGTGAGTTCCACCACCTTTTCTCTGAGAAAAAAAGCCCTGGAGAGACATGAAGATTCGACATACAGTAGAGAGACATGAAGAGTAAAATTTTTTTTTTTTAAAGATTTTGTCGAATCTCCTTTTTTTTTCTTAGAACATTTGACAGACACCATAAGCCTTCAATGACAGATTCGACATAGAGAGACATGAAGATTCGACATAGAGTGACATGAAGATTCGACATAGAGAGACATGAAGAGTAAATTTTTATTTTTTTTTAAAGATTTTGTCGAATCTTGTTTATTTTTATTTTTTTTAGAACATTCGACAGACACCATAAACCTTCAATGACAGATTGTACCTTAATTTGGATTTTCGGACTAATGCATTTTTTTAACGAAAAACAAAATAAATAAAAAAGAATTTCGGGAGTAACTAAATACATTTATTTTTCGGACGAAAACTAAATTACGAAACTAAATATTTCAGTGTGCACATGTCTATTAACCACTTGCCGACCGCCCATCGTCGTTATACGTCATCACTTTAAAGATGGATATCTCGGTAACGGCAGCAGCTGCTGCCACAACCGAGATATCCATCTCTTCAGTGGGCGGTCGGTCAAACGATAACGGCGGTCTCCGCGGCAGATTCACCGCGAGATCGCTGTTATCGGTGGCGGGCGAGGCCCCCCCTCCCGCTGTGCTCCCACGCCCTCCGCCGCTTACCGGAGCCGTCGGTAGCGGCGGAGGCGATCGGGTCCTCTCCCATGTTCAGTGGGGATGCGAGTGAGGGAAAAATTTCCCTCATCCGTCCCCATAGCTCTGCTGGGCTGAAGTGACGTCAAAACATCAGTCCCACCCAGCGTCTAAGGCCTCGTACACACAATCAAATCTGTCCGCTGGAAACGGTCTGCTGGACCGTTTCAGCAGACAGATTCGATCGTGTGTACGGCCGAGCCGACGGATTTGGCCACTTGACAGATTTCAAAGCATGCTTTGAAATCTATCGGGTGGGAATCCGTCCGCCCGACATGTCTGCTGGTTAGTACACTTACCAGCAGACATGTCGTCCCGCACCGCCGCCGCACCGCCGCCGAATGGATTCGGCGCATGCGCGGAAGTGTTTTACTTCCTGGTGCGGTGACGTGGCGGCGTCAACGTCACCACCACGTCACCGACACGTCAGCGCGCCGTCTGCTGGCGGGGATTTTGGTTTGCTCGTGTGTACACGCGAGCAAACCAAAATCCCAGCAGACAGATTTGTTCAAATCTGTCGGACAGACAGATTTGAACAAATCTGTCTGCTCGTGTGTACGAGGCCTTAAAGAGACATTTGTTTTATGTCATTTGAAAAAATGACATTTTACATTGTTTTTTTTTTTTGCATTTAAGCCTAAATATGAGATCTGAGGTCTTTTTGACCCCAGATCTCATATTTAAGAGGACCTGTCATGCTTTTTTCTATTACAAGGGATGTTTACATTCCTTGTAATAGGAATAAAAGTGATAATTTTTTATTTTTTTATTTTAGTGTTAAAAATTGAAAGTGTAAAATAAATACAAATAAATACGAAAACAAATAAAAAAAATTAAATCGCCCCGTCCCGACGAGCTCGCGCACAGAAGTGGACGCATACGCGAGTAGCGCCGCATATGAAAACGGTGTTCAAACCACACAAGTGAAGTATCGCCACGATCGTTAGAGCGAGAGCAATAATTCTAGCACTAGACCTCCTCTGCATCTCAAAAAAAGCAACCTGTAGAATTTTTTAAACGTCGCCTATCAAGATTTTTAAGGGTAAAAGTTTGACGCCATGCCACGAGCGGGCGCAATTTTTAAGTGTGACATGTTGGGTATCATTTTACTCGGCGTAACATTATATTTCACAATATGTAAAAAAATTGGGCCAAATTTATTGTTGTCTTATTTTTTAATTAAAAAAAGTGATTTTTTTTCCAAAAAAGTGTGCTTGTAAGACCGCTGCGCAAATACGGTGTGACAAAAAGTATTGCAATGACTGCCATTTTATTCTCTAGGGTGTTAAAAAAAATATATATAATGTTTGGGGGTTTTAAGTAATTTTTTAGCAAAAAAAAAATGTTTTAGTCTCGTAAACACCGAATCTGAAAAACAGGCTCTGGTCCACAGATGACCTATGCCCCCTTCCACTGCTCACCTCTTCTTCCCCCCGCTTGCAGCTCACTTCATATTCCCCTCCATCCACAGCTCACCTCTTCTTTCCCCTGTCCACAGCTCACCTCTTTTTCACCCTATCCACAGCTCACACCTTTCCCCTGTCCACAGCTCACCTCTTTCCCCTGTCCACAGCTCACCTCTTTCCCCTGTCCACAGCTCACCTTTTTTTCACCCTGTCCACAGCTCACCTCTTTTCCCTGCCCACAGCTCACCTCTTTCCCCTGTCCACAGCTCACCTCTTACCCCTGCCCACAGCTCACCTCTTTCCCCTGTCCACAGCTTACCTCTTTCCCCTGTCCACAGCTCACCTCTTCTTTCCCCTGTCCACAGCTCACCTCTTCTTTCCCCTGTCCACAGGTCACCTATTTCCCCTGTCCACAGCTCACCTCTTTCCCCTGTCCACAGCTCACCTCTTTTTCACCCTGTCCACAGCTCACCTCTTCTTTCCCTGTCCACAGCTCACCTCTTCTTTCCCTGTCCACATCTCACCTCTTTTTCACCCTGTCCACAGCTCACCTCTTTTTCACCCTGTCCACAGCTCACCTCTTTTTCACCCTGTCCACAGCTCACCTCTTTTTCACCATGTCCACAGCTCACCTCTTTCCCCTGTTCACAGCTCACCTCTTTTCCCTGTCCACAGCTCACCTCTTTTTTACCCTGTCCACAGCTTACCTCTTCTTCCCCCGTTTGCAGCTCACTTCTTCTCCCCTGTCCATAGCTTATTTCTTCTTTGCCCTGTACACAGCTCACCTATTTTTTCCTCGTTCGCAGCTCACTTCTTCTTCCCCTGTCCACAGCTCACCTATACTTCCCTCCTGTCCATGGCTCATTTCTTCCTCCCTCTTGTCTACGGCTCACCTCTTCTTCCCTCCTGTCCAGGGCTCATTTCTTCCAACCTCCTGTCCATGGCTCACCTCATCCTGCTTCCTGTCCACGGCTCACCTCTTCTTCCTTTCTGTCCACAGCTCACCTATTCTTTCCTTAGTCCACAGCTCACCTCTTCTCCCCCCCCCCCCTGTAGCTCACCTCTTCTTCCCTCAGTGCACAGCTCACCTCTCCCCCCCCCCGTAGCTTATCTCTTCTTCCCTCAGTCCACAGCTCACCTTTTCTCCTCCCCGTAGCTCACCTCTTCTTCCCTCAGTCCACAGCTCACCTATTCTTCCCCCGTAGCTCACCTCTTCTTCCCTCAGTCCGCAGCTCACCACTTCTCTCTCTCTCCTGTAATCAGCTCCCCACTTCTCTCCCCTATTCACTACTCATCACTTCTTCCCCTGATTCTCTACTCCCTCTTTCTGCACACCTCTTCTTCCCCTGATCCTACTAAATTCTGCACCCCTGTCCACATGTCATCTTAGCACCCCCCACAACTCACCTTTGTACCACCTGTCAAAAACTCAACTCTGCAGCTCCCACATCTACAGCTTACACTCCCAGTCCACAACTACACCTTCAAACAACCTGCCAGCCCCCCCTACAAGCTCTTGCTACTGTATCACCGGCCCCTCTCCCCACTACTCAGCTCTCATTTTGCGCAACCTCTCCCTCTTTCCAGCTTTAACAACTTCACCCCCTCTTCACAAACTCACCTCTACTGCGGTCCACAGCTGTCACCTCCCTTGCAGATGCCACTCGCCACCCCCTTTCCTCAATAATGTTTAGTGCACGTTTAGAGCATGCAGGCTTTTTTCCGGCTGAACACTTTACTCAGCTCTCAGCTACGGGGGGGGGGGGGCACGGCAGGGCAGGACAGGAGCCATTAGGCAGGGTGGGATAGGAGCTGCGGGGCTGGGCGGGACTGAAGCCTCAGGGCTGGGCTGGGCGGGAAGCTCCACAAAAAGTAAGAAAAAAAATGCAATGGTCGCGGTGTGGGGACTCGGGGCACTAACTGAGATACACATGTCCTGACAATAGGACACAGAAGCCGGTAGGGGAAGGAAGTAGTGCAAACACCTCCTCTACCACCTTCTGTGTTTAGTGACTGGATGGAGAGGACAGGGCTGCCAGAGGTGACGGACCGCTGTTTCACCACGTTGCGGCAGAAAAAACCCTGGTATTACAGCAATTCGAATATTAGGAGTGCATTTTAACAAGTATATTTAAAATACTGTGAAGAATTCTTTACAAGGCTTGGGGATTATACCTAAACATTTGGTTACTGCCTCCCGATAATACCTGTTTAATTTGTATCTTAGGTTTAGTGGCCCCTAAATGCTTAAGATGTCTTTCTGCAAGGATTATTAATTTATTTCACATCAGGATTAATCTCTAATGTTACACAACTCTTATTAGTTACAGCTGACCTCCCAGCAGCAGTTTAATCACTAATCTCTGCCTGCTTTGTGTTTTTTTTTTATGTTCTCCACTTCTTATTAAAAGCAGTTTACAGGCAATGAGAATATTTATTAACTTTTAAACAATGCTGTCAATTAATGGCTTTCAGTTTATCTAATTGCTAAATGAAAAGAGAAAATAATTAAACTCTGTGGATTGTATAATCTATTTTAAGGCAAAATAGTGAATTTTAGTAAGGAAAAATTCAGCAAATATCAACGACACCCCGTCTCTCTTATAAGGAATATCAACTTTCAGAGCTGTGGTATCTCTATTGCCCCCTCCCAAGTATCACCACCCATATGGTCACCTTTGTAGAGAGCTATCTACTTCCTGTTACATAATAAAGCTGCACACATTCAAATACAGTCAATAATAAGCCATTAGTGATACATATGGGTTTTCACTCACTAACAGATAGAAACAAAGGGCCATATTCACAGAGCGATTACGCCTGCGCAACAGGAGATGCGTAAGTCTAAATGTGCGCGTGCGCTTCGATGCACGGCATCCCCAAAACGAGATACGCAAGAAATCTACTTTTTTTTGTCCAGCGTAATTTCGTTAGACAGGCGCATCCGTCCACGCAAAACTGCGCTAGACAGACCATTGATTTGCTAGTCAAATATGCTAATGAGGGACTTACGGGGATCCACAAAAGAACGTTGGGGCAGCGCAGGCTACGCAGTGTGCGCAACAGCAAAATGTCCTGTCTAAAATTAGACCATATAAAAGCTGGTCTAAAAAGAGAAAAATCGTCTACGTGTCAGATAAAGCAACACTGTTAGTGAGGAGCTCAGCAGTCACACGTGTTGCCCAACAAACTGTATGCCAACATGCCAGTGGCATCCATGCTCATAGCTATACTACTCACTTTAGATGAGCAAAGAAGGAGGAGGGCACTGAGGAGGGCACTGAGGAGGGCACTAAGGAGGGCACGGGAGATGTTTTTATTTTTTTTACTTTTTATTTGCTTATATAAACTTTACAATTTAATCTAATCTAATACAATATTCTTATCTGATACAAGCCCCTCACTCTTCACTCTTCACGGGAGAGAATATATCACACACGCATAGACATCTATGGCATGAGTGATTCTGAGGTGTATCGCATCTTCAGATTCACCCCTCATGCCATCATGGAATTAACCACAACCTTGCAGGAGGACATCAGCAGCCCAACACATGGCACTACCCATGACACCCATGACAGCTACATATACAATCATAGCCCCATCCCCACAGATTTCGAACAGAACATGTATGGGGACAGCTGGCTGGTTGGTGAGTGACATGGGTGGCAGGCATGACTGTCCCCCCCCCATGATGCACACATCACAAGGGGCACATGCACTACTAACATCCTCCTGTCTTTTCCCTTCAAGGTGACTCTGCATATGTACTGGGACCCCATCTCATGACCCCATCTCATGCCAGCTCACATTATGCATCTTTGCACGTTAAACACACACATTAATCATGGCACAATGAGAATGCATGCATGCACACCACTGTGGTCCCTAGCACACACACCCCACATCCTCATCACATTGGATTGGCACAAGCCCACCATGCAGGACTTGTGAGCAGCAACGCCATGCCACGGCTCCAATTATGTCACTGTACATTCATACACCATTCACACAGACCTGGAGATCACTTCTCCACCACAAATGAGGGTGACACCCCTTTTCCCGCAGGAATATCACCCCCACATTCCAAAATCATACACAAACAGAACCAAAAAAATAAAATAAATGACGAGCAAAAATAAAAAATGCCCAGCAAAAATATAATTTAAACATATAAAACACACAGAAAACACATAAAAGACAAAAATCACTCTGCAAAACAGTCCCCAAATATCTCAAAGACACGTCACAAACAAACAAACAAACAAACGCTAATAAACAAAAGCACCTTGCTGTATAGGAAGGAATACAAAGGGATGTACTTTTGCAAAGGAAGTGCATTTGTGTCTGTCTATTTATGCTGTCTGCGTAGTTCACTAAGTTGCCCTAGTCCACTTCCAATTTCACTGATTGCGCCGTTCCCGAGTTGTGAGCATGCGCACAGAGGTGCTGACCATGGTCTGCTTCAAGCGCGCATGCGCGAGCCGGCCGGCCCTTCATTTGCATGCGGTCACGGCTCATTTCAATGTAACACGCCCACGTCCTTCCCAATTTGTAATACTCCACCTTACGCCTCTGAAATAACGTTACGAATGCGCAATTTTGTGCGTAAAAGCGACGAGAATAGGGTGATTGCGCGGCTACATTGCGCAAGTCTAACGTAAAGGCGGTGCGCTACGCTGGTCCAATAATGCGCAGATGTACCTGAATCTGGCCCAAAAAGTCTAACATTAGTTAGAGAATTTAATATATATATAAAAAAATAAAAATGAATACAAAAATACAAAAATATGTACAGGCATACCCTTGTATATATGTGCCCATACTAGCACACGTGTATACACACACATATAAACACATATATTTAAACAGGTTTAAACAGGGTTATGGGCACCAGAAATAATAATAAGTATAATGAAATAAAGCATAACAATAAATACATTGTAAATGAATTAAAAAAGAAAAATGTATTGTACTGAAAAATGTGTATGTAAACATATATATATATATATATATATATATATATATATATATATATATATATATATATATATATATATATATATATATATATATATATATATATATGTATATATTTATATATATATAATGATAAATAAATAAATAGATATAACCAAGACAAATATCAAGGATAATATTATTGACCTAAAAGTGATTATGTAACAAGTTCTCAAGATAAAATAGATAAGTTACTGTGATAATGATATCAAAGGAAATATTAAATTATAAATGATAAATGTGCATACAATCAAGGAAAGGTAGCTGCATGCAAAATTACATAAGATGGCATTAGTACAGTATACACACATGTGTATGTGCCTAGAGATGTTAATAAAAAACCCCAGTTACACAATGCTATCAGTACAGTATGCCAAAGGGCTAAGAATGGATGTAAGCCTGACAGCACGTCAACTGTAGCATCAAATGACACTAAGGATATCCAGTAGGGATGAGCTTCGAGATCGAGGCGAACATGGGTTCGACTCGAACTCGAAGCTCATCCCTACCGGATATCCTTAGTGTCATTTGATGCTACAGTTGACATGCTGTTAGGCTTACATCCATTCTGTTCGGCTGAATTGCGAACATTTTGGGCCGTTCGCACCAAATTCCAGTGGCGCGTCGCAGACCATAATTCACTGCGGCATCGCAGTGCATTGCTGGCAGATGAATGGCTAAGCATGCACTATGACCCGCATGCTTTGACCAATCACAGCGTGGTAAGAACGGAGAGCTATAATTGTATATATATATATATATATATATATATATATATATATATATATATACTGATTATACTGCAGATAGCAGAATTAACTGCCTGCCTGTGGTATTATTAGTAAGAGAACACGAGCAATTGTCTTCAGGTAGCTTTAGGTGCACACTGTGCAAAGGACACAGTACACTAACTGAAAATTCTGCAGATGCCTGCCTGTGGTATCATTAGTATGAGAACACCAGCAATTGTCTTCAGGTAGCTTTAGGTGCCCAATTTTTCTGCCCCTTTTTAACAGGGACCTGTAATAAAAAAAATTTGATGCAATACTTTGCAGCAGTGCTAATTCCTGTGCTCCAACTAGAATATCTGTGAGAGGTTGCAGTGTTGTGGCACCAGCACCAGTGCCTAAGGCCCATTTTTTCTGCCCCTTTTTAACAGGGGCATGTAATTACAATTTTTGATGCAATACTCTGCAGCAGGGCTCATTCATGCGCTCCAACTAGAGTATCTGTGAGGGGTTGCAGTGTTGTGGCACCAGCACCAGTGCCTAAGGAACATTTTTTCTGCCCCTTTTTAACAGCAGGGCTCATTCCTGCTCTCCAGCTCGAGTATCTGTGAGGGGTTGCAGTGTTGTGGCACCAGTGCCTAAGGCCCAATTTTTCTGCCCCTGTTCAACAGGGGCATGTAATTACAATTCTTGATCTAATATTTCACAGCAGGGCCCGTTTCAGCGCCCACCAAGAGTAACTGTGAGGACTTACAGTGTTGTGGCACCAGCACCACCAAAGGCCCAATTTTTAATTTACTGTTTAACAGTGGCATGTAATTACAATTCTTGATATAACAGTTCACAGCAGGGCATTCCAGCACCCAACAAGAGTAACTGTGTGGGCTTACAGTGTTGTGGCAACACCAAGACCTAAGGCCGACATTTCTGAAGAGTATATAGGGCAGGCTCCTATTTTTAAACATCCAACTTACAAACGACTCCTACTTGCAAACGGAAAGTGACAACAGGAAGTGAAAGGAAATCTACCCCTAGGAAGGGAAATTCTCTCCTGTAAGAGTTCCTTGTTTTCCTAAAAAACACACATTTTCAAAATACAATTGTCATTGGGACAGAAAGTGAGATGGAATCTTCTGAACAGGTGCACAGACAGCAAAACAAATGTCCAAAAAGCTTCAAAATTGATTTTTTGGCTGGAGATACAAATGTACCAGTTCAAAATTACAAACAGATTCTACTTAAGAACAAACCTGCAGTCCCTGTCTTGTTTGCACCGCCTGTATACTGCTGTTCAGAGTATATAGGGCCTAGGGGCCCCACACCTTTCTTTTTTTAATGTGGGTGTGGGGCTCCCCTTAACCACTTAAGACCCGGACCAATACGCTGGCAAATGACCCAAGGGGTTTTTGCGATTCGGCACTGCGTCGCTTTAACAGACAATTGCGCGGTCGTGCGACGTGGCTCCCAAACAAAATTTGCGTCCTTTTTTTCCCACAAATAGAGCTTTCTTTTGGTGGTATTTGATCACCTCTGCGGTTTTTATTTTTTGCGCTATAAACAAAAATAGAGCGACAATTTAAAAAAAAATGCAATATTTTTTACTTTTTGCTATAATAAATATCCCCCAAAAATATATAAAAAAACATTTTTTTTCCTCAGTTTAGGCCGATACGTATTCTTCTACATATTTTTGGTAAAAAAAATCGCAATAAGCGTTTATCGGTTGGTTTTCGCAAAATTTATAGCGTTTACAAAATAAGGGATAGTTTTATTGCATTTTTATTAATTATTTTTTTTTTACTACTAATAGCGGCGATCAGCGATTTTTTTCGTGACTGCGACAATATGGCGGACACTTCGGACAATTTTGACACATTTTTGGGACAATTGTCATTTTCACAGCAAAAAATGCATTTAAATTGCATTGTTTACTGTGGAAATGACAGTTGCAGTTTGGGAGTTAACCACAGGTGGCGCTGTAGGGAATGTGTGCCCTAATGTGTTGTTTACAACTGTAGGGGGGTGTGGCTGTAGGTGTGACGTCATCGATCGCGTCCCCCTATTACAGGGATGACGCGATCGATGCTCCGGCCACAGAGAAGCACGGGGAAGCCGTGTGTACACACGGCTCTCCCCGTTCTTCCGCTCCAGGGACGGATCGCCGCACTGCAGCGGCGATCGGGTCCGCGAATCCCGCGGTCCCGGTCCTGGAGCTTCGGACCGGGTCGCGGGCGCGTGCCCGCGGGCGCGCGCCCGCGACCCACGGCTGGGTACTAAAACCAACGTATATATACGTTGATGTGCCCAGCCGTGCCATTCTGCCGACGTAAATGTGCAGTAGGCGGTCCTTAAGTGGTTAATATCCATACAAGACCCAAAGGGGCTGGTAACAGGCTGGGGAGTACCCATGCCGTTTTTCTCAATGATTTTCATCCAGATTGCCAGGACCAGACATGACATTAAAGCCGCAAGCAGTTTTAAATGAGTTGTATTCCTTTAGAAATTTAATTTTGTCCAGGGACAGTTCTAAACACGGGAAACACGCTCCACTTTACAGGCATGCTGTAGACACCCCCCAGGCATGATATTTAAAGGAAAATTTAACTTTTATTTTTCCACTTTAAGCATCATTAAAATCACTGCTCCCGAAAAAACATTTTTTTTGCATTGATACATGTACTCTGGAGCAGGACCTGGGTCCCCAAGCCTTTACAATTTGCACTTTAAATTCCGAACGTTCGAGTCCCATATACTTTAACGGGGTTCTAAAGTTTGCGCAAGATTTAGTCGAACATGTAATAAATTGTTTTATCTTTGTTGGTGACAATCTCTGAGCGTCCATGGGTAATTCATTGACAAGTCAAACACCCTTTTTTTCGACACTGAAAGATGTCTTTCCTACTATTAAAGAAGCCTCTGATATCAAGGGGTGGTCTTTTATTAGATTTTTCCAACTTACTTGGGGCAATAATATTTCTTATAGTGCGAGGAAGCAAAGGAGCCAAATGTTGGTCCAACTTAAAATGTTTATAAATAATTTTTGAGATGGCTCTACATTTAGTATTGAAGGTTGACACCAAATCTAGCTATATTTTTCATATCTTTATCTGTATTATCTTTATTTTTGGATTGTTTATTTATATTCGAAGGGAAAGCATTTGAGACCAAATCTCGAGGATACCCTTTCTCTTCGAACTTCCTCTGCATGTGTTTGCCCTGAGCGGTATAGTCTTCAAACTTCGTACAATTTCTTCGTAATCTATGAACTGGCCGTTGGGAATATTTGATGGTAGCTTTCATAATGAAGGTACAAATTACCACCTGTAGGCTTGGCATAGTTGCTGGTAATGATCTTTTGTTGATCATGGGATAAAACCAAATCAAGAAAAACTAATTCTACAGGGTCCAACACATGCGTGAACAATAATCCCAGTATGTTGTTTTTACAGTAGGCAACAAAGGAAGAAAACACGTCTGGGCCACCACTCCAGATGAGCAAAATATTATCGATGTAACGCCCATAGAAGACTATGGGCCAGATTCACAGAGCCCTTACTCTGGTCTATCTCGCGTTAGACCGGAGTACTTTCAAATTATGCGTGTCGTTTCATTAGTCTGAAGCCTCAAACCATGAAACGACGGCTTCGGGCTTCAATCCGACTGGCTTACGTGTTCGTACGCCTTCGGATCTACGCTTCAATAATTTTGCGGCCGCTGGGTGGAGTTTCCGTTGTTTTCCGCGTCGGGGTATGCAAATGAGCTTTTTTCGACGATCCACGAAGTTACGAGCGTCATTCGCAATCTCTTACGGCATCTGTAGTCATCTTTTTGCCGTGTAAAGTTATTCCAGCTTTTATCTGGTCTAATATTAGACAGCCCATGTTAAGTATGGCCGTCGTTTCCGCGTCGAATTTCAACGTTTGTTTTTATTTTTTACGTAAGTCGTCCGGGAATAGGAATGTATGTAAACGACGCTACTCAAACAACAAATGACGTATTGACGTTAGTTCGCGCAATGCACGGCGGGAAATTTCTGATCGGAGCATACGCAGTTCGATCGCCGCGGGGACGCGCCTAATTTAAATGCTTTACGCCCCCTAATCGCGTATTTCGATTCCGCCTTGAGAAATACACTACGCCGCCGTACGTTACGGGCCAAAATCTACATGAATTTGTCGTAGAGCCAGGTAAAATACGGCGGCGTAGTGTATCTCTGATACTCTGCGCCAATGTAATTGTATGTGAATCTGGCCCTATGTGCTTAAATAAAAGATAGTGAGATTAACGTACATAGGGGCAAAATTAGCCCCCATAGCAGTTCCCTTACATTGAAGATAAAATTGATCCAAAAAGGTGAAATAATTACGTTGCAAAAAATGTGATTGTGTGGAGTTCATCTCTCATCCATTTTTAGTAAGAGAATATTGTACAGCATAAATGCCAACCTCAAGGGGTATGGATGTATATAATAAGGCAATGCTGTGAGCGGCTCAGCAGTCCCACGGTTCAGCGGCTCATCTGGGGTTCCCACCCATGTCTTATGGCAGGGCTCGCTGTGCTCACAAGAGGGCTTCCCTTATTTGTGACCCCTTGCTTGGATGTCAGTGGAGCGCAACCACCTGCTAGATGTAAGGGTTGAGATACCATTCTCCCCTCTCATACACCGGGATTCCATCATCACTCATAAGGAGTTGTGACATAGACCTTAAGGAGTTGTGACATCTTTCTCCACATTCCATCTGCAAGTTAACTGGTTGATTATTGGAATCTGGAAGCCCCCCTTTTTTAAAGGCAATTTATTGGTATTTTTTGCACAGGGGCACCTTTGGTTAGAAGAATTCATGGGGGAGGGAAGTGTTAGATGTACTAACAGATTTAAATATACTAACAAATTGAAACCAAACTTAAACTCACACTGCAGTTACAAAAGGAAGTTTTTTTTTTATTTTGCTGGCCAGATCACCAGGGGACAATAGAAGAAAAAAAGTCTAAAAAAAGAAAAGAAAATGGATGTAGCCATGGATGTAGCCATCACATAAAAGAATTGGTAAGCAGCAGTATAGTAAATGTTTGTTTTTTGGTTTAATAAGAATAGCAGTCAGGGGTTAAAGCAGTGATTTGGTTCTTACACATATGTCCAAGCTTTCTAAAATGAGAAGGACAGATACCTTTTAGAACAAACTATGGATACAGAACACATCCCAACCCCACAGACCACAAGAATATGGCAGATATGCTTGGTTAATTTTAGAATAACAAATGCAATAATTTAAAGGATAGATTAAAGGGTATAACTGAGTATTATTATTATTATTTTTTTAAATAGAGAGCTATGCACCAAACCAAAATGAGGGACAACTGAATAGGAAAGAGGGACTAAAGGGCAGTCCTTTAAAATTAGGGACAGTTGGGAGCTATGTTCAAATATGCACAGGAGTGCCTCAACATACTCACATACCAAGAAGCACGCTGTTATGTTTCTGAAGGGATTTCAGGTAAAGACACATTTTTAGGGTACCACTTAAGCAAATTAAAAATTTCTAACATTTCTAAATGTTCATTATAACAAACCAAAATTTCACTTGTTAAACTTTAGGTTCACTTGCCGTCCGGTTTCTTTACTTAAACGGTTGGATATCACACTCCTCCCCATACAAGTGTAAGCCAGCAACAGGGTTCCAATCCTGATCACTTCACACCAGTGCCAGTTCCACCACAGCCAGTGCAGGCATCAACAGTGTCCCTGACTGCTGCCACACCTGTGATGGTGTTAGCAGACTAGGGCAGCCAGCAACAATATTCCTAATTACTAGCAAAACCAGTGCCATTGTAGCCAGAGCCAGTGCAGCTAGCAACAGTGTCCCTGATCCCTGCCACGTCAGTACAGGGTCACCAGAGCCAGTACAGCAAGCAACAGTGCTGCCTGAATCGATCTATTACCCTGCCACCTGAACTGATACATCTGCATGTCCCAATGACTATGTTCCTTTAAGACACCAGTCTTAGGCCGCGTACACACGAGGGGATATGTCCGCTGAAAACGGTCCGATGGACCATTTCAGCAGACATCTCCGCTCGTGTGTATGGGCTAGCGGACAGATTTCTCCACCCGACAGATTTCAAAGCATGCTTTGAAATCCATCCGGTGGGAATCTGTCCGCCCGACATGTCTGCTGGTTAGTACACTTACCAGCAGACATGTCGTCCCCCACCGCCGCCGCGCCGCCGCCGAATGGATTCGGCGCATGCGCGGAAGTGTTTTACTTCCTGGTGCGGTGACGTGGCGATGACGCGGCGGCGTCAACGTCACCGCCGCGTCACCGCGCCGTCCGGCGGCGGGGAATTTGATCCGATGGTGTGTACACGCCATCGGATCAAACTCCCGATCGGACATATCCGATGGAAATGGTCCGCGGACCGTTTTCATCGGATATGTCCGATCGTGTGTACGAGGCCTTAGACATCTCCTGTGGACAACTGCACTCCTGGAACCGCAGGGAGTCTTTTATCCATACGCCTCTATTTCATGACCTCCTTCTGCAGGAGGAGTTGTTTTCTGTACTCTCTCCATGAGCAGGTCTGTATGTCATAGCATAGGTGTCATAGGTGGAGTAGACATTGGTTCTGCATGTCCCTCCTAAATGAAACAGTGACCACAGTGGTGTATATTAACATCACGGGAGATGACTAGAGTTTGAACCACTGTTCAAGTAAAGGTACACTATGTGTAAGGCAGTGATCCTATCCAAAGAGCCTAGTGTATCCAAGAATACCCCCCCCCCCCCGGTAGGCCTTATATGTGACCCTTGCTCAGCTCCCAACAAGAAGAGAAACTTGGAGGACGTGACTACCACCCCACTACCCTACCCCAGCCTACAAATCAGTAGCTTGATTACTGTTTAACTGCAGTGGCAAAACATGGATTTAAATCCAGCTGGTTGCTGCTGAATCATTTTGATCCATCTATTGCCACCGTAGCTTTCACACTACGCACGTATGTCATTGAAGCTGTAGACATTTCTCTTAAAAATTAGCAGCCCTATGCCTTTAAGTTTACTCCTCTACCCATCTAAAACTTACCATTTTAGACAAATCTTAGCTTTACTTTGAGTTCACGTCTTAGCCTGTAGGTCCCTCTGTCTAGGTGTAAGAGATACAGGTGCACCATACTATTCAATGGGTCTAGCGTTCAAATAGAAGTGTGGAACCGACAGACCTATAATAAATAATAATAATATATAAAAAAAAAAACAACAACTTTAAACTTGAATCTATACAAATTGATATTAATGCTCTACGACAGGGGTGGCAAACACAAGGCCCGTGGGCCGAATCCGGCCTGCCAGACCTTGTAATGTGGCCCGCACAGCAGCCACCTCATTTTGCCAGGATTTCAGCAAGCGAGCGGCGCCGCACATATTCCCCTTACTCTGTGCTGCTCCGTCTCCGCCTCCGTCCCGCCTCCAACGATGCGTCTCAGGCTCCCCCCAGTCTCTCCCTCCACCGCCGCTCTACACTTATGGTTCGGGCTGCCGCTCTGGTGCCCGCCTCCTACTCTGCCCTGTCTCCGCCTACACTCTTGCTGCAGCCACAATGCCGATTTGATGCCCGCCTCCTCCTCCACTCTGTCTCCGCCTCCACCACCGCCCCGTCTCCACCTCCACCCCGCCTCTCCAGTCTTTCCAGCCAGCGATGCTGGCTTTTTTGCATGCAACTCACTGAATGTATGAAGTGGCAAAGATTGCTGGCAGTTTTTGGGGAAGTTTTTTTCCCTCATCTAACGGGCTGCGTCCTGTGGCTCTTCTTAAAAAAACTGTGTGCTGCTATTTTACAGTTTTGGTAAAAAAAAAAAAGAAGCAAAGTACTGATAATACAGGAGATCCACCCACAGAGGGATTGTACCACTACTATAGCCCAATAAAAAAAAAGGTACCATAGCCCAATACAAAGCTAGGGCTCCGCCTACACAGGGAGGTACCAGAGCTGGTCCAGGTAGGAAGGTAGGAAAGAGCACAGATGTGAGGAATTTTTAGGCGCAATCCTGACCCCTGCACTGTGTACTTAGCGCAATCCTGACCCCTGCACTGTGTACTTAGCGCAATCCTGTCCCATGCACTGTGTACTTAGCGCAATCCTGACCCCTGCATTGTGTACATAGTGCAATCCTGACCCCTGCACTGTGTACGTAGCGCAATCCTGACCCCTGCACTGTGTACGTAGCGCAATCCTGACCCCTGCACTGTGTATGTAGCGCAATCCTGATCCCTGCACTGTGTACGCAGTGCAATCCTGACCCCTGCACTGTGTACATAGCGCAATCCTGACCCCTGCATTGTGCACGTAGCGCAATCCTGACCCATGCACTGTATATGTAACGCACCCAGGCCTTTGAGGGTAACCATACTGCTGATGCAGCCCCCGATGAATTTGAGTTTGCCACCCCTGCTCTACGATCAACATCACCTCCAACAAATGTCTTTACAATATTTTCCTTCCACAATTTTGTCTGCTTTCCTTTTCTTGTGTTGCTGCTTTTATATTGAGAACTCAAAATTGAACATTTTAAAATCAACTTGTTCATTCTTCTATTTATTATTTGCTGTGAATAAAAAAAATTAAAAAATTCTATTATGCCCCCCCCCCCCCCCATTATTTTGTATTATTATCTTTGTATTGAGGTATTGGATCTTTTATTTTGTAAGGAGACAAATCGATTTACCAAATGTATTAGGATAATATTTAAATACGATTTGTTCAGATGACTTTTAAAAAGTCTTATACCCTGAAACATTCAGTCACAATGATAAACCAAACACATTTCATGCTTTAACAAGTGTTAAAAACAGATTTTCTCAAATCCAGCAGAGAAATTATACTTGAATGTTCTTACCTATTATATATTAGGCAGCAAAGCAAAATTTGTAATGAAAATAACCCCAATAGAAGCTGAACTGAATAGTTCTTTTGTAAACCAGGAGCAAATTACATAGATGAAAATGTTCAATGAAAACTCCTTTCACTGAGTACATGTAATCCCTTTATGTTGTAAATTAAATCCATTATAAAGTGATTTCTTTGGGGACATTTTATCTTTTCCCAGACTCACACCAGTATTTTCTGAATAATAAAATCTATAACAGTTACCATTCACTTTAAAGCACAATATTTGGAGATATAAAATGTTTTTAATCATCCTCTGATGCAGACTTTGTGAGAAAGGAGACAGCTTGAACTACATATTACATTTTATATCTAATGAAATATTATGCTGAAAAAAAAAATAGCTTTAGAAGTAAAAAGGGAAGGATTGTACCTTATGCACATCATTATTAACTAAGTTAATTGCTTACTTTTTTATTTATACTTTATGACTGCTTCATGCTTATCCTTTGTTACCCTTAAAAAAAATGAATTAAACCCTGTCACCACGTTTAAAAATTGTATGTAAAAATACAGAAAAAGGGAGTAAATTAAATGCTTACTTGCAGCGTTTTTCCTTTCCATAAATTATTTTTTATTGCAAAAAAACGTAGCTATTTCAGAGCCCATTTTATAGTGTAGCCTCCTCTTTTGTTGCGTATCATAGCCCTCTCTTCTTTTGGCAGTGTCCAATTACCGACATAATGGGCCAGATTCACAGAGCCATTACGCCGGCGTTACACGAGATGCGCGGCAAAAGTCTAAATTTGCGCATGCGTTTCGATGCGCCACATCCCCAAAACGAGATACGCAAGAAATCTACTTTTTTTGGACCGGCGTACGGGAGAGGATTTTTTTTTTTTTTCCAAAAACTTTTTCTTTGCTTTTAGAAACATTTTTACAAAAAATATACATACATATATACATCAATACATAACATACATACAAATTACAAACACAGTCTCACTATCTTTCAATAGCCCCTTAAAACCTTGATGGATATAATAATCTAATCTGATACAAGCCCCTCACTCTTCACTTGATATATCACACACGCATAGACATCTTTGGCATGAGTGATTCTGAGGTGTCTCGCAGCTTCAGATTCACCCCTCATGCCATCCTGGAATTAACCACAACCCTGCAGGAGGACATCACCAGCCCAACACATGACACCACCCATGACACCCATGACAGCTACATATACAATCCTAGCCCCATCCCCACAGATTTCGAACAGAACATGTATGGGGACAGCTGGCTGGTTGGTGAGTGACATGGGTGGCAGGCATGACTGTCCCCCCCATGATGCACACATCACAAGGGGCACATGCACTACTAACATCCTCCTGTCTTATCCCTTCAGGGTGACTCTGCATATGCACTGGGACCCCATCTCATGACTCCTATACAGAACCCCCCATGGTACCCTGTTGTATTCCCCAAACTTTGTATGCCAGATCATCGGTGCATGTTGCATGCTGCACAACTTTGCAGTGAGAAATGGCCTGGAGATTGACATAAGTGATGACCTGACCCTTGAACCAGACAATCCCCCCCTTACCGAGGCTACCCCGTCTTCTGAGGGAAGAGCAGCCAGGAGACAGCTCACATTAGGCATCTTTGCACGTTAAACACACACATTAATCATGGCACAATGAGAATGCATGCATGCACACCACTGTGGTCCCTAGCACAGACACAACACATCCTCATCACATTGGATTGGCACAAGCCCACCATGCAGGACTTGTGAGCAGCAACGCCACGCCACGGCTCCAATTATGTCACTGTACATTCATACACCATTCACACAGACCTGGGGGATCACTTCTCCACTACAAATGAGGGTGACACCCCTTTTCCGGCAGGAATGTCACCCCCACATTCCAAAATCATTCACAAACAGAACCAAAAAAAAAAATGACCAGCAAAAAAAAAAAAAATGCACAGCAAAAATATAATTTAAAAAAACAAAAAACAAAGAAAACACAGAAAAGACAAAAATCACTCTGCAAAACAGTCCCCAAATATCTCAAAGACACGTCACAAACAAACAAACAAACGCTAATAAACAACAGAACAAAAGCACCTTGCTGTATAGGAAGGCATACAAAGGGATGTACTTTTGCAAAGGAAGGGCATTTGTCTCTGTCTATTTAAGCTGTCTGCGTAGTTCACTAAGTTGCCCGGGGCCACTTCCAATTTCACTGATTGCGATGTTCCCGAGTTGTGTGCATGCACAGAGAGGTGCTGACCATGGTCTGCTTCATGTGCGCATGCGCGATCAGGCCGGCCCTTCATTTGCATGGGGTCACGGCTCATTTCAATGTAACACGCCCACGTCCTTCCCGCCTTACACCTCGGAATTTACGTTACACCGGCGCAAATTTCTGCGCAAATACTACGAGGATACGGTGATTGCGCCTTTACATTGCGCCGGTCTAACGTAAAGGAGGTGTGCTACGCCGGTCAAAATATGCGCCAATGTACGTGAATCTGGCCCAATGTTTTTTTTTTAACAATAGGAGGAGTGAGGGGAAATAATACACTTGAGTGAGAGCTCTCAATCTACTGGGGCTGCTGACACCATATCCAAGGTGGGTGTCCAGCTGAAATCTCAGAGATTTTGGATGTTTAAATAGTGGGGGCTTTCACTGGTAATAGTATGCATAAAATAGGTTAAATACACATATAATCTTATGAAATTATTTCAGATGGTGGTGCGCAGAAGAAAGGTCTATGACAAAAGATGGCAGAATCATAATGGCCAATGTCATTAGTAATATATTTAAGAGGAAAAGTAGGCAGGATTAGAACCCACCAATTCTTTTGTGTCATTACCCCTCCCTCACAACCATATAGCTTCCTCATCTCGATTGGTGCTTCATCAGTATTGTCATTGCCTTCACCATCACTAGACATCAAGTGAGAGCTCCAACATACTTTCAATGCAGAACATAGTAAAAGCATAGTTTATTCCTTACTGGATCTGCAGAGTTAAAGGATCAGTAAAGGATTTTTTTTTTAATGCTAAATAGCTTGCTTTACCTTATAGCAGTCCTGCTTTAATGTCCTCCATGTCCGTTTTTGCTTAGAAGTTGCTGTAATCCCTTGCTGAACTCCGCAATTCCGGCTTGTCTGGCTCCTTATGAAAAAACTCATGGTAGCTTTTCATTGTGGTCCATGATCAAGAAGATGTGATTACTATGGGCCAGATTCACAGAGCGATTACGCCTGCGCAACTGCTGTTGCGCGTGCGTAAGTCTAAATGTGCGCGTGCGTATAGTTGGACGCGATTCACAAAACAATATACGCCAGAAATCTACGTTTTTTGGTCCGGCGTAATTGAGTTAGACATTCGCTTCCCTTCGCGCAAAACTGCGCTAGACACACCATTGATTTGCTAGTCAAATATGCTAATGAGGGAGTTACGGGGATCCACAAAAAAACGCAGTTGCTGCGCAGGCTACGCGATGTGCGCAACTGCAAAATGTCCTGTCTAAAGTTAGAGCACATAAAAGCTGATCTAACTTTTGAAAAAAAGTCTAATTGTCAGATAAAGCAACACCGTTATTGAGGAGCAGACCACACACACGTGTTGCACTACAATTTGACTGCCAACATGCTAGGGGCATCGTCGCTCATAGCTGCACTAGTGAATATAGATGACCAAAGAAGGAGGAGGGCACGGAGGATGGCACGGGAGAGGGTATACCGCACCCGCATACACCTGTTTGGCATGAATGATTCAGAGGTCTTTCGCATCTTCAGATTCCCCCCTCATGCCATCCTGGAATTAACCACAACCTTGCAGGAGGACATCACCAGCCCAACACAACGCTCACATGCAGTGCAGCCACTGGTGAAGGTCCTGGCAACACTCCATGTCCTTGCCAGTGGCTCTTTTCAGCGTACAAGTGGAGTGGTGGCTGGGATGTCACAATCCTCCATGAGCAGATGTGTGCACCAGGTTGTCCCTGCAATCCTCACACGCTTGGCCAACCAAATCATCAAACCCACCACTGAGGAGCTTCGAATCAAGGCAATGGCAGATTTCTACCGAATTGCCAGATTCCCACGCACCATCGGGGCCATAGATTGCACACATGTGGCACTCCAGCCCCCCCATGAGACCGAGCACATGTACCGCAATCGGAAGAATTGGCACTCCATCAACGTACAGGTGATAGTTGATGCCCAAGGCCTCATATGGCACGTCCGTGCCAAACACCCAGGGTCCAGCCATGACAGCTACATCTACAATCAAAGCCACATCCGAACAGAATTCGAACAGAACGTGTATGGGAACACCTGGCTGGTTGGTGAGTGACATGGGAGTCAGGCATGACTATCCCCTCCCGTGATGCACAACAGAAGTGGCACATGCATGACTAACATTCTCCTGTCTTTTCCTTTACAGGTGACTCTGCATATGCACTGGGACCCCATCTCATGACTCCTATCCGGAACCCCCAAACCCCAGGAGAGGAACGATACAATGAAGCACACATCAAAACCCGTGCAGTGGTGGAGCGCACCTTTGGCCTCCTGAAGTCACGTTTCCGATGCCTGGATAAGTCTGGGGGTACACTGTTGTATTCCCCAAACTTCGTGTGCCATATCATCGCTGCATGTTGCATGCTACACAATCTCGCAGTGAGGAAGGGCCTGCAGGTTGAGCTACGTGATGATCTGACCCCCCAACCAGAAAATCAACCCCTAACCGAGGATACCCCGTCTTCTGAGGGAAGAGCAGTCAGGAGGCAGCTCATATTGGGCATCTTTGCACGTTAAACACACACATTAATCATGGCACAATGAGAATGCATGCATGCACACCACTATGGTCCCTAGCACACACACCCCACATCCTCATCAAATTGGATTGGCACCAGTCCACCATGCAAGACTGGTGAGCAGTAACGCCACGTCAAGGCTCCAATTATGTCACTGTACATTCATACACCATTCACACGGACCTGGGAATCACTTCTCCCTGGTCCTGGGGAACCCTTCTCCACCAAAATTGAGGGTGACACCCCTTTTCCAGCAGGAATGTCACCCCCACATTCAAACATCATTCACAACCCAAAATATGCCAAAAAAGTCAAACAAACAAAAATGCATAGAAACAAAAAATGCATAGAAAAAAAAATGCTTAGAAAAAACAAAAAAAAGCAGAGAACAAAAATAAAAAAGCTTTCAAAACAAACAAAAGGGGGAAAAAAAAATTATTGCCCTCTGCCTGAGCCACGCCTGGGGCGCCCCCGGCCACGGCCCCGGACCCTCAGGGGAGACGCATGGGGGAGGGGAAAAGCCGGGGAAGGAGGAGCAGCCCCTGAGATCTGCCCACCTGGCGGCCTGCCCTCCAAGGCCACGGCTATTCTGTCCAGGGCAGCACCAAGTGTTGCCGTGTTGCCCTGGATAGCCTGGGTAAGGGCCCTCACATCCTGCCCAACGCCTGCTGCTGTAGTTTGCAGGTCATTTAGGCAGGTTGTGGAGGCCCGGGAGTGGGAGTCCAGGTTACCCAGGCTATCATTAATGGAGGACAGGCTCTGATCCACCCGCCCCATAGTCTGGCAGAGCTGTCTCAGAAGGCGGGTCTGGGTGGCCAGGTTCCTTCTCAGACAGGCGGGCATGAGATTGGGCGCCCCCCTGGTGCTTGGGGATGACCTCCTGGCTCCAGCTGATGGTTGTGGCCGGGGAGAAGGGGAGGCCCTTGTGAGGGGAGCCATGTTGGGGGAGGAGGGGGGGGGGCTGACCCTTAGGGAGGGCAGGCTTCTTGCAGCCAGAGGGGAAGAGTCCGCAGAAACCAAAGGGCCAGTGCCTTCCATGGACTCCTCCTCCTCATGATTCTGCTCCTCCTCATGATCGTCCTCCGCATGATCCTCCCCCTCCTCTTGTTCCTCCTCTGCGGACTCTGGCCTTGTTGGGGGGGCCTCATTAGGCTGCTGTCCTGGGGTTGGAGCGGTCAGTCCAGATGGCCCTGCACCCTCCTGCACAGCTGTGGATGACACAAAACATTCACAGGTTGGAGGATCCACACACTTGCCACATATTCCCTTTCACCCCCTCCCCCACACATGCTACACACCTGAGAGAAATAAAAACCTTACCTGGCACCGCGGGGACCGGACTTGTGTCAAAGCCTGGCAGGCCCTCCACTTCATGCCGGTGAAAGGTCAGGGCCACCACACGCTCCGTCTCTGAAAATCCAACCCGGCATGGTGGGCCCCCTCCTGTGCCCCTGGCATGGGCATTTATTGCGGCCAGTTTTTTTTTCACCTCACGCCGGAGGTCATTTATTTTCTTTTCTATCCCAGAGCGGGTCCGTGTCTCCCCCTCCCCCGATGAATTCACCTGCTCCGTGATCATATCCAATATCTCCCTCCTCCTGGCCGGGGTGGTGGTGGCACTCTGCGGGCCGTGGAGAAAACGCCCATAGTCGGTAATGGCCCGGGCAAGAATTCTTTTTTCCCCCACAGTAAAATTGAGCTTTCTTTTTCTCTCAGTCATACTTCCAAACAAACTCACTAGCAGTCACCAAAAATCTGTCACAAATACAAGCACAACCAATCAGACAAGAACACACACAAAGAGAAAAAGAACAGCCAAAAATCACACTAGCACTCAGCAAGAAACACACACAAAAAAATCAGATGAAAAAAAAAAGCAAGAAAACAAACGCTCAGAAATCTATCAATCAAACAAACAGTCTCAAACACTTATCAAAATACACTTTCACAAAACTACCAACAAGCACAAGATCACACAGAACACTAATCTCACAACTACAAAACACACTCTAACGAACAACAGAGCAAAAGCACTTGATTCAATGGGAAGGGACACAAAGGGATGTACTTTTGCAATGGAAGGGCGTTTGTGTGTGTCTATTTATGCTGTCTGCGTAGTTCACAACATTGCCCTAGTCCATTTCCAATTTCAATGATTGCGCCGCTCCCGAGTTGTGAGCATGCGCACAACGGAGCTGACATGGTTTCCTTCACGCGCGCATGCGCGAGTCGGCCGGCCCTTCATTTGCATGGGGTCACGGCTCATTTCAATGTAACACGCCCACGTCCCTCCCAATTTGTATTACTCCTCCTTACGCCTACGGAAAAAACCTTACGTTTGCGCAAGCTCTTGCGTAAAAGCTACGTGAATCGCCGGATTACGCGGCTAGATTGCGCAAGTCTAACGGAAAAGTGGTGCGCTACGCCGGAATGATAATGCGCCGATCTACGTGAATCTGCCCCTATGTGTCTAAAACTCCTCAGAACCACTCAGATTCATTTTAAAAACAAACACTGCCCTGTGTTTGTTTGTTTTTGTTCTGTGTGTCTCTGTACACACAGAACAAACTGAAACTAGTCTAAAAACAAAACCAAACTGCAGGCACATTATATGATTGATTTTTATCTATTTTTAATTGTTTTTAAAAAGGAATCAGTTAACTATTATGTCTCTATACCCTGTAAACAGTAATTTCAGCAATTTTTTTGTTCCTTTACTACTCACTACTAAGTGTGTCAGCCAGCCCTCAAAATCAGACAGATGCTTGAAACTAATGGGCTTTCTGGTCGTTTGAGACCTCTGGGAAGGTAGCTGACTCAGGTGACCAAATCTGAGATCATCTATTGAGGCCTCTTCAGGCAGGCAGACGAGAGAACAAAACAGCTTCAGTCACATGCACCCTGTCCAGGCTACTGCCTGGAGGGAAGAGAGAGATCACCTATACCTCTCCAAATATTTATACTATAACCCAACATGTACCAGTGGCAAAAAACTTCCTACTGGTTGACTACAGGAACCATAAATATTATCACGTACCTGGTGAAGACTGAAATGTGGTGGAGGCCTCCCTGGAGGGTGTGAGGGAAAGGAGTGGCATGAGTGCTGGAGTAGCTGTCTGGTGATGTCCCCTCTTTAACCACTTCCATACCAGGCACTTAAACATCTTCCTGCCAATTTTCACCTCTCAGCGCTGTCGCTGTTTAAATGACAATTGCGCGGTCATGCTACACTGTACACAAACAAAATTGTTATCATTTTCTTCCCACAAATAAAACTTTCTTTGGTGGTATTTAATCACCTCTTCGTTTGTTTTTTTCAGTTATAACATTTCGTAAATAAGTACGTTTTCTCCTTCACTGATGGCCACTGATAAGGTGGCATTGATGGGCACTGATAAGGTGGCACTGACGGGCACTGATAAGGCGACACCGATGAGGTGGCATCAATTACGTGGCACTGACAGGCACTGACGATGGTCACTGATAGGCGGCACTTATGGGCACTGATGGGCGGCACTGATGGGCACTGATAGGCAGCACTGACGAGTGGCACTGATATGCAGCACTGATGGGCATTGATAGGCGGCACTGATGGGCACTCATGGGTGGCACTGGTGGGTACTGATACGCGACACTGATGGGCACTGAAAGGCTGCACTGATGGGTACTTATGGGTGGCACTGATAGGTGGCACTGCTGGGCACTGATAGTTGGCACTGATACATGGCACTGATATGCGGCACTGGTAGATGGCACTGATAAGCATCCCTGGTGGCACTGGCAGTGGTAGGCATTGTGGGTGGGCACTGATTGGCAGCTGCCTGGGCACAGATTGGCATTCCCTGGTGGTCTGGGGGCATACCTGGTGGTCCAGTGTGGTGGCCATCCTGGATGGTCCTGGGCAGTATCCCTGGTGGTCCTGGGTGGTATCCGAGGGGGGGATGCGCTGATAAACTATCAGCACAGAGCTCCCCTGTCAGGAGAGCAGCTGATTGGCTCTCGTCTACTTGCGCCTGTCAGACACAAGTGAGGAAAAGCCGATCAACAGCTCTTCCTGGTTACATCTTGATCAGTCGTGATTGGACATGGCTGATCACGTGGTAAAGAGTCTCTGGAGTTGCGGTGTGTCACACTGACACACCGCAACACAGATGGGCGCGCATCGGCTTGTTATCCTGCTGACATCATGTGGCGTCCGGTCAGGATATCACAACCACTTTTCCGCCATCATTTTGCTATATGGTGGGGCGGCAAGTGGTTAAATGGGTAAAGCCGGTAGTCGCAGTCCTCAGAACAGGATGCCAAAGCAGCTTGGCACCAGGCCAGGAGGCAGAAGCAATACCAGTAGACAAACAGTAGTCAGTAACAGCCAGGCAGCAAGGAATCAAATTGGCAGGCAGAGCAGGTGCAGAAAGCAGGTCAAATTCAGTAACAAACTGAACCAATAAGAACAGAATCAGCAGACAAAGACAAGTCCAGTAAACGGACCAAGGTCAGAGTAAGAAGGTGAACAGAGTAGAGGCAGGAGCAGAAGCGAAGTCCAAAGGCAAACAGGGTCGTACACAGGTAGGCAGGTACAGGGCATCAGGTCTCAGGAACACAGGACCACAAGACAATGCAGCAGCTGCCCATAATAACAAAGCCATTTAAATAGTCCACTGGGTGCCAAGTGCACATGAAAGTGAGTGGGACAAACTGGAATAGTATGTCTAACATTGCCTCTTTGCTTAGAAGTAGGGATGAGCTGAACACCCCCGCGTTCGGTTCGCACCAGAACCATCGAACAGTCCGATCGTTCGCAACATTTAGAACCCTATTGAAGTCTATGGGACTCGAACGTTCGAATTCAAAAACTATCATTTTAAAGACCAAAATTCAAGTTATTGTTAAAAAACGTCTTTCAGAACCCGGGTCTTGCCCAGGGATCATGTATCAATGGAAAAAAAGTCTTAAAAACGGTCGTTTTTTCAGGAGCAGGATTCTGAAAAAAATACAGTTTTTAAAACTTTTTTTCCATTGATAGTAGTATCAATGGAAAAAAAGTTTTAAAAAACGGTCTTTTCGTTTCACTAGAATTTGCCGCGAACGATCGTTTTTGTTCGAAATTCGACGAACGATCGAACGGACGATGTTCGAGTCGAACATACGTTCGTTTCGAACACGAAGATCATCCCTACTTAGAAGAAGTATGAGCGTATGTGCAATGCACATGCGCTTGATTATGAGCACAAGCGCACGCTGGTTTTCTGGGGCTTTAGAACTGTTTTCCTTACAAATATACATACTGTATATATACAGTATATATATATATATATATATATATATATATATATATATATATACTGTATATAAAAAAAACAAGTAAGCTATAAATCATTCTGGGCTTTTTTTTTTTTATTGAATTTAGCTACAGGAAAGATGGACACAATCTTTTGAGAATATTGTATTTCTGCTATAGAGAAATGCACAAAGAGCACAGAAAGGTGATCAGGATGCATGGTATATTTCCCTGCCACTCCCACCATATTATCGTATGATACCATGATGACATTCATGGATGTAGCATTGGGAATGCTGGGGAGTTGCCAGATCTTGATTTTGCTCTTTTATGTAATACATGGAGCTTTCTGCATGTGTTGTTTTTATAAATGCAGTTCAAAGCTTCCAGCTGATGGACTTAAGGTAATGCATGAGCATGTGATGTTTAAATAAAATATAGTGTGTACCTTTAATAAATCATTAAGGAAACTAATGTTGTAGCAAGGACACTTCAACCATGTTGCAGCTATATGACTTGTAGTCATATAGTAATAAAATAGATTAAATAGGTTATTAATATCAGCTTGTTTTCAGAAATTAGTGGAGCATTATATGCAATAATTCAATCTAATGACTATCTGCCTGGAGCCCATAATTAATCTCAAGCAGGGATTTGGTATGTTCAAGATTTTTTTTTTTATCAGTGTCCTTGCAAACAATGATAAATTAAAGGGGCTTTCCACTTCAATCAAAAATTTAATTTCTGCTTTCAATTCTACATTTAGAAGATAAACTAACAAAAAAAAATAGTTGAATAAAGATAAAAACAAAACACCATCCAGTCTACTAATTTAAGACCAGGATTGTGATTTAAACTTCTACCATGGGAAGAATCCATATTAATAAAGGAAAAGATTTACATTTTTTTGACAGAAGTTGAAGACTAAGTTTCTGCTCCTCTGATAAAGAAATCGAATACTATAGTTCCTGATCTAGGCATTGGAGCAAGCGTTACATTATCGCAAACAATCACTGTTTTCCAAAGAGATATGCAAGCTGAAACTCCACGTTCCAAGAGTTATCCCTACATCTCCTTCACCAAGATCCAGTCCAAAAAGCTGCCTAATAAGATTCTGAACCTAATGCCTTGTACACACGATCAGAAAAAAACAGACGGAATTCTTTCATCGGATATTCTGACCGTGTGTGTGCTCCACCAGACTTTTTTCCACCGGAATTTAGAAACATGTTCTCTTTTTTTCCAATGGAAAAAAATTCTATTGAAAATTCCGTTCACCTGTAGGGAACTCCGAGAATGCTCAGAATCAAGTCGACAGTGTGTATGCAAGCTTGAATGGAATTGCGTCGGAAAAATCCATTGGAGTTTTTCCCGACAGAAAATCCAATCGTGTGTACATGGCAAAAGGTTCACAAACTTGTTTTTCTGGGGACAGTCGTCTGTTTTGTAATCTTGTTCATAGTTGTAAACTATACTTTTAATTCAGGCCTCACTCTTCAGGCTCTGAGACTCAGTGAGTAGGAATTATTGTTTTCCTTTCACAAGAGGATCCCCAGTCCTTGGCAATGACAGCATACATGTTTTTCTTATTAAATGTATGTTTTAAAGCTTAAATTCAGTAAAAAAAAAAAATTTCCATACAGTAGGGAAGGGATAGAATCTCAGTCCTGTTTTTATTCTGGACTTTCCTTTCCTCCTTTCACAGGCTGTCACAGGGAAAGGGAGTGAAATAAAATAGCCATACTCCCAAGTCTATTCAAAACAAAAATAAATTGTGTAAGTTAAAGTGTTACTAAACCCAGGACCTGCTTTCACTATATCTGGTCTCCCACAGTACACAGAACATGGAAATGCAATTATTTTATTAAATAAACTGCTAAATACCTTTTCTCATCAGCAGTATATAGCCATCTTGTGACTTCTATCAGTGTCTGGTTAAAGCTTGTGGGAGGAGTTTTCATTCTGCTCTGACTGTCCTTTGAGGCTGCAGGACCCCTGACCACATGCACCCCCCTAAGAAAATCTCTTGCTCACCAAATTGAGCATGTGTAGAGTGCCCCCAAGACCCTGTACTATCAGCAGATGGGCTTAATACTGTAAAAGTAGGGGAGGATCAGAGAAGACAGGCTCAAGCAGCCATTTTACACAATGCGCAGGATTAACCCCTTAAGTTCCACAGTGAGTATAACCAGCATGCTTTACTTCATATACAGACTGGTTTTACTGTTGTGGGTTTAGTAACACTTTAACGACTTTTCGACCACTGTATGCCAATATACATTGGCAGAATGACAGTGGTAGGCAAATGGGCATACCTGTATTTCCCCTTTAAGAATGCGCCGCACCCCCAGTGACTGTGCCCGCGGGACCCACGGACTCAGTGTCCTGAGATCGGGTCACAGAGAGGAAGAACAAACAAGGCAAATAAGGCATTTCTCTGTTCTGCCTAGTGACAGGACACTGATCATCTGCTCCCTGTAATCGGGAGCAGTGATCAGTGTTGTGTCACAGTAAGCCCCACTGTATAATGATAAAAAGTATTTTAGAAATAGATACACTTTAGGAATCTATTTCCATCTAATTAACACCCCCCTTTCACTTTTGTTATTCATTTGATAACAGAATTAGAGCCTAGGGTAGATGTATAAGTATTAAAATCGTGAAATATGACTTTCTTTTTAAAAAATATTTACACTTGAAATACTGGGTAGCACATAAATATCTCTTCAAATACCGAAAAGGACATACACAAATTTCCATATGAAGTAACCATAACCATATACAAAGAAAAAGAGCCGCTGCTCCAGGTGTATGATGATAACCTGAGGTGGAATGTTTCGTAGAGTGCCCGCCCTGGCCCGCCTTTGTGGGAAATTTGGAAGAAAATAAATGGCTGCACATCCAGGAATTCCGATTGCCTTTTATTGTTCAAAGACCACCAAAGACACCAACATGAGGTCACATAGACGCGTTTCACACAAACATCTTGTGCTTGATGCCCCAGTTGAAGTCCCTCTAGGACGAAACGCGTAAGGGTTTGGTTTTCACCTTTTCTCATATTGCCCCTTTTATATATTTTGTGATCACTTTTAATGTATACCTGTGGTTTTATTACAATAAAACCTTAATTTTTTGACCTGCACCATTGGGGCTGCGTTTTCCTTTCTCCCCCACATGCTGTTTGGAGTCTTCCATTTCCACCCAGTCCTGTTCCGTAAGGGGTTCTTTCATCATCCCCCCTCATCCATTTGGGAGTAGACATCTTGGGATATTCGGGACACCATTCCAGGACACCGTGCATCCATGGCCCTCTGCAGAAGATTCATCTCATCCGTTGATCCAGTTTGAGGAGGCCAAGTAGATTGTGCCCTGAGAGTGTTCATGCCTTATTTATCTTCTGTCGCTGACAGGCAGATCCACGCCTTCTGGTAAGCGCATTTATATCTTCATTGAGTTTAAGAAAGTGATTGTTTACCTTTGAGGATCTACGTGGTAATTTTTCCATCCATTCACAGTTTTTTGATGGACTTTAAATTGTTATTTTTGGTTGTGTTTGTTTATAGCACTAGTTCATTCATTCACTTCACCATTGTTTTTGTTTTTGGTACTTTATCACTGTTGCAGTACAGTGATTATTAATTTATTATTTACTAAGAGAAGTCATTGTCTCTATGTTTTCACAGCGCTACATTTTTTCCTCACATCCCACTGTATCAACATTTTTACTTTTTTTCTGCTTTCCAGGTTCACTGTTTTGCTCCTTACAGACCCACAGATACTAAACATCAACATTGAGGAGCTATGAATTATCCACCCATGTTCCTATAAACAGTATTAGACATGTGCACAACAAAAAATATTTTTTGTTTAGTTTCGTCTCATTCTGTAGGTTCGTAAAGATTTGTAATACGCAAGTTTTTCTATTCGGATCCGTTCGTATTTCGTAAGACGCAAGTTTTCCTATTCAGACCCGTTCATATTTTCGTAACAGTTTTATTTTCATTTATACTTAATGATTCGTAATTCTGTTTCGATGATTTTGAAATTCGTAATTTTGTTACATAATAATTTTCGTTTAATGGATTCGTAATTTTGTACTTTCGTAAATACATTGCGGCGCGGTCATTCGCAATCTCGTATTTTAGTTTCATTTTCAACGCGCGGCTAATCCATATTAAGATAGACTTTCTCTTTTCTTGTGAAAAAAAAAGATAGAATTTCTCTTAAACCTCGTACACACGGTCGGACTTTTTGCAAACAAACTTCAAAATGAGCGTTTTCCGAAAAATCCGGCCGTCTACGCTCCATCGGACAAAATTTTTCGGTTTCAAAAGTCTGGCCAACTCACTTCGGACAAAAATCCACGAAAAAGTTTGTTTGAACTCCGATTGTGTGTACGAGGCTTTACACTGTCCAATGTGACTCGGCACAAAAGAGATAAGCTGATTGGCTAAGATATTAAGTAAGATACATCACTCACTAACTACACTGCCCAGTGCCCATTCGAATGAACGATTCGAGTACACAAATTTACGAACAGACAAAGAAACAAATTTACAAAACACACAAATGAAAATATGAACTTACAAATGAAAATAAGAATATGCGAAATTACGAACAGACAAAGGATTTAAAATACGGAATGCAAATCGTTCGTTATAGATGTCATTTTCGTTCTTTTGCTGTTTCGGTGTTTCGTATTTTATTAATATTGTCCAATCCTACGTTCGTATTTTCGCTTGTTCGTTATTTTGCTTATTTGTTATTTCGTAATTTTCGTATTTTAGTACTTTCAGCTATTCGGATGTTCGAATTGATCCGAATGTACAAATACTAACAAATTCGTACGAAAATCCATTTGTTACGGACGGGAACGCACATGTCTAAACAGTATTGTGATCACAGAACAGTAAACAGAGTGTTTAAAAAATAGTAAAAATTTGGTGTGTGCAAGCACTAAACCTAAACTGCATGGATATCAGACAAGAATTATTTATAGCACCACTATGCTGTCAAGATATCACAGGCAGTAGCTTAATGTTAGAGGAAAGCTATCATTACTAGGTCCATCCTGGGGTCTTAAACTGACAGCAGCTGTAAGCTATATCCTGTGATATTTAACTCCTTTTTTCTGTACTTTATTCACACAAAATATAACACATCTGTTGTAAAGGATTTCTATTTTTAACTGAGGATATGCAGAAAACAAGCAACATCGGTGGTTATCTAACCAATATTTCACTCTCTCTAGTTATAAAGATAGTTTATTAAAGATACTGTATATAGCACTAGCAAACTCAGAGTTGATTTATTACACTGGAGAAAACTCTGAGTTGTTGTCATTGGCAACTAGCAAGGCTCCCTCTCTCATTTTTTTTACAAATATAATTTTAAATCTGATGGCTTGCTAAAGTCAGTGGGTCTCCCTGTGCTCCAGTTTTTAAAAATTTCAAATTGACAGTTTGTTTTTTATCTAAATGTTTCTTGAGATGTATACCTTGTCTGCCCATGAATAACCTCAGTGTAAGATCCTATTCCCTTAAAGGGGTTTGTCTTTTATTTTCTAAATTGGTTCCTACGTCGGCTCTTTAAGCGGCCACTAGGGGGCCCCCGCTCGCCCCCGAGTGCCGTGTGCATGCCAGGTGGGCACGATCGCCGCCTTGCACCCGCGATTGCTTGGTACAGAGCGAGGACCGGGAGCTGTGTGTGTAAACACACAGCTCCCGGTCCTGTCAGGGGAGAAATGCTGATCTTCTGTTCATACAATGTATGAACAGAACTTTCTGTTCCATCCTGAGTAAGGTGTTCAGTAAGCTCTTCTAAATGGCTTTCCACCACTCAGATGATGGTGGAAAGCTTACTGAGGAGAAACAGGAAGTGAGAAATTTAAACAAAGAAAAAAAAACATTTAGAAGGGAAATTGAAGGAAAATGTAAGTAAACCAACAATGCACTTAACCCCCGGACCATATTGCTGCCCAATGACCAAAGCAATTTTTGTGATTTGGCACTGCGTTGCTTTAACTGACAATTGCGCGGTCGTGCGACGTCTCCCAAACAAAATTGGCGTCCTTTTTTTAGTAATGGCGGCGATCAGCGTTTTTTTTCAGTACTGTGACATTATGGAGGACACTTCGGACACTTTTGACACATTTTTGAGGCCATAGGCATTTTTATAGCGATCAGTGCTATAAAAATGCATTGGATTACTATAAAAATGCCATTGGCAGTGAAGGGGTTAACACTAGGGGGCAGGGAAGGGGTTAAGTATGTTCCTGGGTGTGTTCTAAATGTATGGGGGGTAGACTCACTAGGGGAAATCACTGATCTATTTTCTCATAAATCGAAATCTATTCTCTGTAATGTCGAATCTATTATTTCTATAGTGTCGAATCTTTTCCCTATAATGTCAAATCTCTCTATATCGAATTTTTACCGCAACGAAAATGAAAATAAAGCATTTTTTTATGTCGGATCTTTCGGTTTCCGTTTCTTGCACTTTCGTTATCGTTTGTTAAAACGATAACAAAAAAACGTGATTTTCGGACGAAAATGCATTCTAAAGAAAACTAATGCACATGTCTACTACTTATCCATTTGCAGATGATGAGTGTTGTAGTACATTAGTAGCAGAGGGATTTGTGTAGTGTAGGGTCTTCTTTGAGGAAGATTTCTTTAGGGTGTCCCTAGCATAGGCAATCCACGGAATCCAATGTAGGCATTAGCTAGTTGGTATGGTCCAGCGTGGCATGGTCTGCAGCGTGGGGATCAATGGTACCTGTAGTTTTGTTTGTAGCCAAGCTGGCTACGACCAACAATAATAGGACACCCTTTGAATGGGGCTACAAACATTTATAGGAATCATTTATAGGAATCCGACAGGTACAATGGAGAAACTGCGATGATCCATTGCACACTTCCGCGTTTCAGGCTGGAACGCATGCGGCGCCGGGCAATGATGTCATCACGCGGTCGCCGTATGCGTTCCAGCATGGAACGCAATATGCCAAGAGAGCGCCTGTTACACTAGGCAGAACAGGGAAATGCCTTGTTTACATAGGCATCTCCCAGTTCTGCCTCTCCTCACCACAATCGCGGGCCGCTAGCGAACATCAAGTTTGCGGGACCCATGGGCACATTTCCAAGGCGCTCGCGCGCCCGCTAGGCGGCAAATTCAAGGGGATGTAAAGGTACGCCCATTTGCCTGCCCGTGCCATTCTGCCAAGGTATATCGGCGTGCGGCGGTCAGGAAGCTGTTAAAGTGTTTGTAAACCTTCACATATACCCAGTGAAGTGACTAGCTTCAGATCAAACACAGAGATGGAACAAATCCTCTAACATAAGTTGTACCTGCAGCCCACTCTCTTCTACAGCCAATCAAAAAATGCAATTTACACAGCTTGTCTGAGCTTTCAGTAAACAGGGTACATGAATCTGAGGTTACACTCTGCAGTGCTCAGTGAGGATTGCTGATTGGAGGGCAGGGACACAGCCCCTTCACATAGCACACAGGGACGGAGCTGAGGCTGTCAATCACAGGTTGTGTGCTGGAGTTCCCTCCCCTGTCACCTTTTTACCTTTTGATACCAGGAACACATGTCAGAAGTGACTCATTCAGATAGCAGAAGAATGAGGCAGTATACAGAAATGGCACTTAGTGCTCTGGATTGAGACAAGCACACACTATAGAGCAGGCATATCCAAAGTCCAGCCCGCGGGTCATCCTTGCAGTGAGAGACACTTGGGGATTTCTCAGGGGATAACATAAGTCGCATAGTTTTATCAAACCTTTCAGAGTCCAGTAGTCTTTGCAAGTGTCTTGATGGTACTGCAGCACCCTGTGTGTGGATTGAGCTGCTTGGAACTTGTGAACTTATTGCTTTGTAATTTTCAGGTTCAGATATGGATACTGACAAGCATGGAACTATACACTCAATCAAAAAAAACTGTTTTCAGTGACAACTTTTAGAATACACATTTTTCAGGTTAATGAGATCTTATGGACATGCATTTAGAGGCCAGTAACTGACCTTCTTATTTAATTTTAATGGTTCAAAGAATGTCAGGCAAAATGGTCGTCCCATATCTCTTTTGATATCAAAGGAGACAGGAACTACAAGCGCCCAGAGGCGATTTAGTTCGCATGTGCCGCGCTATACAAGTTTTCATTCATTCATGTTCACTTCATCAAATCTGGCCCTCTTAGAAAAATGTTTGGACACACCTGTTATAGAGGGATATGCTTTGTTCATATTTCATGTCAGAAGTATACAACCACTTTAAGTCCCAGGTTCAATGGAACTTGATAGCATATACTCCCCAAGTTTACAAGACTATAAAGAGGGGAGAATTTTTAGCACCACTCTTTTCACATTTATAACTATCTCTTACCGTGCCCCAATATACAATCTACATTCTACAGTCTGGTTATGCCGACACCAAATCACCTGTCAAAAAGTATCATCAAAAGCTAAAGGTTAAAATTGTGGTAATACTGCGCTGTCTGATGGACAAACAAAAACCAATGCTGCAACTTTAAATGTGAGACACACACAAAATAAACAAATGTAGAGAAAACAAGCTGCGCAAATAACATGAAATTTCAAACAAAAAAAACAAATAGCATACATATTTGCAATAATTGTGCTATTGATGTGTTGAAATCTCTGTAACAAATAGGTTGCCCTATTTGTGTCACATTCTGAAGAGTCCCAGTGAGAAGAAGTGAACAAATCGATGTCCTATTTTCCAAACAAGGATGCATCAGATGCTGTTTTAATAGCTGGAACTGTACTGCTCTCCTACAGGTGAAATAGTGACATCAAACCAAAGGAACCACAGAACAGTGATGAGATAGAAAGTAAATCCTCCACCTTCCAAAATAACTGCCTCTTACCGGAAGGAAAGATCCCAACCAGAGATCTTCTGTTGGCGTGTGGTTTTCTAACCCAGCCTGGGGTCTATGCAGCAGGATAATGTCTGTCCAGTATCTATTAGATCTCCCACCGCTCACAGATGGTCAGATGTGATTACAGCCAGGTGAGGAAGGAAAGAAGGCTGACATAGCGTAATCCAGTAAAACGTTTTAATGTATAAAATAAAATAAAATCGCACTTACAATAAGTAGATAAAAATTTGCATGTGAAAATTTGTAGCCGGCCGGCTTAGACAGCCCGTTCACTGCGGGATTCTGTATGTAGTGATGACGTCAGCACGCCGCTTCACCCTACGTCGTTTCGTCACAATTGACTTTGTCCCGTCACGTTATTTGTGCAGCTTGTTTTCTCTAAAAAAAGTATCATCAGCCATAAAAAAAATCCCAATCGCGAGTGGACAAATTTGGAGACAGTTGACAGTTTCTAGCAGACATGGGCCCAACATCTTTAAATTTCAAAGTTACATTCTAACATGTATTACATTTATTCATGGGTGGTGAAAGCTCTCATCATACTGTATAATATCTTTCACTGAAAAGGCAAAGCTGGACAAATATTAAAAATCTCAATTATTAGATAAATTAATTTGAAATGTATTTAATTTGGTAACAAAGCAATGCTAAATGAAAAGATCAACTGAACAAATGATTAAATTAATGTTAATAACTTCAATAGTAATACAGAATATCTTTTTTTTTATTTTTTTTTCATTTTAAAACATTTCTGTAATAACTAGTGCTATTTGCCCTAGCAGAAATAATATTCTGCTTCACTAAAATGATTCTAGAACATAGCTAAAATGTGTAATCATTATTGGTACTAGAAATATAGGACCAGCCCCTTATCATATGAAATCAAAGTGATTGTAAACGATCATCTTGTTAAACAACCCATTCAGCTAAAAAAGAAAATGAAAAGCAAAATTTGTGTATAGATAAAAAAAAAAAAAAAAAAAACATTATAAATACCCTTTTTGCCCTTTTTTATGATCACATTCTCTCGTGTTCTCAGCTGCAAAAGAGCTAGAGGGAGGAGAATAAACAGCACACTGAGCTTCCCAGTGTATGGTTGTGCAGGAGGGGTGTGTCAGGGCAAGTCTGATCATTGGAGGAGAGCAGGCTGAATTCCTAGCATAGCTAGAGAACTGACCACAGTGTGTTCTCCTGCTTAGTGTGGTCAGTTTTAAAAGAAAAGCAGAGAGACTGGTGGGAACACCAGGAATTTCACACAATAGAAGCAATACATATAGAAGTATATACTTTTTCATATAAGTACATGGTACAGCAGGCACATATAAAGAATATGAAATGCTAGGGTAACACACACTTTAAAATTGAATTAAACCCTCTTCTTCATAATGGTCAAGGAAGCTGCCATCTTAGCTTCTGTATGATCTGCAGTTGCCACGGTGCTACCCACCAGCTATTGCACCAGCCATCTGATGGCTGGACAGTTCGGTTGAGGTAACATGAGCACATTGGCAGAAGTTATCATTCATGGCATGCCTTGAATGTGACTATTTTGGGATACAGTTAAATTGGTGTAATTAGTTCTGATTTAAAACTGCAGCCTACATAGAATATAAAATATAATACTAAAAAAAATACTAAAAAATATACAGTATCTCACAAAAGTGAGTACACCCCTCATATTTTTGTAAATATTTTATTCTATCTTTCATGTGACAACACTGAAGAAAGTACACTTTGCTACAATGTAAAGTAGTGAGTGTCCAGCTTGTATAACAGTGTAAATTTGCTGTCCCCTCAAAATAACTCAACACTCAGGCATCAATGTCTAAACCGCTGGCAACAAAAGTGAGTACGCCACTAAGTGAAAACGTCCAAATTAGCCCCAATTAGCCACTTTTCCTCCCCGGTGTCATGTGACTTGTTAGTGTTACAAGGTCTCATCTGTGAATGGGGAGCAGGTATGTTAAATTTGGTAAGATAGACCGATTTGATCAGATTTGTCTGCTGGCTGTTTTGGTTTGATCGCTGTACACACGATCAAACCAAACTCCCCGCCGGCAGACAGTGCGGTGACGTAGCGGTGACGTTGACGCCGCCACGTCACCGCACCAGGAAGTAAAACACTTCCGCGCATGCGTCCATGCCATTCGACGCATGTGCGGGCAGATATGTCTGCTGGTTAGCGTACCAACCAGCAGACATATCGGTCCGACGGGTTCCCAGCAGACAGATTTTAAAGCAGGCTTTAAAATCTGTCTGCTGGAAAAATCCGTCTGCTCGCCCGTACACACGATCGAATCTGTCTGCTGAGACGGTCTGTCAGACCGTTTCCAGCAGATAGATTTGATCGTGTGTACGCGGCCTTAGGCCCCGTACACACGAGCAAATAGATTTGTTCAAATCGGTCGGACAGACCGATTTGAACAAATCTGTCTGCTGGGATGTATTGGTTTGATCGTGTACACACGATCAAACCAAAATCCCCACCGGCAGACAGCGCGCTGATGTGTCGGTGACGTGGCGGTGACGTTGACGCCGCCACGTCACCGCACCAGGAAGTTAAACACTTCCGCGCATGCGTCGAAACCATTCGACGTGTGTGCGAGCAGATATGTCTGCTGGTTAGCACACTAACCAGCAGACATGTCGGGCGGACGGGTTCCCAGCCGACAGATTTGAAAGCATGGTTTCAAATCTGTCGGGTGGCCAAATCCGTCTGTTTGCCCGTACACACGATCGAATCTGTCTGCTGAAACGGTCTGGCAGACCGTTTCCAGCAGACAGATTTGATCGTGTGTACGCGGCCTTAGTGTTACAAGGTCTCATGTGTAAATGGGGAGCAGGTATGTTAAATTTGGTAAGATAGGGGGAAGAAGTTGTGCTACTAGAGAAAATTATAAGGGTAGCAGCCTGCACCAACAATAGAACAATATTGTGTACAAATATAAAAAGAAAAAATGCGGCGCTAAAGACAATGTAGTAGACAATGTAGTCCACTATCTTAACAAAGTGTAAATAATGGCAGATACCATTACGTGTATAAAAAGAATATCAAACAAATTATACAAAGTGCAAATGAGTAACCATATATATGTATATATAATAATGGACAGGATTAGATGTTAGAGTCCATGATCACCACAGTGACTCTATGAAAAAAGTCCACCATTAACAATTCTGTAATGCGACTATATTGAATATGTGAGATAAGTCGCATTACTCCAAAAGAAATTTCAAAGCTCAAATGGAGGGTCCGCCATGAAATACAATACGACACAAGAAGTATAGAAAGACTGGGTACTCTTACCTGACAACTTGGACACACTCACCAGTGGTGGTGCGTCACTCGGGCGTATATAAGATCCACGAGATGGTGACGTCCATGGAAGGAGACACCAAGAACTTTAGAGGAAATCGTAGTAGTCCAGGATCATCAGTCTTGTGCGTCCAGAGTATGGTGGAATGCAGTGCTTTAAGTGGGCCAAAAGAGGTGCCGGTACTCTATTAGGCGCCAATACTGAACATGAAAATACCCTTAGAAAGTACCCTGAAAGTTAGAGAGGAGCTCCGAGTCCCACCATTACCATCCGCAGCCATCGGGGCATTTAACTAATCTTTTGAGCCCCAAAAACACAGGCATCTTCACCCCGGATCCCTGCAGAGTCGGGCTCGGCTGTTTGGACCGAATTTGGCCGGCCGGCGCAGGGGATACCGCGCCGCCGGTTCTTGGGGCCGCCGCCATACTGCCTACCAAGGGAGCCGTTTCGGATCACCTCCGGAGGTAAGAGATCACCTCCAGACATCTCCCTCCTCCTCCCCACCTACCTATCACAGTTTGGTGGCTGCCCCGGGCCCCGGAGTCGTCCGTCATCGCCGCGGACCAACGCGGCCTAGCAGGGCCTGAGAATCCCCGGACTTACCTAGCGCTGTGCCGCGCGGGAGCGGAATCGTGCACCTGCCGAGCCTCTCCCGGAGGTGTGGTCCCCCCTCTGGTATACAGACCCCCTCTGGCATCCACCCTAACACACATCCTGCTAGCACCGCTATATGGATGCATATTTCAGTCTGCACAGTCACAATACTGCAGACTTACGGCGGCCATCTTGGTACACCCGAGGCCTATAGACCTCCAGCAAACTGAGCCAGGCTCTGTCCTTCCACCAAAGCCCCCAGATCAAACGGAGCTGTACCTCAGTGGGGGACTAGGGTAGAATTTTCCCATCATTCGCCCCCCCCCCCTGCCAGCGGAGGACACACTTTGACTTATCCTGGGCTGCTTTTTTCAAAATACCTGCCTATCCATAAATCGCCCCAGCCCTCACTTGCAGAGTGGCCAAATTGCATCACCCATTGCCCCCTTGACTGAGAGGAGGGGACTTCCTGGTACCCCAATCATCACTGCAACTGATCAATCATCTGACCAAAATACATTCTTGCAGCTTCTGAATATACCTCTCACTATCCTCACCTAGGTCCTCCCTCTCTACTTTGATTTGGACTACAGTTTGTGACACACTCAAGATTGGTCATATCACTACACCTCGCAGGCTTGCGATTCAACATACCCTATGCACCTAATCTCTGCCCACTTGATGTCCTCCTCTTTAATGTGCATCCAACCTCACAGAGACCTGAAAAACAAACCCTTTTCCTGAATTTAAAGCATTTATAATGTACTGAAAATTACACTTACAATTAAGTGGGGACGCATGCGTGGCGAGATGCACTTCAACATCAGTTATTAAACACCCCACCGACTCGGCGAGGATTTTACCCACACTGTAAGGGAAAAGTACCTTGATTAACTTTATCTTTTATAGACGCCCCTACAGTTCACACCTGTGCATGCCGTCCGGCAGGAAGGCGTACAATCGCCGTGCGCATCAGCACTCTGTGATTACATACTCCTTGCGCAACAAGGAACTGAAAAAAATGGCTCATAAAGAAAACGTCTCTTCACCTGTTCAGTCTACATCACCTGGTAATTACCCCCAGCAGAACTCTGCTGCCTCAAAAAATAAAAATGAACCCTACGCCCAAATCACGAAAGCAGATTTGGATTCCAGTTTAACCAAGATTTATGAAAAACTTGTTGACAAAATACAATGTGAACTTCAAAAAACAACAAACACGCTCACGCAAGAAATAGCAACCCTGGGAGGTCGCACAGATGTTTTTGAAACCAAACACGACGAACTTTCACTTGCGCATAATGACCTCAGAAAGGACTTTGAGCTCTTGGCAGAAAATTACACTTACCTACAATCGCAAGTGGAAGATTTGGACAACCGAAACCGAAGGGACAACCTGAGGATTCGTGGTATCCCGGAGACGGTTACCGAACTGATGCCGGCGGTCTCCAAACTAATCCACAATCTCCTTCCTGACTCACCCCCATCCTCCTTTGCGCGTGATAGAATTCACAGGGCCTTGCGTCCTAAACCGCCCCCAGATAAGCCTCCACGCGATATCATTCTATGCATGAAAGACTTTATCACAAAAGAAAACGTTTTAAGAGCTTCAAGAAATATGCATAATATCGAATTAGACGGTACGAGAATTCAAATTTTACCAGACATCTCTCAAGCTACTCTAGAAAGGAGACGCAACATGAAGGAGATAACATCGGTTCTTCAATCAGCCCGAATTACTGTAGGTACCGCTGGGGTTTCCCGTTTAAATTAACAGTGCCTCACAATGGTACCACATACACTGTCTACAACGTCTCAGAAGGAAAAAATCTCCTTATGAAACTGGGCCTCTTAGAACCGAGCGCAGATGCAAGACCTCCCTCTACTCCACATACTTCACCTATCTGGGCCACCCCAGCTACGCTTCGTGACCAAAGAAGATGGCGACAGCCTTTCAGAAACCAAGAGGCTTGAACATGGTTGAAGCGGTCTCATTCCTACAGATACCAACTTTCCCTGTTCTCTGCCGAGAACACTCTCCCCCCCCCCCAAAAATTTTTTTTTTTCTCTCTTCTTTCTTCTTCATTTTTTAAGATTCAGAAATCAGTGACTACAGTCCCAAAATACAATATCGTTGTGTGACATCTCCTTCTGGGGGTTTTTTTTTTCTCTTTTTTCATCCCTTCCCTTTTTTACCCTTTTGCATGACTTAAAGAAATGACACAATAGTTCCTATAATATGATAGATCGACAGTACCAGCACCTACATTTTATTAATATGTCTAATATGTTGCAGTTCGCTCTTGTGTGTATGTAGGCTTGTATGTATATGTATATAAATATAGGCAGTTAACCCCCCCCCCCCTTTTTTTTTTTTTGCCTGTCACAGAACTCAGGGAATAGTTATTACAGTTCTTGAACAATTATAGCTCATTTGTCCATGTGAAATTTAACAGTAGAGCTATACATTAATAATATGTTTGATATGTTATAGTATGCATTTATATTTTTGTTTAAAAATCCTCGCCGAGGCTGTTCCGTTCCGCCTCAGCCTGTTTGTTCCCCCACTCACAAAGGACTCCTAAAGCATGGTTCACCTAGTGGTAACATCTCTACTACTGACCCTGCTTTACAGAGCAGTGGTAGTATTGGATGTTCCATTTGTGAGTAATGGACGTCATTGTCCACTTCAATATTTTTCCCGGTCAGGCAGTGCTCCTCACCCTGACCCCCAAAGTTTATATTATATTTTTCATAGTTTCAGAGAAATTTTCTATTTTTACAAAATTTTGAAAATGTCAAACAGGATGTTTCCAATATACCTAATATTTTACTTCACAGCGATGTTGCTCTATACTTTTCTATCATTTTTTATGAGCTCATCATCTCCTCGATTCTATAATTCAGGCACCCTATCCTCCATGGTTCACACATATAAGCATAATATATTAGCTGAAATAGAAAGGGCTGGTGGAGAATTCCGAATCTACAAATTGGTATGTGTTTCGGTGTATTGTGTGGGTGGACGTTTGGAAGGTGGCACGATTGTCTCCAGACTTCCCCCCACCCAGGTAATTCTTCATTCATAGTGCCAATATTGTCTATCATATTACCACTACCATACTTATTCCAGTACAAATTAGTCCCTGGTCTTTGCGAATATACACCTCTACCTCATTTCCACTATAGTTCTTTAATACTAATACAATGGGTCTCAAGGTGATCTCCCATAATGTCCAGGGCTTTAACTCACCTCTAAAGAGAAAAAAAGCCTTTCGCCATTACAAAAGGCTGGGCGCTGATATAATATTGATGCAGGAAACTCACTTTGCAACAGAGAAGCATCCTAAATTTTTCGATAAAAGTTACAACCAATTTTATTGCTCCACTTACAACACAAAGTCTAGAGGCGCTGCTATTTTTGTTAGGAACTCTGTGATTCTTGAAGTTCAGAACATCTTTAAGGATCCCGACAGCCGTTATTTGATTCTAAAAGGCTCAATTAAGGGACGTTCAGTCACTATTGCCTCTTTGTACGCTCCCAATGATGCCCAGTCTAGCTTTTTCAACAAATTTTTCGAAACATTAGACAATTATCACTCCACTCACCTGATAGTGGGTGGAGATTTTAATCTGGCCGCTCACTCAGCTCTAGACAGGAGCAAAGTTGTCCCATCCTCAAAGGCTTTCCCCAAATCTTTGAACAAAACACTATATAACCACCAATTAGTTGACACTTGGAGAGCCCACAACATTGGCATCAAGTCTTACACATTCTACTCTCACCCTCACAACAGCTTTGCTCGTCTTGACTACATCTTCTGCAGCCCAATCCTACTTGCCAACTCCTCCAATGCTGATATTCATGCATGTCTGTGGTCTGATCACCACATAGTCTCCTTTAATACCTCTCACATAGGCCTAGCCAATACTACACACTCTTGGCGAATGAACGATTCCTTGATCACAGACCCATCGTGCAATCAACAAATCCTATCTCACCTTGAGCAATACTTTACAGATAACGTAACACCTGACCTGTCTTCTGCAACTATATGGATGGCGCATAAAGCAGTGATGAGAGGTCATTTGATAAATATTGCCTCTATCAGAAACAAGTCCAAACTTGCAGATATTAGATCCCTCACGAAAGAGTTAGACCAATTATACCACAGACATAACCAGAATCCATCCAGTGATCTCCATAAACAGATCCAAGAGAAACGCACTTCCTTAGACATTTCATTAACATCTGACACTGAAAAAGCCCTCAGATGGGCTAAAGCTAGATTCTTGCTAAACAGCAACTCTTATTCCACCATGTTCGCCAGAAAGTTAAATCAATCTGTGAAACCTCCCCACACATACAAATTAAGGAATACCTCTGGAAACATGGTGTCTCATCCCAAAGAAGTCATGAAATTGTTCACAGACTTCTATAAAAATCTTCTTTCATCATCACAACCACCCCCTCAGCAATCCTCTCTAAATTGGCTTAATAACATTACATTGCCCACTCTTACTAGAGATCAAATCGATTCCCTTAATGCCCCATGCACGGATATAGAGGTTAACAGAATCATTGGAACGTTAAAGACATCCACAGCCCCAGGCCCTGACGGCTACTCCACATCCTATTATAAAAAAATGTCCTCTACTATTACCCCACACCTTACCAAACTATATAATAATATTTTACAGGGTGGTCAATTTCCACCGGAGATGCTTTTAGCTAACATGTCCTTACTACCCAAACCAAATAAGGATCACTCCACCCCCCAAAATTACCGCCCAATATCAGTTATTGACAACGACTTAAAAATATTTGGTCGCATCTTGGCAGATAGATTATCAACGGTCATCTCCCCATTAGTGGACCCTGACCAAACAGGCTTCATTCCCAACAGACAAATAACAGACAACATACGACTGACCGCCAATATCATTCAGGACTCCAACACACACTCTAAAGCCACTCTTTTGCTCAGTCTAGACATACACAAAGCTTTCGACAGTGTGAGCTGGACATACCTTGACATTTTGCTCCCCAAATATGGTATTAAGAATGAATTCCTTCATGGCTTTAAGGCTCTCTATCACAACCCTCAAACACGTATCAAACTCCCAGGCAATAATTCTGACTTTTTCCCTCTGACGAAAGGCACCAGACAGGGTTGTCCCCTTTCCCCCTTACTCTTTGCCCTCGCTATAGAGCCCCTCGCCTGTGCAATCAGAAATAATACAGACATCAAAGGATATTTTAAAGGAACCAAGGAATACAAACTGAGTCTCTATGCTGATGATGTTCTACTGTTCATATCCGACCCTATTATCTCCCTACCTAATCTAACTAAAACTCTAGATATATTCCACGACCTAACAGGCCTGAGTGTAAATCTGTCAAAATGCTCAGCTTTACCAATTAATATCCCCTCAACCTTAACAGCCTCTCTTAAAGACAAATTCCCATTTAACTGGCAGGTTGACTCACTCAGATACTTAGGTATCCACATTACACCCTCGTATAACACATTATACCAAGCAAACTACCCTCCCTTATTTAACAATATTAAAAATTTACTAAGACTTTGGTCATCGTACCGGATCTCATTCTCGGGTAGAATTGTGGCTACAACGATGATGATATTACCTAAGCTTTTGTTCTTTTTTAGAGCCCTTCCTCTTATTCTTCCTAAAAAAACACTAGAATCATTACAAAGGGAGATTAACAGATTCATTTGGCAGAACAGGAAACCCAGATTTAGTTATTCTCTTATGTTTAGACCTCACTTAAAGGGAGGCCTCGGCATCCCCAACCTATGGCTCTATTACTTATCGGCCAGATTTACCCAATTAGCCCAATGGTACGCCCCTTCACTCCAAATCCCTTGGCTCCAGTTTGAGGAAGAATCTATCCTACCTTACAATCTTCAAGGACTCCTTTGGTCCAAAACTACCCCACCACAGAAAATAAGACCCTTAAACATTATTGTCACTCACTCTCTCCAACTATGGAACAGACAGACCCCAAAATTTAAACTATCTTCTGACACTCCCCCCCTGGCATCATTTCTAGGTGACCCACGTTTCTCCCCCCTAGATAGGGCACAAAATCAAAACTTACTATCAGTTTGGAAAATACATAACTTAACTAATTTAAAATCGCTGTCTCACATTAACTCATTTCTCACTTTCCCTAGCCTACAAATAAAGTATAATCTTTCTCCTTATGAATTAGAAAATTATACGAAAATTAGACAATTCTATCAGAAATATTACTCTCTTACACCCCCCTTATACACAATTTGAACAAATTTGTATTTCCACTCCTCGTGCCAGGGGTTTGATCTCCAGAATATATAAAAATCTGAATGAAACAAACATGCCTGAGAAATCGCATCCCATGTTACAATGGGAATCAGATCTAAATACCTCATTCTCTCAGGAGCAATGGGATATCATGCACTTTAACCTCCATAGATGCACCAAGACAACATCTATCAGAGAATCCGCTATCAAATTGCTCTATAGATGGTATCTTACACCGGCTAAACTTAATTCATTTTATCCTTCACTGTCTCCACTCTGCTTTAGGGGATGTCCCACCCAGGGTACACTATTACACATTTTTTGGGACTGCCCCCACCTAAAGGACACGTGGCACAAAGCCAGCATCGTGATTGATAAAATCGCCGGCCGTAGGATCCCTCTCACACCCCAAATATGCCTTTTATTCTCCACTATTCAGGACATTCCAACATCTAGCACAAGGCTTATCCACACATTTCTCACCTCTATTCACTGGGCCATAGCCTTTAACTGGCGCTCCGCTTCAGGTCCTTGGCCACAGATCCTTAATCGTATGACAAACATCAAACTCTCTGAGAGTATTCATCATACGTTATATGACTCTATGCCTCGATATAAAAAAAAATGGGTTCTCTGGGACACCACCTATCTGATTCATGATTAATTATTACTAACCATACCCTTTTCTTCCTCTACAATGTTTACCGTTAATAATACTTGTATTCATTCCTGTACCTTCATTGTTATTTTTTTTGATTTGTAACCTGACCTTTTCTACTGTACAATAAAATCGTTGTAAACAAAAAAGAAAGTACCCTGAAAAAGAGCTACTGTAGAAAGAGCTACTGAACATAAATAAAATGTCCCCCCTGCAAAGTGCTGCCCTAGGCATCAGTAAAAATCAACCGGTATAGCATTAGTAAAAACCAACCCACGTGGCATCAGTAAAAATCAACCGGTATAGCATTAGTAATAACCAACCCACATGGCATTAGTAAAAAATCAACCCACATGTCATCAGTAAAAATCAACCCACATGGCATCAGTAAAAATCAACCGGTATAGCATTAGTAAAAACCAACCCACATGGCATCAGTAAAAATCAACCCACATGTCATCAGTAAAAATCAACCCACATGGCATCAGTAAAAATCAACCGGTATAGCATTAGTAAAAACCAACCCACATGGCATCAGTAAAAATCAACCCACATGGCATCAGTAAAAATCAACTCACATGGCATCAGTAAAAATTAACCCACATGGCATTAGTAAAAATCAACCCACATGGCATCAGTAAAAATCAACCCACATGGCATCAGTAAAAATCAACTCACATGGCATCAGTAAAAATCAACTCACATGGCATCACTAAAAATTAACCCACATGGCATTAGTAAAAATCAACCCACATGGCATCAGTATAAATCAACCCACATGGCATCAGCAGGGCCGCTACCAGGGGCCCGGATGGGAACCACACTTTTTTTAGGGGTCCGAAGGTCCCCAGGGGCCCGGAGGCCACCAAGGGCCCCAGATGGCAAGCCCTTTTTTTTATAAAAAATATATTTTTTTATAAAAAAATATATTTTTTTTATAAAAAAAAATATTTTTTTATAAAAAAAAAATATTTTTTTATAAAAAAAATATATTTTTTTATAAAAAAATATATTTTTTTATAAAAAAATATATTTTTTTATAAAAAAATATATTTTTTATTAAAGGGCCAATTTTTTTTCTTTTATTTTTTTAGAGGTCCGGAGGTCCAAGGGGCCCGGAGGCCCCCAGGGCACCGGATGGCAACCCCCCTTTTTTTTATTTATTTTCTATAAAAAAAAATATATTTTTTAATATATTTTTATTTTTATTTTTTTATTAAAGGGCCATTTTTTAGGGGTCTAGGGGCCGTAGGCCACCAGGGCCCCAGATGGCAACCCCCTCTTTTTTATTTATTTTTTTATAAAAAAATATATTTTTTTATAAAAAAATATATTTTTTTAATATATTATTCTTTAATTTTTATTTTATTTTATTTTATTTTTTTAGAGGTCCAGAGGTCCACAGGGACCTGGAGATCCCCAGGGCCCCAGATGACAACCCACCTTTTTTTTTATAAAAAAAAAAATATATTTTTTATATATTTTTTTATTTCTTTTATTTTCATATTTATTTTTATATATATATATATATATATAATGTTATTATTATTATGAAAGGGCCCAGAGGTCTCCAGGGTCCCACATGGCATCAGTAAAAATCAACTCATATGGCATCACTAAAAATTAACCCACATGGCATCAGTAAAAATCAACCCACATGGCATCAGTAAAAATCAACTCACATGGCATCAGTAGAAATTAACCCACATGGCATCACTAAAAATTAACCCACATGGCATCACTAAAAATTAACCCACATGGCATCAGTAAAAATCAACCCACATGGCATAAGTAAAAATGAACCCACATGGCATCAGTAAAAATGGTGGCACAGTGGCTGCGTGTGATGGGCACAGTGGCGACAATTGATGGGCACAGTGGCTGCGTTTGATGGGCACAGTGGCTGTGTGTGATTGGCACAGTGGATGCGTTTGGGCACAGTGGCGACAATTGATGGGCACAGTAGCTGCGTTTGATGGGCACAGTGGCTGCATGTGATGGCACAGTGGCTGTGTTTGGTGGCACAGTGACTGCGTTTGGTGGCACAGTGGATGCGTTTGGGCACAGTGGCGACAATTGATGGTGGCACAGTGGCTGCATGTGATGAGCACAGTGGCGACAATTGATGGGCACAGTGGCTGCGTTTGATGGCACAGTGGCTGCATTTGATCAGCACAGTGGCTGCATGTGATGCACAGTGACTGCGTTTGGTGGCACAGTGGCTGTGTGTGATGAGCACAGTGGCGACAATTGATGGGCACAGTGGCTGCGTTTGGTGGCACAGTGGCTGCGTGTGATTAGCACAGTGGCGACAATTGATGGGCACAGTGGCTGCTTTTGATGGCACAGTGACTGCGTTTGGTGGCACAGTGGCTGCGTGTGATGAGCACAGTGGCGACAATTTATGGGCACAGTGGCTGCGTTTGGTGGCACAGTGGCTGTGTGTGATGAGCACAGTGGCGACAATTGATGGGCACAGTGGCTGCGTGTGATGAGCACAGTGGCGACAATTGTTGGGCACAGTGGCTGCTTTTGATGGCACAGTGGCTGCGTTTGATGGACACAGTGGCTGCGTGTGATGGCACAGTGACTGCGTTTGGTGGCACAGTGGCTGCGTGTGATGGCACAGTGACTGCGTTTGGTGGCACAGTGAGGCTGCAATTAATGTTTTTTTTTTCTTTAGTCAGAGAAGGCAAGCTCAAAATAACAAACATTTTTTTAAACTGCTATTTTTTATTTAAAAAATTATGGTCACCTCAGGCTGAGGTGACCATAATTTTTTAAATAAAAAATAGCAGTTTAAAAAAATGTTTGTTATTTTGAGCTTGCCTTTTCTGACTAAAGAAAAAAAAAAACATTGAGGTCCTCAGTTCAGTCCAACACCCCCTCCCCAATACACAATACTTTCTTACTTTTTACAGGAGAGATTGTCTGTGTCTGACTTTCTGCAGTTTTTACTGTAGGCAGGCCAGGCCCAGGTGCAGCAGCAGGCTCCTCGTGACTTGTCTAAGACAAGTTGTCTTTCTTGCTCTCTGGCGTGACTGACTCTCGCTCCCTCCTCCCTCTCTCACCTCTCACCTCCGGCCGCCGGCGTGATGTCACGCGGCGCACGTCGGTGGAATGAACCAAATCAATCCTCCATGGGGGGGGTGAGGAGAAGCACAGGAGGAAAGGGAGCCAGCCAGGAGCGCACGCGGCAGCCAGTGAGTCGGCGCCAGCGGGCACACAGTTCCGGTACGGGAAACCCATGTACTGAGCGCACGAAGAGGTGCTGGTACTCTCCAGGGCCATTTTTGGAAGAGGCGGTACTGAGTACCGCCGCGTTCTGGCCCAGTTAAAGCACTGGTGGAATGGAAAAGGAACTCTTTCATCTAGATACCAGTTAGGATCTGTAACGATCACCACCGTTTACGACTTTCCATCCAACCACGACAAGCTTATCTGACACACTGCGACAATCCTGCATACACTATCCATATCATTTCCCATAATCAAGACGAGACTACTGCTCTGCACTTGGTTTCAAAGATATGAACACTTTAATAGTATTTTCTCAGCTTCTTATACAGTTTCAAGCATGTGACAGTAATCAAAGGGACAATGCCATCTCCACCCCCCTATTCACTCACTGAGGCTAATTTTCTAGCAGACATGTCGGCACCGCATCATCAATAGACTTAACTCAGAGACAATGACATTCCAGTAGATAATGACATCAAAACAAACTACTGTCACACAATGATTTTCCCTTTTGAATAATACACAATCACAGATAATCTTCACACATATACAAGGCAACTCAATCACATTACCTAGACAGACTTACTGTCTCTAAAGGGCTTGACACATTTGTGTACCATAGACAATGTATGGTCTAGGAGTAGATGCAATTAACACCTTTCAAAAGAATGAAATGTCTTTCACAAGCCAGGTCACTTAACATTTCAATAGCCGGAGCTAAGCATTGAATAAGCTTGTAATGTCCCTCTCCTGTGTAACAGGTGTCAATATGGACCCCTTGTAATATGGCAGTCCTGCAATATGAATTATTATTAATGTCCCATCTTCTGCAATACATGATATAATTTCTTTGTCACCTTATGGCCCTAGTGGACATAAGGTGACCCTAAACATAGGAGAATCTCAGTCTGTCACGGGTCATTCCGTTACAGGATCTGTTCCCTGTGGTGGCTGTTTGCAGATCCCAGATCTCATATACCCCGGATTGACGCACCACCGCTGGTGAGTGTGTCCAAGTTGTCCGGTAAGAGTACAAAGTCTTTCTATACTTCTTGTGTCGTATTGGATTTCATGGCGGACCTTCCATTTGAACTTTGAAATTTATTTTGGAGTAATGCGACTTATCTCACATATTCAATATAGTCGCATTACAGAATTGTATATGGTGGACTTCTTTCATAAAATCACTGTGGTGATCATGGACTCTAACATCTAATCCTGTCCATTATTATATATACATATATATGGTTACTCATTTGCACTTTGTATAATTTGTTTGATACACTTTTTATACACATAATGGTATCCGCCATTATTTACACTTTGTTACGATAGTGGACTACATTGTCTGCTACATTGTCTTTAGCGCCACATTTTTTCTTTTTAGTCAGCCTGTCAGTACTCAGACCATACGCCGCACACTGCATTACATTGGTATGCATGGCTGTGTCCCAGAAAAAACCCTCTTCAAACTGTTTGCTGAAGACAAGCAGACTAAGGTCATAGATTACTGTAACCATGTCCTGTGGTCTGAGGAGACCAAGATAAACTTATTTGGTTCAGATGTGTCAAGTGTGTGTGGCGGCAACCAGGTGAGGAGTACAAAGTCAAGTGTGTCCTGCCTACAGTCAAGCATAGTGATGGGAGTGTCATCGTCTGGGGCTGCATGGGTGATGCTGGCACTGGGGAGCTACATGCAGTTAATTGAGGGAACCATGAATGCCTACATGTACTGTGACATACTGAAGCAAGACATGATCCCCTCCCTGGGCCGGAGAGCAGTATTCCAACATAATAACGACCCCAAACACACCTCCAAGATGACCACTGCCTTTTTAAAGCAGCTGAGGATAAAGGTGATGGACTGGCCAAGCATGTCTCCAGACCTAAGCCCTATTGAGCATCTGTGGCCACACAACTTATTGACACTTTGGGCCTAATTTGGACATTTTCACTTGTTACCAGAGGTTTACACATTAATGGCTGTGTGTTGAGTTATTTTGAAAAAAATTTACACTTTTTGACCTTGAAGGGACTTTAACCACTTACTGACAGCACACTGTATTTTTACTGCTACAGTGCAGGCCATCATGTATATATGCACATAATTCATATGCCCATCCGCCCACCTGGCTGTGCTTTAACTGGCTCAAGCACATGCCGATCTGTGGTTCCTGGCCAATGGTTTATGACCAGGACCCGCCCATCTTCGGAGCGAGTGACAGAAGAGAGCATTCATGTATGAATTCAACACAAAGCTTTCTTCTGACAGCGGTGATGTGCCGGCTTTTATTTTCATGCAAAGCAGGGAATAAAAATCGGCCCATTGCTTAGTACAATCAGCACACGTTACACATAGTAAATAAGGAGGAGCTCCGGCGTCTCTGGCAATCAAAGGGTTAAATGTGTGCCTAACAATGTTTACTATTAGGGATGAGCTCGGGCGTATTTGCAACCCACATGTGCAGAGCCCGCCAGGAAGTCGGCACTGCACAGCCTTAATCACAGTCAGTGAGACATTTCTCGATCTCTGCAGCCGCGAATCGGGAAATGTCTCACTGCTTGCAATTAGCTCTGTGCAGTGCCGACTTCCTGGGGGGCTCTGAACATGTGGGTTGCAAATACGTCCAAGCTCATCCTTTATAGTAAACATTGTTAGGCACACATTTAACCCTTTGATTGCCAGAGATGTTAACCCCCTTACCAGACAATGTTATTAGCACAGTGTCAGTGTATATTATTAGCACTGATCACGGTATTAGTGCCACTGGAGATGTCAGTGACAGTTAGCCATGTCCTACAAACTGTGTCAGTTATGCCGCGTACACACGATCGGTCCATCCGATGAGAACGGTCTGATGGATTTTTCCATCAGTTAACCGATGAAGCTGACTGATGGTCAGTCGTGCCTACACACCATCAGTTAAAAAAAACGATCGTGTCAGAACGCAGTGACGTAAAACACAACGACGTGCTGAAAAAAATGAAGTTCAATGCTTCCAAGCATGCGTCGACTTGATTCTGAGCATGCGTTTACACACACAGCTCCTGGTCCTCGCCCGCTGGGCACGGGAGTCGGGGGTGAGGTGACATATAGCTACGTGCTCTCGCCCAGCAGAGACGACCTGCCACCGTATAACTGCAACGGCTGGTCGGCAAGCAGTTAATGAAGGTACGACATTTAGCAACTTATTGTTACACTTAGAGGTGCCTCTCTTCTCTTTTATTCCCTTTAAAAAAATGCTTTGATATACAAGCGCTTTGGATTACAAGCATGTTTCTGGAACGGATTATGCTCGCAAACCAAGGTTTTACTGTACACCATATTACTGATGATGATCATCCTTTATCAAGCCCCATGACTGTTATTTATCCATTTCTTTAGAAAACCCCTACCCTGGAATTAAAATCCATTGTTAGATTGTGAAATTGTTCAAAAATCCACTAAATCCTTTTAAATAAATTCTGCTTTATATCTAAAAATTGCTAATTCACTTCTAACACATTCTTTGTTATTATTCTGCTCCTGAAATCAGTGCATGAGTGTGTTTGTGATGTATGATTATTGTGCAGAGAGCCCTTGTGAAGTCTATTACCTATTGTAAAACCTCAAAATGTTATAATTGTAAATTAGAGACCCACGAGAAAAAATGGCAAATCCCATACATTCAATTTGTCTTTCGCTCTGGGGCTTTACAAAAGTCACATTCAAAAATACCTTTTCCTTCTCCACATTTATCCTCATTTTCATATTCATCATCAGAAGAATTGCATTATCATGGGAGCTAGGCATGAGCTTGCCGTGTGTCAGCTTTTCAGAAATATGTGCTCTATGCCTACTTTTTTATTTCCTACAATGGTTATGCCAGTCTTAACTGGATTGCTTACAAGAATAATCTACTCATTAGTGTGCTTAAATACTGAAGAATGCCTGCTGGAAGGAAGAAAATGATTCGCCATTATTTAAATTCATAGCAATACTTTGGCACCTATTTGGATATTCGGTAAAAGTTAATGATTTGAATGAAGCTATTTCCATTTATTTTGTGTGCAATTGAAAAATTTGCATTTATTTCTATGAGGAGTGTAAATGCTAAAGAAAAATATGGCCTGGTTAAATGAATTTTGTCCTAAATTTAGAGGGTTTGTTCCAGTTTTAATATGTTATTTTTGCTTTTTATCTGTGGAATTTTATGACAAGGATACCCATTATCATTGTTAAAGCACTACTCCAACCAAAACATTTTTTCTTAAAGTGGTTCTAAAGGCAGAACGTTTTTTATCTTACTGCATTCTATGCATTTAGGGAAATAACCTGCTGGGTTCAGTTCCTCCCCCCCGGCCTCCCTCTTATATTTACCTGAGCCCCATCTCGAACCAGTGATGAACATGAGAGCAGCGTCTCTCCTGAATCTCCCTCTCCTCATTGGCTCACAGAGCAGCACAAACTGTCAATCACAGTGTGACAATAAGGAAAGAGCAGGGGGTAGGGCCAAACCACTCTCTGTGTGTGAATGGACAATGTCTATTCACAGGAAAGCAGCTCGGGAGTGAGTCTTCCTCGAATGCCCCCATAGCAAGAGGCAAAGGGGGTGGAGCCAGGACAGTCAGTGGGAGACCCAAAACTAAGAGTATTGGGGCTGCTCTGTGCAAAACCATTTCATAGAACAGGTAAGTATAACACATTTGTTATTTTTATTTTTTTCTTAAAGGGGTTGTAAAGAAAACATTTTTTTTTCATAATAGGCATCCTTTACTTGCAGACATTCCTCTTTTCACATTGTTCGTTTTTGCACAGAAGTTGCTCTAGTTCTTCTCTGTTCTGTTCACTTCCTGCTTGTCTGATTTTACTGACCACCGTGAAGGGAGACTTTACTGCGGTGGTCAGTAATGTGCTCGCCCCCTCCTGGGAACTACATCTGTGTCGCAGGACGCTCTCTATGTGTTAGAGACTTCAAGGAGGTGTGAATTACTGGGCATGCCGCAATTCATACTGGGAAATGTAGTTCTTACATGAACAAGTGATGCAAACCAGGAAGTGAATCAGAGAACAGAAACTAGAACGCCGGAGGTGATATAGATGAAGGAATTTAATAGGTATTTACTCGTTTGTTAACAGAATCATTACACTCTTCTGTCTGTCTACCTTGCATTAAATACAACAATGTAGCACTAAATTTACAGTGTTTGGTGCTATATGAAACAGCACCACTCACAGTGCACATATAGAAACGTGAACTAAAATACGAATATCAAACACTCATGCTTGATATATGAGTGAAAAAAGAAAAAATATAGTCTCTAAATCAGGGGTCTCAAACTCCCGGCCCGCGGGCCAGTTGCGGCCCGCAGACCAAGATTTTGCGGCCCACTGACAAGCCCTTCCCCCGGACAGTGTCATACTCCTACTTTGCAGCGCATGCAGCGCGGTACCCTTTCCCTGCAGCCAGGGCCGGCGCAACCACCAGGCAGACCAAGCGGCCGCTTGGGGGCGGGCAGGTCCGCAGCCTGGGATGGGGCGAAAAAATTACTTCAGAATCGCGGCTGTAGGATTTTTCAAAAGCCGCGCCTCCGACGCGTCTTCTGTTCCGTGATAGGCGGAACATTCAGCTTCCCATGAGGCACTGTGTTCAGGTTCCGCCTATCACGGAGGCCCTCTCGTCCCCGTCCTCGGACGAGAGGGCCTCCGTGATAGGCGGACACTGAACACAGTGCCTCATGGGAAGCTGAATGTTCCGCCTATCACGGAACAGAAGACGCGTCGGAGGCGCGGCTTTTGAAAAATCCTACAGCCGCGATTCTGGTAAGGTAAGGGCACAGTCTGGATGTAATGGGGCACAGTCTGGAGGTAATGGGGCACAGTCTGGAGGTAATGGGGCACAGTCTGGAGGTAATGGGGCACAGTCTGAAGGTAATGGGGCACAGTCTGGTCATGTAATGGGGCATGTCTGGATGTAATGGGGCACAGTCTGGCATGTAATGGGGCAGGTCTGGATGTAATGGGGCAGGTCTGGATGTAATGGGGCAGGTCTGGCATGTAATGGGGCAGGTCTGGCATGTAATGGGGCAGGTCTGGCATGTAATGGGGCAGGTCTGGCATGTAATGGGGCACAGTCTGGTCATGTAACAGGGCACAGTCTGGTCATGTAACGGGGCACAGTCTGGTCATGTAATGGGGCAGGTCTGGCATGTAATGGGACAGGTCTGGCATGTAATGGGACACAGTCTGGTCATGTAATGGGGCATGTCTGGATGTAATGGGGCACAGTCTGGCATGTAATGGGGCAGGTCTGGATGTAATGGGGCAGGTCTGGATGTAATGGGGCAGGTCTGGCATGTAATGGGGCAGGTCTGGCATGTAATGGGGCAGGTCTGGCATGTAATGGGACACAGTCTGGTCATGTAATGGGGCATGTCTGGATGTAATGGGGCACAGTCTGGCATGTAATGGGGCAGGTCTGGATGTAATGGGGCAGGTCTGGCATGTAATGGGGCAGGTCTGGCATGTAATGGGGCAGGTCTGGCATGTAATGGGGCAGGTCTGGTCATGTAATGGGGCAGGTCTGGTCATGTAATGGGAGGTCTGGCATGTAATGGGACAGGTCTGGCATGTAATGGGGCACAGTCTGGTCATGTAACGGGGCACAGTCTGGTCATGTAATGGGGCAGGTCTGGCATGTAATGGGGCAGGTCTGGCATGTAATGGGACAGGTCTGGCATGTAATGGGGCAGGTCTGGCATGTAATGGGTCAGGTCTGGTCATGTAATGGGACACAGTCTGGTCATGTAATGGGGCACAGTCTGGTAATGTAATGGGGCACAGTCTGGTCATGTAATGGGGCAGGTCTGGCATGTAATGGGGCAGGTCTGGCATGTAATGGGGCAGGTCTGGCATGTTAGTGTGTTTTTTTTATATAAAAAATGTATTGAAAGAAACATTTTTAATAAGTCAAAGTACAGGGCCAAACTTACTGATAAGCATCTTCAAGCCATATTGAGGGTGTCAGTTGCTTCCTCACTCAAGCCAAATGTTGCTGAGCTGTGTAGGAGGAAGCGCTGCCAGGTCTCTGGCAACAAGAAGTAGGAAGTAAGAGAAACTTCTGTTCTTTACAACCGTTAATGTTTAGAACTATTATTAAGATTGCATCAGTTGTACATTTTAAAATTTTGGTCCAATACTTGATGCGGCCCAGCCTCACCCAGCTTATACCTCCAGTGGCCCCCAGATAATTTGAGTTTGAGACCCCTGCTCTAAATGAAAGACATAGACATCAATAAGATGATAGGTGTAAGTAGTAGAATGAGCTAATGTCCAAACAGATGCAATTCAACAGGATACAGTGTTGTCTGTAGGGATCTATAGCATCAACATCAAATCAAAGGTGTGGGAAAGAAAGAGTACGCTTACCAGATACGTTGGACTCTTGTACTGTATAGCAAAGAGTCAATCGAGCCTTGTGGTCATTGGGAACCGGAACCACTACTACCAGGATGGCGCTGGCACAGATGGCAGGAACTGATCCGGCTTGAATGGTGTACCTTAATCTGTATCCTAGACTCAAGTTGGAATCCTAGATGGAAGGTCCAAAGGTCCAAGAGTAGATGTCTGGGGCTCCGACAAGACCACAGAAAATGAATTGAAAATGGAAAAAATAAAAAAATTGGAATACTCCAATAGCACAGGTCATTAAAACCAAAATAGGCTTTATTAAAAAGTCATATAAAAACAATATGACAAAAGTAAAAAGTGATCACATGCAGGGGAAGGGATAGGAAGGAGGGAAAGGAAGGAGGGGGAAAAGGAGGGGAAACAATTGGGAAAGAAGAGATGGTTGTGAAGAGGGAAAAATGGGATAATGGTGAGTGGAAAAGAGAAAAGGAAAGAAAGTGAGCTGAAAGTAAATGACAAATGAAAAAGAAACAAGTGCAGAGGAAAGGGAGTGATGTGGACAGCCAGGAATACCCAGGGATGTGCAATGGTGGCTAAAAATTGTGAGGACATCTAATGGTGATGAGAAAAAGAACAACATAATCAAATTACCCACCCACTGCTGCAATTGAAAGAGTATACTGACACCGGGATCAAAAAATGAGTTGAAGGCTTGGATTATCCACAGACTAAGTACTGGTCGGATCACTGAATCATTCCAAATACATACGGATATGGGCAGACTGCAATCCAGTGTATCTAGAGTAGAGCAGCCATTAACAAGAGGTAAGTATATAGAGCGCAGAGACCCCCGATCCAAGGTAAACCCCACATCCCACCAATGTAGGGAAGGAGGAGGGGGAAAAAAGAAAGGGATGGTCCCACAGCTACAAAGTGAGTCCACATAAGTAACCGTAATGAGGAGAGCAGACATGGTACTTGGATAAATCTAGAAAGATCCCTGTGTCCATTGTCCATACAAAGGGCGGTCAAAGGCCGCCCTTTGTTTAGAAAGAACTTTCTTTCTAAATCCCGCAATAACTTGTGGAAGACCTCCGCAATGTCTCCTGGGAACAATGACAAAAGCTCCCCGGAGACATTGCGGCATCGAGGAAGTGACGGAATACCCGCACACTACCCGATGAATCCATATACAGAAAGTGGCCAGTAACATAAAGGATTACTAAAGTTCACCTGCCCCTGACAGTGACTTGAGCTGGGCATCGCCGCTTAGTGAAGGATTGGCTCGGGCGGCTCGGCTGCTCTCGGCTGCTCTAGTACTGCAAAGGGAACTGCGTTTCTGCTGTAAAAAAAGTGCAGGGACTTCGTTCCCACGCGTTCCCACAGGACTTGAGCCCTGGTGAATAGTCTGGGGTCCTGCACCGCTTCCCACAGTGGCTTTGTTATCCAGAGGCACCAGCACACATTGGATTTTCTCCGGGTGATCCCACCCTGCTAACACCTGCCTTTCAACACAGATTTCCTTGTGAGTGTACTTTTATTGTGTTTTTGTGTTTTTTTTAAAATAAACTGTACTACACCAGTGGTGGCTTGGTGCCTCTCTTTCCTTCCCCTCTTCTGTTACTATTGGCCTGCCACTATGATTGGCAGGCTCACAGGCCCATAGGAATGTGCAGGAAGTGGGAGACACTTTTAGGTCCCTGCAGTTTATACCTGCAGCAGTTTCTATTTTAGTATTAAAGCGGAGGTCCGGCGTTTAAAATAAATAAATAATTAAAAGTCAGCTGCTACAAACACTGTAACTGCTGATATTTAATAAGGACACTTACCTGTCCAGGATTCCCGCAATGTCGGCAGTCGAAGCCGAGCAATCGCTCAGGTCTCGGCTGCCCCGCCGCCATCCTTGGTAAGGGGAATCAGGAAGTGAAGCGTTGCGGCTTCACTTCCCGGTTCCCTACTGCACATGCGCAAGTCGCGCGGCACTATGTGAAAGGGCGGATGTCTCCTGGGAGACACACAAGGTCCCAGAAAATATCGCTCCCCATTTCCGAGAAAGAAGCGCGAGGAGGAGAAGAAAGAAGACTACTGTGGACGAGGAATTGGCAGATAAGAACGAACAGCCACTTCTGCTAAGTAAATAAAAAAAAAAAAAAAAATTCTAATTTTTTGTAGCCTTTTTGCCTATTTATTTTTGGGGTGACCTCCGCTTTAAGTCAAATTTTGTTTAAGAAACCTTTGCTGGAACAATACAAGCTCAGGACATGATTGGTTTCTCTGATAACAGTAATAACTCATTTTGTTTTTCATGGATAAACTAAATACATGATAGTAGGGAGTGTATTGTACTATGAAAAGCAGAATTCCAGCCAGAAAACCTATAAAAGGACTGCCAGAGATGGTTTATAACAGAGAAAGAACATCTTGAATTCTTTTGCACAACATGAATAGTGTCAAACAAAAGAGATTTTTGCATTTTGTTCTTCTTTGAAGACGCATTCCTAATGAAATATTGTTTTTACCCACAGGCTATAACCCACAGCATATTATCTACTATGACAGCTGCTAAAAAGCTGAAAGAATCATTTAGGATCAGTTAGGAAAGCTGTTGCGGCAAAAAAGTGTTGTGCGGAAGTGTATGTTATTTTGTAAGCCCTTTCTCACTGGTAATGGAATGGCTGCTGCAAAGACGGACTAGATACAGCATAGCATTTATCAGGTTGAGGTTTTCCCATTAGCAAGGAACTATCTGTTTTTTTCCTAAACAGTTATATACTCTATTTCTGTGTCACATTATCGTTAAAGAAATTTCAGTGTTAAGTCATTAATAACAGACTGCAAAATGGTAGCATGTGGAAAGCACTAAACTAACAGACCTAAAGTAAAAACAAACATACTCTCTAGGTAGCTTATCCTACCTTTGATTTTCTCATAGAAGTCCTTAAACAAGTATAGTAATTGCAATTTTTAACACATGGAGAGTTAAACATGTGAAAATTGAAAACATCAATAATTACTTTCAAACAAACTTTTCTTTAATGACTCGGAATGAGTTCCCCTCAAAATTAAACAATAGTTTTATAGTTTGTACAATATGTTTCCTTGAGTAGCAGCTGATTAGCCTTCTCTTGTTCCTCTGCAGGGGTCTCATTTTGTGAAACATATTTATTCTTACCATCATGTAATATTAAGAATTTAAAAAGAAAGTAAAAAGTCTGTTTATTTTCACATGTTTGAGGTTAGATTTTAGGAACAAAAGTTGCACGCTCATTAACAGAGAAGAGCAAATAATGAAAAATAGGCTCCACTGGGGATTTGCAAGTTTTACACCTAAAACCTGACTACTAGAGAAGCTCTGCAATATGAAAAGTCTACAAGATGAATTATTCAAATTTTACATTTACTTAAAGGGGTTGTAAAGGATTTTTTGTTCCCTAAATAGCTTCCTTTACCTTAGTGCAGTCCTCCTTCACTTACCTCATCCTTCCATTTTGCTTTTAAATGTCCTTATTTCTTCTGAGAAATGCCTGTTCTTTTGTCTGTAACTACACACCGTAATGCGAGGCTTTCTCCCTGGTGTGGAGAAAGCCTCTTGAGGGGGGAGAGGGCTAGCAGGCAAGTCAGGACACTTTCTACTTTGCAGATAGCGAAAGGAGCTGTGTGTTAGTGGGTGTCCTGACACTCCTGCTCACCCCCTCCCCCCTCAAGAGGTTTTTTTTCCACACCAGGAAGAAAGCCTCACATTACGGTGTGTAGTTACAGACAGAAAAACAGGAGGTTAGGATATCTCAGAAGAAATAAGGACATTTAAAAGCAAAATCAAAGGATAAGGTAAGAGAAGGAGGACTACACTAAGGTAAAGGAAGCTATTTAGGGAAAAATATTTTTTTCCTTTACAACTCCTTTAAAGCCCCATATTATAATTTGGAAATACCCTTATTTTGACTCTATTGTCAATTAACAGACAGATCTATAACAAGTTCTGAGGACCTTCCTGAATTCAGTATTTCTCATACTATCAAAACATCCGATCGTGGTGTGTGCCCTGTTGTGCATTGATTGCAGAGTCATCGACCATACAACTATCTCTATACATCTCCTTACAAAAATCCTTAAACATCCGTCCTGAAGAAGCCCCACGGCGAAACGCGCGTCGGCGACTTTGGGGATTTTTGCGTATTGAGTGGTTTATCCACCTATATATATGTATTATTGTCTAATTTATGTACATGTTCAATCTGTTTTTATCTTTATGACTACATTAAAACTATATTTTTAAACTACTTCCTTGGCCTCGACAGTCCGACCTTCAATACCTCTCCACAGTTATTGTTTTCCATTTTTGAATCACTGGAACAAGAAGAGAGGGGAAGTGTTCCTCTGGGGTTACCTGTTGCAATGACAACAGATTTTCTTCACTTGAGAAATGTACTATCACTGCTTGTTGGGGTCCCCCTATGGGACAGGAAATGAAAGGAAATCTTTACAAGGGGGGAAAAAAGGAAAAAACAAAAAAGAAACAAAAAAGAAAATGTTTTAGTATGTTTTAGTTATATTATGTAAAGACAAAAATATTTTCCTCTTAAATTAAAGTCTGACAGTAGCTGATAAAGTAAAAAGTAATGTTTTGCATTATAACTAGTTTGATACCTGTTGAAATCGAGCTGTTTTATTCACCTCTGTCACTCCTGAATCGTTATTCTCTCTGACTTCCTGGTTTGCGGTGCGCATTCATTCTTGCTACATCACGGCCTAATGGGAACCACAGTTTTTATAAGGCTTAGCCTCCATGCCTGTGAGGGATAAGAAAGCATCTTCACGCAGGGCTGTAGTCATAGGGAGGGGGTGAGCACGTCTGCTTTCCACCATGCAAAACAGCTCAGGTGCTGGTGGAAAGCAAGAAGAGGAGAGACAGGAAATGACATTTTCAAACCTGGATTACTGTATTTTGGAGGTCAAAAGTAAAAAGGAGGTAAGTGATATTTAAATGCTCTAGCTTACAGCAATCAATTGATCTAATAAAAAATGAACCTTTAGTGTTCCTTTAAGGGCTTTTTTACATTTGCAATAAGGAGGGGTAAATAAAAAAAAAAAAAAGTGGTTGACCAGTTTTACTAACCCCCAATTGCTCTCTCTTAAGCCCTGTACACATGGCCCAGATTCTCATCAGGAACAAAACTTTGTTTTTCTTTTAAATGGCACGAATGCAGTGACATCATCGATTATGACGACCATGCGCTCGTCACATTCGATACCGTCACCGCCACCTTGCTTCACCCTACCTATGCCTTGGAAGGTACCGCGCATGCGTCAAAGTCATTTTGAGCATGGAGAGGTAAGTACACACGCTCAGGTTTCTCGGCAGGAAAACACTGCCGAGAATCTCACAACAAGAAAATAGAGAGCAGGTTCTCTATTTTTCTCGTCGAGATTCTGGGCAGTTTTCTTGACGAGAAACCTCAAGGCCTCATACACACACACACGGTATAATCGGCAAGAAAGCTCTGCCAGCAGTTTTCTTGCCGAGAAAACCGTGCGTTTGTACGAGGCTTTAACACACTTTTTTGAACACATGCTTCTATTAGTCATAAGGGTACATTTCGTGTTGTGCTACTAACAATACAGTCCTCTTTAATATACCTCTCCTATTCTTTAGAAAAAACTATAATTGCCTTCTCCATGTCTTTCATTTGTAAGCAGCTTCCCCTGATTATCCTTTATGAGGCCAATATGCTCTGATCTAACCGTTTTAATATAAATATAAATTTATATATAACTTAAGCCCCGGATCATTTTGTATTTATATAAAAACCTTTTTTTCCTCAGTTTAGGCCGATATGTATTCTTCGACATATTTTTGGTAAAAAAAAAAATCGCAATAAGCGTTTATAGATCGGTTTGCGCAAAAGTTATAGCGTCCACAAAATAGGGGATAATTTTATGGCATTTTTATTAATATTTTTTTTTACTAATAATGGCGGCGATCAGCGATTTTTATCATGGCCGAGACATTATGGCGGACACATCGGACACCTTTGACACATTTTTGGGACCATTGTAATTTTTGCAGCGATCAGTGCTATAAAAATGTGCTGATTACTGTGAAAATGACACTGGCAGTGAAGGGGTTAACCACTAGGTGGTGCTGTAGGGGTTATGTGTGCCCTAGTGTGTGATTCTTACTGTAGGTGAGCGTTGCCTGGCGTGACATGTCACTGATCGTCGTTCCCTATGACAGGGAACAGACGATCACTGCCACTGTCACTAGGAAGAACGAGGAAAGGTTTGTTTACACTTATCTCTCCCCGTTCTTTAGCTCTGTGACCCGATCACGGGACACCAGCAGCTATCAGGTCCGCGGGTCCCACTAGCGCGGTCACGGAGCTCAGGCCCGGGTCGCGAGCGTGCCGCCACCGGCGTGCGCGGCCCGTGGCTGGGCTCTTAAAGGCAACTTACCTGTATGTGCTTATGCCCAGCTGTGCCGCTCTGTCAACGTATATCATTGTGCGGCTGTCCTTAAAGTGGAGTTTCCATCCCAAATTTTTTTTTCATTATTGTGCTCATTAGACCTAAAAAAGAAAAAAAAAAAAAAGTTTTTTTTACTCATCTGGAAAATGCCTGTTGCTATGCGGTCCCACGAAATCTGCCCTTGGAATCACCTAGGATTCTGACATCATCTCCCTCTAATGCTTCTGGGTAATGTGTGTCATAATTTCCCAGGATGCAGTGCGCTGTCCAATTATCACTCCCCATCCAAGACTTCCAGGAAGTAAGTGCTTGTAGGCTTCACAATGCCCACAAGCAAAATGACAACCGTGTGGACCTAGTTTTATAAACCATCTTTTTAGAATAACTATGCACAGCGGCGGCGGATTGTAAAATAGTAAGTGACCGGATTTATATTATAAAAACGCAGGATGAAAGGACATACATTTAAAAAATGCTAATTGTGGTTGGAACCCCGCTTTAAGCACTTAATTTTTGTTGGCTATTGGAATGTACTGGCTAATGCTATTAATAATTACAGTATGTTGTTTAAGCACTTCTATTTTTCTTTGTTCTTTGCTCCCTCGTGTCTCCTTTACCTATGATTTACATTGAATAAAAATATTCTGCGATTGATGTTTCCTAAGTTATTCTTTACTTTCACATCTGTGCACTTGGTTACAATGCACAGCTGCACCAGATTCTGTGTGCACCAGTTTTAGTAAATCAGCCCCACACTGTGTGGATATAGATGTGGGTTTTTTGTAGGTGATAGAGGATGGTGAACAAAAAGTACCAACATTTTGATACACAGAAGTAGAGATATGTTCGGGAAGATATTGTTGTAGCTGTTAAGATGGCAGAGTTATGTACTCAACAATCAATTAATGGTACTTTTATTTTATTTTTTTAAATAGTGGAAAGCTGCTGTGTGCTGTAAATATTTTCCTTCTCACCATTACTGCTGCTATCATATTGTACATTTTTATTTGATTTGATCACACAGTAATAGGTGGTTTTACTAGCCTGAGTGTGTAAATAAATTGTCGTCCTTTAAAAACTAAAAACAAGATACTGTAGGTACCTTGGCCAAAACAAGCTTCTATAAAAAAATACAAATTTAAATGTGCATTTCATATGACATTGAGCTAAGAAATAGAGTGTCAGTTCCTGAAACTTGAACAACAATGCATTCTTTCCATACAAATCTTACAAGATTGAAAGTCATTTAAAGGAAACAAGTTAAAGCGGAATTCCACCCAGGAAAACAACATTTGGGCAAAAGTCCTAAAAAAAATTAATTAAAAAAATGTGAAAAAAAAATAATTAATACTCACCCGAAATGCCTGTTGCTATGCGGAAGTCCGTAATCTGCCTTTTCCACACCGCGGTGTCTTTTCTTCTGCTTCTTCTGCTTGTGAATGGGGCGCGCTGCTTTCTGGGAACTGTGTGTGTTCTCAGAGAGCAGCCGCCCATTCACAAGCCAGCGTGAGACTCACGCAGGCGCAGTAGGAAATGGGCAGTGAAGCCTTACGGTTTCCCCTAGTGTGAATGGCGGCGCGGGACCTGGATCGATCGTGGGACCGGCATCGAGGGGGCCATCAGCGCGGGCAAGTAGGACAAGGTAAGTGTCCTTATTAAAAGTCAGCAGCTACATTGTTAGTAGCTGCTGACTTAAAAAAAAAAAATTGTGGGTGGAATCCCTCTTTAAAAATACAACAATTTGTAATGCACTGAGGTTTGAAATAGATTTTAAGCATTTGATCAAATCTAGGATCTTGTAAAATTTTGTCTGCAATTGTTCTCTAAAAGCAGCCTTTAGTGTACTGAGTTTGTAAAATGTTTTTCAGCTTCTATGAATAAAACAGCAAGTTATTTTTTTAACTGCTTGCCGAATGCAATGTAAACAAGGCAAAGCAGGGAATAAAATCGCTTACTTCCCCCAGTAAAAACGCCACAATGAGAGGAGTGGGCGGATGACAGGTCGCGGCTACTCTTTAGGCCCTCCGAACCGCCCAGATAGAAGGGGACGAATTCCCTTCTATTTTTCGGATTCGAGGCAGGTGGGCGTAAACGGACATCGGTCTCTCTATAGAAGCGAATTGAGGGTCCCATTTGGTCGGATCCTGTGAAAAGAGCCTAAGACTGCTTTCACACTGATGTGCTGCGGTTTACCCACACTTGTGTCTATCCTGCGGGTTAGCTGAATTTTGCCTTAGACTCTGCCTGTGGCAAAGGCCAGCGCTGTAGAGGATGCATCGGCCTATGGGGCTCTGCTCTGCAGCCACTTTCTTCCACTACCACCAGCTTCTTTCACAACACTGATGCTGATGGTGGATCAGCAACCTGCGATCTGGGTTTGCATCCCGCCATTCCAGAGCAGGAGGTCGCGATCCAGATCAGAAGGCTCCACGGGCCACATGTGGCCCCCAGGCCACTGGTTGGCCACCCCTGCCCTAGATGTTTAATCCTTTCCCAGCCAGTGTCATTAGTACAGTGACAGTGCATATTTTTAGTACTGATCACTGTATTAGTGTCACTGATTCCCACAAAGTGTCAAAAGCGTCAGTTGGTTTCCGAATGTCTGCGCAATATTGCAGTCTCACTATAAGTCGCTGATTGCCGCCATTACTAGTAATAAAAATGTATTAATTAAAAAAAATTCAAGTATCCCATTAACGTTTGCACAAACCAATAAATAAACGCTTAAATTATTCTTATTTTTTTTTACCAGAAATACCGTATTTATCGGGGTATAGCGCGCTCCGCGTATAGCGCGCACCCCTAAAGTGGTCCCCATTCCTGTGGAAAAAAAATATTTTTATACTTACAGTTTTGGTGTCTTGCGCGGTGTCCATCGGCGGCTTCGGGTGTCCTCTTCATCGGTTCCGGCATCCTTCTGCGGCGTCCTCCCCGCTCGATCCTCGCTTTCCCGCGCCGAGTTTGAATACTGCTCCTGCATATACCGAGCGCAGTATACTCGTGTATAGTCGGGCAGGATCGGCTACTCTCGCGCTCACGTCCTGTACGTCCAGGACGTGAGCGCGAGAGGAGCCGAGCCTGCCTGACTATACGCGAGTGTACTGCGCTCGGTATATGCAGGCGCAGTACACTCGTGAATAGTCGGGCCAGCTCGGCTACTCTCGGGCTCACGTCCTGTACGTCCAGGACATGAGCGCGAGAGGAGCCGAGCCTGCCCGACTATACACGAGTGTACGGCGCTCGGTATATGCCGGCACAGTATTCAAAATCAGCACGGGAAAGCGGGTATCAGCGTATATCGCGCACCCACAATTTTGCCCTGATTTTCAGGGCAAAAAAGTGCGCGATATACACAGATAAATACGATATGTAGCAGGATACATATTGGCCTAAATTGATCAAGAAATTTGATTTTTTTTTTTAATTGTTGGATATGTTTTATAGCAGAAAGTATAAAAAGGGGTAAATCTTCCGGAGGTAAAGTGGTGCCCTTTAGTGCCCACAGCTTGGACATAAATGGTCTGCTTGTAGGCTGAATTCACACTGGAACTAAGAACTGCCGCAAAGCTTTATAACTCCAGCAGTTTTCAGTTTCTGGCTGTGGTAGGAGGCAGTGTGGCGCAAGATTCAGCGCATCACACGGCACCTTTTTTTTGTGTGCAGACTTTATTTGAAAAATGTCTGTATTTTATCACAATATGCTGCAGCACAGTCTAAATGGGACACATAGAAAACAATTGTTTCTTGCGTGTCCATGTGGTGACAGATGTTTTACATTGCAGTAAAATGTCTGCCAGCGGAAATAGCGTGAATTAGCCCTTAGGCTCGGTTCACACTTGTGCGATGCGGGAACCCTGCGAATCCACTTCGGGTTCCCACATCGCACCCGATTAGCACGGCAGTTCACACTGTCATATGCAAACTGCTGGAAGTGTCAATACATTGTTAATGACACCCCCATTTCAGCTTGCATATTGCACTGTGAACTGACAGTTCGAATCGGATCGCATGGGTGTGAACACCCATACGATCCGATTCTGGTGCGGACCAAAAAAATGGGTTCTGTTTGAATGTGATGCAGTATTAGCCATACTATCTGTATGGCTGTATGGCTGAATGGCTGGAATCTCATTACACGGACATCACATGTGATTTGCACTGTAGTGCGGTTCAAATCAAATGCGATCTAGTGTGAACTGGTGCTAAAACAACAATGTATTTTGCAAAAACAAACGCAATTTTTTTATTATGTACATGCAGGTTTTAATACACCTGTAAATAGATAGACTGCTTCTGGGACTACAACAGCAACATATTTTGACATAACCAACCTCTATATTTGGCCCGAAAGTGTGACTTTGAGCCCCCGTTCATATCAACGCGATTTAACATGTTATTTGACATGTCAAGTTGCATTCCAAATTGCAGTTTATTGCCGATAACGGCACTGTCCCAATCAGTGCGACGCCGACTTTGCAAGTTGGGTTTCTGCACTACTTTTGGTGACTTTGGGGGTGATTTCAATAGACATCTGTGCATTAACCCACACCTCAAATCGCCCCTGAACGCCCACTGGAATGCCATTTTCAGCCACGTTCAGCTGAATTCACACAATTTTAAACCTGTGTTCAGTGTGAACCTACTCATTAGGTAAAGTGGTTGTAAACCCACAATAAAAAAAAAAACAACCTGCAAGACAAAGGCATAATGAGTTAGTATGCATAACATAACTAGCTCATTACGATATACTCACCTTAGATCAAAGCCCCCGTAGCGGTCCCCGTACACCTCTCCAGCCGGTGACATCACTCCCAGAGTTACTTCCCAGTATCGCGGGCGCCAGAACTGTAAATGGCCAGAATCGTGATGATGTCACTCCCACGCATGCATGTGGGAGCCGCCAGTAGCCGGAACACTAGCTGAAGCAAAGGCACAACCGTGTTGTTGCTTCAGTGCACATGTGCCTATGACATCGGCACATGCTGATATAGGGGATATCTCCAAACTGTGCAGGTTTAAGAGATATCTGGGGTAGCTAAAGTTAATGCCGCGTACACACGGTCGTTTTTTGCGATAAAAAAAACGACGTTTTCTGTGAAGTAAAAAACGACGTTTTTGAAACGTCACTTTTCAAAGACAATTTTGCATACACACCATTGTTTTTTCACAAAAAGCGAGGTTACGTTCACCACTCTTTTCCATTGAAGCTCGCTTCATAACTAGCTTCTGGGCATGCGCGGGTTGAAAAACGTCGTTTTGAACGACGTTTTTGCTACACACGGTGACTTTTTGTGAAACAAAAAACGACGTTTTGAAAAACGACAAAAAAAATTCAAACATGTTGGAATTTTTTTTTGGTCGTTTTTTTTAAGACAAAAAACGACGTTTTGCCCACACACGATCAATTTAAATGACGTTTTAAAAAACGTCGTTTTTTTTCATCGCAAAAAACGACCTTGTGTACGCGGCATAAGCCTTTTTATAGGCTTACCTTTAGTAAAAAGTGGTCTGTAAAAGTTTACAACCACTTTCATCCCACCAGGGATTCTCTCAGTTTAGAGGGGTTTACTCTCCCCTCCTGTTTTGGCTCTGTGACAGGAAGTAGAGTGAAATCTCCCCAGTTGGACATAGATAGCAAAAAAAATGACATGAGGTGTAAACCTTTTTTTTACTCTATCCACCATGAAAAACAATTTCAATAGGAAATGAGCTTTTGGGAGCTATCCCTGCACACATTTTTATTTTTATGTTAAGTAAAAAATAATAAAAATAATGCTGGGGCATGCTCTAAAGGGGTAGAGGGATGTTTGGGGTTACATTTTACTAGTTCCTGGACACTTGTTTTGTGGTTGTTTTACGTGTGTTAGCTTGACATTCTGCTGTCAATCATCATCAGTGAAGTTTGGTCCTGATTCTAAACCAAGAAAGGATTAGTATGGGCTGAGTACAGTTCATTCCTGTAAACAAACAAGAGCGTTGCTGCATCCAGTTTGTATGAGGTCATGATTCACTTTATTATTAGCAATAATATTAAAGGTCATGGAAACACTCCAGTTTTTTTCACCTTAATGCACCCCATGCATTAAGGTGAAAAAACTTCTGGCAGTCACAGGCCCCCCAGCCACCCCCTTTACCTGAGCTCTGGAATGTCCCACAGTGAGGACGCGCTGTCTCTCTGCCTGGGGTTCTCGGCTCTTGATTGGATAGACTGATAGCAGCGCAGCTATTGGCTCCGACTTCTGTCAATCAAATCCAATGACGCAGGCACCCGGGGGTGGGGCTGAATCATGCATTCGGCAGCTATGGATGCCAAATGCTGGACTTGGGAGAACACCCGCAAGGTAACCCCCTGGGAGAGTGCTTCTCCTAGGGGGTTATCTGATGCGAGGAGGAACAGTGAGGGCCGCCGGGGGACCCCAGAAGATGGTGTTCAAGGTAATTTTGTCCAAAAATAACTGCACAGTGGAGGAAAGTATGACATGTTTGTTATTTTTTTTTTTAAATCGAACCTTTGGTATCACTTTAACCACTTTGCAACCGCCCTATGCCGAAAGTACAGCTCTAGGGCGGTTGCTGTATTCTAACTGGCCGTTAATTAACGGCCTGTCAGAATCGCGCTCCCGCGCACCTCCTGAGGCGCGCACACGGGAACATCCGTGACCGCCGGGTCCAGAGGACCCGGCGCATCACGGATCACGGTAAATCGCCGCTGATATCGGCGGTTTACCACGTGATCGCGCCGTCCAATGACGGCGCGATCAGATGTAAACAGACCGGCGTCATTTGATGACGCCGGTTCTTCCCTCCTCTCTCTGTAGTGTGAGAGGAGAGGGGAGGGAGCGGATGGCAGCGCCAGTGCTGCGGGCTGGATCTGTGACAAATGCAGTCACAGATCCATCCATCCATCCCTCCCTCCTCAGCCATCCCTGCTGCACATACTCTGCAATACTCACCTGGGCATACTCTGCAATACTCAGGCATACTCTGGCAATACTCTGGGCATACTCTGGCAATACTCTGCAATACTCTGCAATACTCAGGCATACTCTGGGCAATACTCTGGGCATACTCTGGCAATACTCTGGGCAATACTCTGGGCATACTCTGCAATACTCTGGCAATACTCTGGGCATACTCCGCAATACTCTGCAATACTCTGGGCATACTCTGCCAATACTCTGGGCATACTCTGCCAATACTCTGGGCATACTCTGCAATACTCTGGGCATACTCTGCAATACCCTGGGCATACTCTGGCAATACTCTGGGCATACTCTGCAATACTCTGGGCATACTCTGCAATACTCTGGGCATACTCTGGGCATACTCTGCAATACTCTGGGCATACTCTGCAATACTCTGGGCATACTCTGCAATACTCTGGGCATACTCCGCAATACTCTGGGCATACTCTGCAATACCCTGGGCATACTTTGCAATACCCTGGGCATACTCTGCATACTCCGCAATACTCTGACAATACTCTGGGCATACTCTGGCAATACTCTGGGCATACTCTGCAATACTCTGGGCATACTCTGCAATACTCTGGGCATACTCTGGGCATACTCTGGCAATACTCCGGGCATACTCTGGCAATACTCCGGGCATACTCTGGCAATACTCCGGGCATACTCTGGGCAATACTCTGCCAATACTCTGGGCATACTCTGCAATACTCTGGGCATACTCTGCAATACCCTGGGCATACTCTGCATACTCCGCAATACTCTGGCAATACTCTGGGCATACTCTGGCAATACTCTGGCAATACTCTGGGCATACTCTGGGCATACTCCACAATACTCTGGGCATACTCCACAATACTCTGGGCATACTCTGCAATACCCTGGGCATACTCTGCAATACCCTGGGCATACTCTGCATACTCCGCAATACTCTGGCAATACTCTGGGCATACTCTGGCAATACTCTGGGCATACTCTGCAATACTCTGGGCATACTCTGCAATACTCTGGGCATACTCTGGGCATACTCCGGGCATACTCTGGCAATACTCCGGGCATACTCTGGCAATACTCCGGGCATACTCTGGGCAATACTCTGGCAATACTCTGGCAATACTCTGGCAATACTCTGGGCAATACTCTGGGCATACTCCGCAATACTCTGGGCATACTTAGCAATACTCTGGGCATACAGCAGCCCCTGTCCCCGCGAGCTCGCATGCAGAAGCGAACGCATACGCAAGTCCCGCCCACATATAAAAACGGTGTTCAAACCACATGTGAGGTATCTTTATATCATGTTTTGGGGTTTTATGTATTTTTCTAGCAAATAAATGATGATTTTTACATGTAGGAGAGAAATGTCAGAATTGGCCTGGGTGCTCCCTGCATGTTGGGCCTCTGTATGTGGCCGCACTGTGTAAAAGTCTCACACATGGGGTATCGCCATACTCGGGAGGAATAGCAGAATGTGTTTTGGGGTGTAATTTGTGGTATGCATATGCTGTGTGTGAAAAATAACCTAATAATATGAAAATTTGATGAAAAAAAAAAAAATCTTGATTTTGCAAAGAATTGTGGGAAAAAATTACAACTTTAAAAAACTCACCAGGCCTCTTTCTAAATACCTTGGAATGTCTTCTTTCCAAAAAGGGGTCATTTGGGGGGTATTTGTACTTTTCTGGCATGTTAGGGTCTCAAGAAATGAGAGAGGCTGTCAGTACTTCAGGTGTGATGAAATTGATCAATTTTCAGGATTTGGTACCATAGCTTGTAGACCCCATAACTTTCACCCAGACTAAATAATATCCAACATTTATTTTTTTTACCAAAGATATGTAGCAGTATACATTTTAGGCCAAATTTATGAAGAAAAATTACTTTTTTGCAAAATTTTATAATAGAAATGAAGAAAAATTATTATTTTTTGCAAAATTTTGTTCTTTTTTCATTTATAGCAAAAAAAATAAAAACCGCAGAGGTGATGAAACACCGCCAAAAGAAAGCTCTATTTGTGGGAAAAAAAGGACAAAAATTTCATTTGGTTATAGTGTTGTATGACTGAGTTATTGTCATTCAAAATGTGAGAGCACCGAAAGCTGAAAATTGGTCTGGTTATTAAGGGTGTTTAAGTGCCCAGTGGTCAAGTGGTTAAGCAGGGCTGGACTGGGACAAAAATTTGGCCCTGGACTTCATCCAGACTGGCCCACTTTGACAGGTCTCTCCCCTGGCCGCCGGACAACTCCAGCACCCCCCTGGCCACCCAACTCTCCTCTCCCCCTTAACTAGCCACTAGCCGTTCTACTTTATTGGAGTAGAATGGCTGGCACTGGTACTCTTATTGGCAGTACCAGTGGGGAAGCTAGACATTTGTTCACCCGGGGCAAAGAATCAGTTTGGTGCTCCCCCTTATGGGACAAGATTAGGCAGAAGTGGGAAACTCCCAGGCCATAGCTGTTGAGTCAGCTGTCTGTCCCCTCCCCCATGCTCCTCTGTCATCGTCCCTGCTCATCTGGTCCTCCCCCTGCTTCTTTGTTCCCTCCCAGGTGAGCGCAGCGGGGAGGGAGAGGAGGTGAGCGCTGCGGGAAAGGAGAGACAGAGGAGCGGAGGGGGGTGGCGGGCCTCTGTCACTGAAGCCGGCCCACTGAGCCATCGGCCCACCGGGAAACTCCCTGTAGTCCCAATGGCCAGTCCACCCCTGACTTTAAGTACTTGTTTACTTTTGCCTTTGTTGCTAATTTTTATGCTAGACATTTCTTTGTAGTCTTCTACATTGTACAAACAATTGAAGTCCACACTGTTCTCACTCAGCCATCTGAAAGTTTTTTAGAATCACTATACAGGCTTTAGTGTCTTTTCAGTTATGCTTCACACCACAATTTGCTTACTCATGATCAGCTCTATGAGTAACCACATCTCTGTTTAAAACGTATGAAGGGTTCATGGACATCCACTGAAGTTTGTATTGATTGTAATGAACCCTCTGCTGCTTGGACGTGAGCAGTGCATACTTCATTTAATGTGCTCTCACAGCTATGCAAATCAAATGTGTCAAAATCACACACCGAGGTAGATTAGATTCAGACTTTCAGGCAGTAGTCTTTTTGTTTTCTTTTCTTTGTAGATAATGTGATTTTTATTAAAGAGATCCTGTCACCAATTGAAACAAAAATTAAGGTAAAAGCACAGAAAAATGTAATATTTTAAATACAGCTTTTGTCCGATACAACATTATTTAAATTGAATTGCAATGTACCTATACATTTTTACTACTTTTGTACTACTTTTGTTGGACTAATCAATTCCCTAGCACATTTACTTCCTCCTTGCATGTCATAGCCCGCTCCTCTACTAGGAATGTCTAATTACGGTCTGGGCAACGCATAGAAACCATACAGCTTTTATTGTCAAAGCTTAACCACTTCAGCCTCTGAGGATTTGGCTGCCCAATGACCGAATAATTTTTTGCGATTTGGCACTGCGTCGCTGACAAATTGCGCAGCAGTGCGATATGGCTCCCAAACAAAATTGACGTCCTTTTTTTCCCACAGATAGAGCTTTCTTTTGGTGGTATTTGATCACCTCTGCGGTTTTCTTTTTTTTCACTATAAACAAAAAAAGAGCTTAAATTTTGAAAAAAAAAGCAATGTTTTTAAATTTTTTCTATAATAAATATCCCCAAAAAATATATAAAAGAACAATTATTTTTTCTCAGCTTAGGCCAATATGTATTCTTCTACAGATTTTTGGTAAAAAAATTGCAATAAGCCTTTACTGATTGGTTTGCGCAAAAGTTATAGCGTCTACAAATTAGGGGGATCGTTTTTATGGCATTTTTTATTTTAATTTTTTCTTAATAGTAATGGCGGCGATCTGTGATTTTTATCGTGACTGCGACATTATGGCGGACACGTCGGACACTTTTGATGCTATTTTGGGACAATTGTCATTTATACAGCGATCGGTGCTATAAAAATGCACTGATTTCTGTGTAAATGACACTGGCAGGGAAGGGGTTAACCACTAGGGGGAGTGAAAGGAGTTAAGTGTCTCCTAAGGAGTGATTATAACTGTGTGGGGGCTGGGCTACCAGTGACAAGACACTGATCACTGCTCCCAATGACAGGGAGCAGTAGATCAGTGTCCTGTCACAAGGCAGAACAGGGAAATGCCTTGTTTACATAGGCATCTCCCTGTTCTGCAGCTCTGTGACACAATTGAGGGACACTGGCGGACATCGAGTCCGTGGGTCCCACAGGCACAGTCACGAAGCTTGCGGCAGGGGACTCACGGCGGCAAATTTAAAGCAATGTACCTGATTCACACTGCACTGCCAGAGGGGTGACACCCAGGGCTGGCTACCGAATTGCCTCCACTGCTTACTAACATAGCAGAGCGGAGCAGGGAGCAGGAGGCAAAATTAGAGAGAAATAGCAGTGCTGCATAGACAACAGGAGCTGCTGGAGTTAACTTTCCAAATTAACCAGCATGTGATTAGTTGCTAGGTGGTCCTAGCAACCAATCACATGATGGTTAACTTGGAAACAAAACATTGACATCCTTTTTTTCCCACAAATAGAGCTTTCTTTTGGTGGTAATTCATCACCTCTGCAGTTTTAATTTTTTTTCACTATAAACAAAAAAATAGTGTAACATTTTTAAAAAAAGCAATATTTTTTACTTTTTGCTTTAATAAATATCCCCAAAAAAGATATAAAAGAACAATTATTTTATCTCAGTTGATCACTGCTCCCGATGACAGGGAGCAGTAGATCAGTGTCCTGTCACAAGGCAGAACAGGGAAATCGAGGGATACTGGCGGACATCGAGTCCACGGGTCCCACAAAGCTTGCGGCAGGGGACACACGGCGGCAAATTTAAAGCAAAGTACCTGATTTGCAACGCACTGCCAGAGGGGTGACACCCAGGGCCGGCTCCTGTTCTGCGTTCTGCTCCCTGCTCTGCTCTGCATGCTCGAATGAGGTAGAAAGGGGCAGAGCTGTGGAGGGTAGGGGCTGTGTAAAGTAAAGATGTCCATAGGTGTAGGGAGGGCTGTGTAAAGTAAAGATGTCCAGAGGTGGGGGAAGGCTCTGTGTAAAGTAAAGATGTCCGGTGGTGTGGGGGGCTCTGTGTAAAGAAAAGATGTCCATAAGGGGAAGGGGGGACTGTGTAAAGTAAAGATGTCCATACATGTGGGGTGAGGGGCATGTAAAGTAAAGATGTCCAGAGGTGTGGGGACTGTGTAATGTAAAGGGTTCCAGAGGTGTGGGGACTGTGTAATGTAAAGGGTTCCAGAGGTTCAGGGGCTGTGTAATGTAAAGGGGTCCAGGAGTGTGGGGGGCTGTGTAATGTAAAGTGGCCCAGAGGTGCAGGGGCTGTGTAATGTAAAGGGGTCCAGGGGTGTGGGGGGCTGTGTAATGTAAAGGGATCCAGGGGTGTGGGGGGCTGTGTAATGTAAAGGGGCCCAAAGGTACAGGGGCTGTGTAATGTAAAGGGGTCAAGAGGTACGGGGGCTGTGTAATGTAAAGGGAACCAGAGGTTCGGGGGCTGTGTAATGTAAAGGGAACCAGAGGGACGGAGGCAGTGTAATGTAAACTGTGTCTTTCTACATTTTAACTGCAGTTATAGCTGCAGTCCTATAGATTTCAATTAGATTCCTGCATTTTTTTGAAAGTGCATCAAAAGTCCTGCATGCTGCATCTTTGTTTCAGAAAACAAGAAAAAAAATTTTTTGGGGGGGTGACACCATGTTTTACTGTATCAGGTGACACTAACCCTAGTGACGCCACTGCTTTTCTTGTAACTTGAACAAAAAATTGATTTGTTAAGTTAGCTTGCTTTGTTACTGGAATTTTTGCTGATTTTTTTGGGCCTGTTTTTTGCAGCAAAATGACAGAATTTTAACTTTACCCTCAGTTACATTTTGTTTTAGTGTGAAAACATGGTCTTGCAGGGTCTGTCTGAACTACAAGAATACATAACAACAATATTGTAATAGTACCACACAAGCAACTCCCACAGTACACACATGCGCTTAACAAAGGATTGTGGGACTTGTAGATCCAAAGTCTGCATTAAATGTCACAGTGCTGATATATGCACTATATCCAAATGGAGGTTCAAGCACACCACAGGCTTCTCAACTTAAAAAAAGTAAAAGGCAACAGAGTAACAGTTAAACAAAATTCTCCTGCGCTCTGGTTTTTCGCCAAACCCGGGTAATGTAGTGTATTCTCACGGCAAAGTCTAAAGTCTTGCAGCCCTCCTCAGAACAAAGGGTGTTCATATAGCTAGAGAAAGAAAGGCAACAGAGTGCCACTCTTATTAAGTATACAATGTAGTAAAATTTGTGAACATGAACAATGACATTAAAATATATAACGCATAAATGTATAAATCAAATCCAAGGCAAATAATCCAGGTACTGCCAGAGTCAAGCTGAGGTCAATCCATGAAGATTTGTAAGGTGTAACCCAACATGTTTTGGAAATTTATGGGTATGTATTTTCTTTCCTTCACCAGCAGAGGTTTATATTTGGGTGACTTTATCTTTAAATACAATTTCAGGGGATCCATGATTGGCTGAGAGAGTCCACATAAACAACATGGGTGAACAGGCATGCAACCCCGGACTAGCCACTGATTCACATCCACAAGAAACACTCTAAGGGCTGCACCAGCAAAAAGGTAATACTGTCTTCCACTATACTGCTAAAACTGCAGACATCAGAGCGGCCATGCTCAGATCGAGCTATCACAGCCATTACATCAAAAGCTGTAGCAGCACCTAGGTAACAGTGGATCTTGAATCTCCACTGAGCAGGAGTTTAAAATCAATGGGGTTCTGATGTTCTTAAATCTCATCTGCCTCAACCTATAGGGAGTCTTGTGGAACAAAGAAAGACGTAATCCCCCATAGGAAATTCTTAGTTCCCAAGGTAGAATATACTTACTAGCCCTTGATGGTAGTAATTTTCAGTAGACATGTGCACACTGAAATATTTTGTTTCGGAATTTCGTCCAAAAAATAAATATATTTAGTTACTCCAGAAATTCTTTTTTTTTTATTATTTTCTTTCATTATAAAATGCATTTGTCCGAAAATCCAAATTAATTAAGGTCGAATCTGTCAATTGAAGGCTTATGGTGTCTGTCGAATGTTCTAAGAAGATTCGATGGAGCAACGAAACTGTACGATGCCGCAATCATACATTTCCGGACGAATGTTCACCTATAAGCTATAGAAGAATTCTAATGTTGTATGACACTAGTAATAATTATATTTATGAATTATTATTACTAGTCAACTAACATTTGAATTCTTCTATAGCCTTTTCATACCAAAAATGTACGATTTCGGCGTCGTACAGTTTAGATGCTGGTCGAATCTTCTTAGAACTTTAGACAGACACCATAAGCCTTCAATGACAGATTCAACGTTTGTATGTTTTTCATGTCGAATGGTCTATCCCAACACTGTCTTTATAATGTTGAATCTTTTATCTCTATGTCAAATCTTTCCTCTCTATGTAGAATAATCTTTAACTAATAGAGTTAAGGTTATGCACATTCGACCACAGGTTCGATAGAGACAGATTGCTATTGTCAGCTTCATGTCAAATTTGCTATCTATATCAAACTGTTGTAGCAACGAAAACGAAAAGAAAGCATTTTTTTTATGTCGAACTTAAATTTTTCGGATTCTGCGCATTCATTTTTGCTTGTTAAAACGATAACGAAAATACCCGAAATTCGGACGAAAATGCATTCGGACGAAAAGGAATGCACATGTGTAATTTTCAGTGCTTTACTTTAGGACAGGAGGACAAGGGAGGTGGAATACCCATAATTCTATGGCATCTGTTTTAGTAGTTGTGGGGTGGGTCTGTAATTTTTCCAGTTATGACTGTAGCAGAGAATATGAGGACCATACAGTCTGCTTTCCTATAGTAGAACCCCACTTCCATAATAAAATAATATAGCATATAAAATAGCTATTTTGTAATGTAATAATAATAAAAATGCCTTTCCATTTCAATCTAAAGTCGCTGTATTTAAAATAAATAAATAAATGAAATGCAATATGGAAACATGGTGGTGTTCTATATACCGTTGGTTTACAGAATCCCCCCAGAAATGTGATTCCCTGCTTGTGATTTGCTCAGTGATTGTCTCAGTCTGCACTAAGATACAAGCAACATTTTAGGTATTCTCTGCAGTAGGAATTTCATTATTAGTTAGATTCTCCCTATTATTAGTTAGATACACTCTACCCAAACATTTTTACCCGTCTTTATTCGGATCAAAAGATCAAAATATTTTGGTAATGTTTGACTTGGTTAGAGTTAGTTTTTAGCACAGAGGATATTGCCACAGGATTGATGAGTATGCAAGCCAAGGGTTAAAGCGGAGGATCACCCAAAAATCAACTTTCTGACATTCGATCCAGCATACTGCTAACATCTGCAGTATGCTGGGTATTTTCGGAAGGTGTGACTCACCTGAGCAGCCCGTCAATTAACTCCTCTTGGCTTAGGAACGCCCATTCCCCGCAGGATTCCCCGCTCGGAGCCGGATAACAATGGCTCATAAAACGATAAGTACAATTTTTTTTAAAACAGCATACTGCAGATGTTAGCAGTATGCTGGATCTAATGTCAGAAAGTAGATTTTTGGGTGAACCTCCGCTTTAAGGAAAGTTTAATGTAAGGGTCAAGGCTCACACTATGCATATACATGCTTTAGTGAGCATATTGTTGTGAAGCACTGTGTTACCACAGCCCATTTATTTTTAATGGATAACAACACAGGAGAAATTGCTTCTTTCATTTTTTTCCTCACCATAGCTCAATGCAATACACACTGTGCACTGTGGTATAATGCAGGTTCATTCTGTGCCTTCTGAGTTCTTCAGAGGTGCTTTTTCAAAATGCCTAAAAGATGCCCCAAATTGTCCATAAGCCAGCAAGTGGACCAAGGCTGCCATTTTGTTACATAAAGCCATGTTTTTGTGCAGCATTACAACAAGTCATCTGTGTCCTAACAAACAATGATATCATTGGTTGATTTTGGGTGCTCCTTGTTTGCCGCTCCCCCTCCCCTCTCCATCAACACTGGGTCATGTTAGGTGAGTGAGGGAAAGAAATGGAAGAGAAAAATACTGTGTTACTGGTCAGTACCAGTTTGAAAAGATGTATTTGCTTTGTAAAAATAATCTTCGGTGTCCTATGTGTGCGGTTGTTGCTGCATTGTATTGTAATCATTTTATTAGATTTTAGAATGGGATACAGAACCCCAAAAAAAAAGTGCAATGAGTGCAGCCCTTTACGTGATTATTATAAATCCCCGACTTTACTAAATGAAACAGAAAAAAAATCACACTTATAGTTGCATGCTCCAAGAAAAGGTTAGAGTGAATCCAAGACACTCCTTAAAGTAAACACGTTATAGACGTGGGCCCGGATTCACAGAGAGTGGGCGCACATTAACGCCGGTGTAGCGCGCACACAGTACGCTACGCCAGTGCAGCGCGGAGAGGCATGCACTGTATTCAGCAAGCTATTGCTCACCAAGATACGCCAGCGTAGCGTATTTTCGAAGGCGCAGGCCAGCATAAGTGGAAGTGGGAGTGACCCCATGCAAATGATGGTCTGAGCATGGTGCAGTGTTTTACGCCCGGCATATCACGTACGCACAATCGCCGTAACATAGTCGTGACGTGGACGCATGAAACTGCACCCTTATGCGCATGCTCACAACTATGCCGGCACAACTGCATAAGCTATGCCGGATCACTACGTACGTCGTGAACGTAACGTACGCCCAATACGGCAGTCTGTGTTCTCTGGGGCAGACCTTTGCATGTCTATTGCTGGGTTGCGCCTCATCTATGGGGAATAACTTTATGCCGGACGTACAACTTACGCAAACATCGCATAGATGCGTCGGGCGCATGTACGTTCGTGAATCGCCGTATTTCCCTCATTTGCATATTTGAATGTTTAATCAATGGGAGAAGCAACATGCGTCCAAGCCATATTTGCGCGCATGCTACACTGGCGTAAGCAAGATACGTTGGGGTAGGATGGCCTGTTTTTAGACGTATGTTGGTTTGTGACTCTGGCGCACATACGCCGGGCACACATTTGCACTACATCGGCGTAAAGTGATTTACAACGGCGTAAGTGCTTTGTGAATCCGAGCCATATAGTGTAATGCAACTAAACAATAAACTTAGAAGTAGATAAAAGTTCAAAGTCCCGATAAAGATCCAATCACTAACGTGTAATGAATGAGGTTAAACTCTTCAGCCTGCACCACACTTACACACAAACCCCCCCTCCCCCCATGTCCGGCTCACTTAACCCTTTATGTGTATATGGCTCAGTCACTTACCTCAGATCCGATCCCCGATGGGTGACAGTGGGAGCGGGTGTTCGGGTGCAGCCTCCGAGATCATCCCCCCAGAGCTGCACTGATTTAAGAGGAGGAGGAGGCGGGGGTGAGAGTCGTGTGGTCCCGGAGAGCACCGACTGCATTACGGTGGCCAATGAGATTTTCCTTTCGGCCAATTGGGAAACAGGTCTCAAGACCCACTTCCTGATTGCCAGGGAGGACAATCAGTGTGATAATAGCCAATATTCATTCGCTATTGTCACCCAACGAGGTGGGCTCGAAGCGCAGTACTCTGCACCCCAAGCCCACCCTTTTTTGAAGCCTACTAGAGCCTCTGGCTCTAACCACAAGCTTAAACCCCCACCCATTGGAATCCATGGTCGGCCCCCTGTATGTAGATAAGGGGGCCGGACGCATGGATGGGGGAGCTGCACCCCTGCACCCCTAATAGACGGGCCGCCATTGCTCTTCAGCATATAAATAATCTGTAGTGCATGGATGCACTCCTCCACTCAGAATAGCTGTATGCTCATCTCCTTATTTGACCTCTTAGGCCGACCATACACGGAGCAAATTTCCTTCCTGCAGCCACAGCAATACCCTGAGGTAAAACCTGCCATACTTATTGTACCCAAGTTGATAAATCGATAAACTTGGCACATTCTGCCTGCTAATACAGAGTTCGTATGGCCTACTAAATAATGAGATCAGATAGCCCTTAAATTCACCCACTCTCTGAGCTAGTATAGGGAACTGGAATTTATCATGCTGTTCTTTTAGGAACATCTCTCCCATTTCCTGTGTATTGTTGCTCTCAGGCAGACCTGTGCTGTAGTTATACAATAGGAGGGGAAACGATTGTTCAACAGCAACCAGGTGGGACTCAGCAGAGGGAGTATACTGTATGTGGTACCTGATAGATGAACTATTATGGCAGCTCTCTATGTCATCAGTAACAGCTCGTTTTTGTGCCGTCTGTGGATCCTAAAGGAAGAGTGATAAACTCCAGTTCCCCACACTAGCCCAATGAGTGGGTGAATTTAAGTGCCATCTGACCTCATTACTCCTTAAAAGGTCAAATAAGGAGGTGAGAATGCAGCTTTTTATGGAGGACGAGAGCACACATGTCACTATGGATTTTTTTAATGCTGAAGAGTTTAATAACCTCTCTCATCACACCTTGGTGATTAGATCTTTATTGGGACTTTGGACTTTTATTTGCTTTTAAGTTTATTGTTTAATTGCGCTTCACTATGGCCCGGATTCACATACCTGGGCGCATCTTTCTGCCGGCGTAGCGTATCTTCTTTACGCTACACCGGCGCAACGTTGAGAGGCAAGCATGGTATTCACAAAGCAAATGCTCTCAATGTTGCGCCGGCGGAGCATATAGTTGTCGGCGTAAGCAGGTGGAAGTGGGCTGGAAGTGGGCATGATATATTTAAATGAAGTGTGACCCCATGCAAATGATGGGCTGAGCTTCAAAAAACGAACTGCGCATGTGTCGTATCTTGGACGCATTCCCAGTGCGCATGCTCACAGTTACGTTGAGATAACTGCCTAAGCTACGTCAAAACACTGCCTACAACGTGAACGTAACCTACGCACAGCCCTATTCACGTACTACGTAAACGACGTAAAAATCGACGGCGTTTGTTCCCTGGTCCATACCTTTGAATGGGTTGCGCCTCCTATATGAGGAATAACTTTACGCCGGACGTAACCCTTACGCAAATTGCTTAAAACATGCGCCGGGCGCAAGTACGTTCGTAAATCGGCGTATCTTACTCATTTGCATATTTCAACTGGGTACACCGAATGCGTCCAGCGTAACTGTCCGCCCACAATAGAAGAAGGCAAAAAAAAAAGCCAATATGAAGCATAATCCAATTTGCTTTAACTGTGAAAAAAAAAATTCCTGATTCCCTAGAAGGCAATTAGATATTCCCTTGATCACCAAACTCTGGTGTTATTACCTATAAATGTTAATATCTAGTTATATTTTGTGCATTTGGGAATGCATCCAGTGCTTTTTTTAAATTATCTACTTAGCTGCCCATGAGAGAGTCTATTCTAGCTTTGAAATTTTTAAACGTACAGCTTCCATTTAAATAATACCCGGTGATTCTGCCATGAAAGTCCTTGTTCAGGCAATTCCTGTTATAGTGAGACAATGCTCTTTTTTCCAGTTGTGCTTCTGTGTTGTTATCTTGTCACATGGGCTTCAGATGGAGGTTTTACTGTGGCACTGAAATGTAACAAATGTAACAAATGATAAAAAAGATGATTTTTTTTTTTTTACAACTGTTTGTTATTCAATTAGAGTTGCATCTTCTTTAAAAGAACATAACTGCAACTATCTTATATACGTATTCTTTTTTTTTTTATATAAAATAATTTTAATTGAAAGTGTTATTTTTTTTTTCATGCAACAATACACATATCAGTATTTTTGCTTTGCATTTTTTTTTTTTTTTTATTGAATTTTTTTTTGTCAGTGATGGTTAGTTAAACCATGACGAATTCTTAGTTTTATGATTACATTTTTTGCATACATGTATATTAAATTAACCATGGTGATAATTTAGCTAGATCTTTATAAGGCAGTGTACAGTAACAATTCACACAGTCACAGATATTTCGAAAATGAAGCAGATGGATTTTCACATATAAAAGCACATTTCACTGTGACGTTTCATCTAGTTAATTTCTAGATCTGCTTAATCGGCTAAATTATGTGGTATTGAGTTAAAATTGAGATATAAAAGCAGACCATGTGGAGAATAGTAGCAGTGAAAAAATAGCCCTCAAAGATAAGGAATGTCACGCTCATTTAATTAGGGCTAATTAGGGCAGTGAATTTACATACACATTGTTATTCTTGGGGACATTAAGAAAAGGAACATTTGTCTTTTAGCGGCATTATGTGTGGTCTGCAAAATCTCAAGGCAAACTCTATTGTCTCTGCCTCTCCTGAGTACAAACAACATGGGCATACATTGCTCCCCTTTCACAGTGATAAATTCACTGAGTTGATTCAAATTCCAAAACTCATTTGCATAAGCAAGAGGGAATTTTATTTCTTTGTGCAAATACCACCATATTTGCTTCATTATGCAGCCTTATCTTTCACTTCCTAAAACAAACAATCAGTTTCAAATTAACCTTTGCAGTTAAATACCAGTCAAATGAAGGGACCAGTAAACCTATAACAAAAGTTACTTGATAACAAATAAATATTTAATTGTATCTGCAAAGAGAATTGTATATATGACATTGACACAACTTTGCTGTGCAGCGTACTGCAGTGTGTTACTAGCTAAAAGATCAAAGGAGTTGTAAAGGCAGAAGGTTTTTATATCTTAATGCATTCTATGCATTAAGATAAAAAACTTTCTGTGTGTAGCAGCACCCCCAGCACCCCCCTAACTATCTACCTGAGCCTCATCTCTCTCAAGGGATGTCCAAGATCCTCTCAGCTATCCAGGACACTCCTCCTGATTGGCTGAGACAGAGCAGCGGGGCCATTGGTTGTCAAAGTAAGTCAGCCAATCAGGGGAGAGGGGGGGGCAGGGCCTGGTCGGGGCTCTGTGTCTGAATAGATACACGGAGCTCTGACTTATTTTGGGTGACCCTTGTAGCATGTTGCTGGCTGAGGAACACTCAAAGGAGGGAGGGGCGAGGAGTAGCAAAGAGGGACCTGAAAAGAGGAGGATCCACGCTGCTCTGTGCAAAACTAACTGCACAGAGCTGGTAAGTATAACATGTTTGTTATTTAAAGAAATAAAAAAAACTTTAAAACTGTCACAACCACAGGTTGTTGAAGCCTAGATTTCCAGGCCAAATTTAGCAGCGTATGTGTCAGTTAGTTGAACTATACAACTATATAACAATTTTTTTAACAATTATTGCTTTTTGTTTATTTACATTTTTATTAAATATTTTATGTGTTACACTGTTTCAATAAAAACCCACAAAATGCAATAAATACATATTACATTTTAAAAATGAATTGTCATATACAAAAAAAATAAATTTTTATTTTTTAATACTGTAATTGTATATGACATTTTGGCATTACCACTTAACCCCCGGACCATATTGCTGGTCAAAGACCAGAGCACTTTTTGTGATTCGGCACTGCCTCGCTTCAACTGACAATTGCGCGGTCGTGCGATGTGGCTCCCAAACAAAATTGGTGTCCTTTTTTTCCCACAAATAGAGCTTTCTTTTGGTGGTATTTGATCATCTCTGTGGTTTTTATTTTTTGTGCTATAAACAAAAATAGAGTGACTATTTTGAAAAAAATGCAATATTTTTTACATTTTGCTATAATAAATATCCCCAAAAAAGATATAAAAAAACTTTTTTTTTCCTCAGTTTAGGCCGATACGTATTCTTCTACATATTTTTCGTTAAAAAAAAATCGCAATTAGCGTTTATTGATTGGTTTGCGCAAAATTTATAGCGTTTACAAAAAAGGGGGTAGTTTTATGGCATTTTTATTAATATATTTTTTTTAACTAGTAATGGCGGCGATCAGCGTTTTTTTTTCGGTACTGCGATATTATGGCGGACACATCGGACACTTTTGATACATTTTTGGGACCATTGGCATTTTTATAGCGATCAATGCTATAAAAATGCATTGGATTACTATAAAAATGCCATTGGCAGTGAAGGGGTTAACACTAGGGGGCAGGGAAGGGGTTAAGTGTGGTCCTGCTTGTGTTCTAACTGTATGGGGGGGTGGCCTCACTAGGGGAAATCACTGATCTTCTGTTCATACATTGTATGAACAGGAGATCAGCGTTTCCCCCGCTGACAGGAACGAGAGGTATGTGTTTACACACATACGTCCCGTTCCCCGCTCTGTAACGAATGAGTGCGCGTGCCCGGTGACGATCGCGCCCGCCGGGCACGCGCGCGGGACTCGGGGGACGAGCGGGGGCGAGTGTGCGGGCCGCCGGCGGCGCGCGCACCCCCTAGCGGCCGTTTAAGGTAGGACATAGAGCTACGTGCTCTCGCCCAGCAGTGCCACCGTCCCGCCGTATAACTGTGGTGGGTGGTCGGCAAGCAGTTAAAGTGGTTCTAAAGACTACATTTATTTTATGCATGTTAAGGCATTCATTTTGTCCCCCTATATACAGTGCTGTCAATAAAATTTAGTGACTAGGGAGTGGGTGGGGGGTACAAGTTTCGCTATCTGTATCAATGGACGTAGCAGTGGGGCTTGGGAGCGAGTGCCCATGAGTTTCCCCATGGGAAAGATTTATTTTGTGAATGAAGCCTCCAGCCTGCATGTGACCACTATGTGAAGGGGAGATTAGGTTTTTCTTACTCTGAAAGGGAGCCATTTCGTAACCTAAACTCCATGGGCCAGATCCACAGAGAGAGTACGCCGGTGTATCTACTGATACGTCGGCGTACTTTCAAATTACCTGCGTCGTATCTTTAGTTTGAATCCTCAAACCAAGATACAACGGCATCTGGGTTTGATCTGACAGGCGTACGGCTTCGTACGCCTTCGGATCGTAGATGCAATACTTCGGCGTCCGCTGGGTGGAGTTCTCGTAGTTTTCCGCGTCGAGAATGCAAATTAGCTATTTCCGACGATCCACGAACGTATGCGTGGCCGTCGCATTCTCTTACGTCGTCTCTAGTCCGCTTTTTCCGGCGTATAGTTAAAGCTGGTATTTTGCGGGGTATAGTTAGACTTGCCATGTTAAGTATGGCCGTCGTTCCCGCGTCGAAATTTGAAAAAAAATTTTTTTGCGTAAGTCGTCCGTGAATAGGGATGGACGTAATTCACATCTAAGTTAAAAAAAATTACGTCGTTGCGACGTCATTTAGCACAATGCACGGCGGGAAATTTCGGAACGGAGCATGCGCAGTTTGATCGGCGCGGGGACGCGCTTCAATTAAATGAAATGAATCAATGAATGAATGACTTGTATAGCGCAACGCATGCAAACTGAATCGCCTCTGGGCGCTTTTTCCAGCCAGTGTCTGCTTGGCTGGTGCGGTCATTTTTACACGGTAGGATCTTGACACACTAGGGACACACGGTCATACACACATATATACATATATACTGGGCCAATTTGGACGAGATCCAATTTACCTACCAGCATGTCTTTGGAGTGTGGGGCCCCCTACTCGCCGATTTGAATTGCGGGCCGAGAGATACTCTACGCGGCCGTAACTTACGGTGCAAATTCTTTGAGGATTGAAAGATTTAAAAAGTAAGTTACAGCGGCGTAGCGTATCTCACATACGCTGCGCCCATCTATTTGTATGTGGATCTGGCCCCCTATTTGTATTAGTTACTTGGGTTGTTTTACTTTATTGGATGTGTAACCCTTTTATTGTGTTGTGTAATTTAGGGTTACCTTCTATTATGTTGTACAACTTACAAATCCCTTCCATTGTGTTGTGTAACCAAAGGCTTACTCATTGACTGTAAAACTGTAAGGCCGTGTACACACGGCAGAGAACCTCGACGGGCAGAACACATCGTTCCGCCCGTCGAGGTTCTCTGCCGGCCGTCGAAATCGGCGACCCGCCCATCGGGAATGGCAACCAGCCATTCTTCCAGGCGGGCCATCGAGCAAAAAGAGAGTGTGCTCTCTTTTCGCTCGACGGGATTCCCGACGGGCGGGGCGAGCCAGGAGCGTACACACGGCCGAGGTCCTCGCTGGAATGCAGCTTCCAGCGAGGTTCTCGCTGGTTTCCAGCGAGAACCTCGGTCGTGTGTACGCCGCCTAACTCATGTTCAATAAAATTGAATAGCTGCTTTACACCCTCCTATGTTGTATTTTTTCTTGAAATTGCAATATTTATATAATAATTTGGGTTTACTGACTAACGTTATCGTGACGAAATTCCAAACATACCGTATTTGCCGGCGTATAAGACGACTGGGCGTATAAGACGACCCCCTAATTTTCCAGGAAAAAAATCGGTTTTGGGATATACTCACTGTATAAGACGACCCCTCACTGTGCCATTATTACATGCCTTGCTGTGCCATTATAACATGCCTTGCTGTGCCATTACATTACATGTCCCCACTGTGCCATCACTTGCCCCCACTGTGCCATCACTTTCCCCACACTGTGCCATCACTTGCCCCACACTGTGCCATCACTTGCCCCACACTGTGCCATCACTTGCCCCACACTGTGCCATCACTTGCCCCACACTGTGCCATCACTTGCCCCACACTGTGCCATCACCTGCCCCACACTGTGCCATCACTTGCCCCACACTGTGCCATCACCTGCCCCACACTGTGCCATCACTTGCCCCACACTGTGCCATCACTTACGTTTTGCAGATTCCAGGCCGATGACAGTCTCCGTCTGCTGCGAGCGTCCATGATTTGAAAGCCGCGCCTTCTCCTCAGACTGTCCTGTGATAGGCGGAACACAAATTTTCCCAGCAGGGCCTCTGTTCAGTGTTCCGCCTATCACGGACGTCCTCTCGTCCGAGGATGAGAAGGCATCCGTGATAGGCGGAACACAGAACAGATGCCCTGCTGGGAAAATTTGTGTTCCGCCTATCACAGGACAGACTGAGGAGAAGGCGCGGCTTTCAAATCATGGACGCTCGCAGCATACGGAGACTGTCACCGGCGTATAAGATGACCCCCGACTTTGGATGCATTTTTTTGGTGCAGCGCAGGCTACGCGCTGTGCGCAACAGCTAAATGTCCTGTCTAAAATTAGACCATATAAAAGCTGGTATAAAATTAGACAATTCGTCTACATGTCAGATAAAGCAACACTGTTAGTGAGGAGCTGAGCAGTCACACATGTTGCCCAACAAACTGTATGCCAACATGCCAGGGGCATCCATGCTCATAGCTATACTACTGACTTTAGATGAGCAAAGAAGGAGGAGGGCACTGAGGAGGGCACTGAGGAGGGCACAGACCCCAACAAGCCCGCTGGTCTAGGGATTGTTTCCCCTTCCCCACTTACTAATTTATTTATTTTTTGGAATAATGATTGTATTTGTTATATTTTCTATTTTTTTATGCATAGAATACACTTTTTGGTTAGGTTCTTTGTATTTGGATGGCAGATAGCATCTCTATTTTTTTTTTTTTTATGCACAATAAAAAAAATGCGTAGAATAATACTTGGCTATGTGTTTTACTTCAAAATACAGCCTGGGAGTAGGCAGTTACATTTAAAAAAATACAATGTAAAATTAACAAGGGACACCAGCATAGTTGTATCTTTGATCTTAAAAGCTCAGGGATAATGGTGTTGTGGTAACTTGCCCAAAACACAAAACAAGCATAATAATATTATTCTTGATAACACTATAAAACAAAAGCCTTTTAAAATAAGTTTGCCATTACTCCATTAGTATCACCAGCAAAGCAGCTTCATTATTATCCCATTAAAGAAGAAGAGAATGTGCGCTACATTTCAACATTTCATAATTTGCTGTGTTATGAATGTTAATTCTCCATTATGATTGCTAGTTTACAAGACTGACGGCTTCTGTCTCGTTCCTTGCTTTAGAATAGATCATGTGTGTTTGTACTTTTGACTTTTGTGTGATGGACTTGTGTACGATAATCAGACAACAGACCGTTGTCCGCTGAAAATTTACTCTCAAAGAGGCATATATCCTAAAACCTTTAAAATATATATATATATTTGTGCCCAAAATTGATCTAAATGATCATTTACCTGACCTACCCACTAGAACAAACTGCATATTTTCTGTGTTTTGAATTATGCAGCATTTCTAACAATGTCCTGGATTTACAACACTAAATTACGGCTGCTCTGGAAAACAAAACTGCTGTTGCTATTGATGAGAGGAAGAATTACGCAGAGGGATATCTTTCACTCAAAATGAATAGAGCATAGTTCCTATTTTTAAAGTATTCAGCACAGTGACGTTCTAATTTGTCTGAAAGAGAACTTGTTAGGAAATTACAGCCGTAGAACAATGTCTTCTAGACATTTGATAACATTGCTAATGTCAGAAGAATTCAGCCAGGGTGAAGAGGTGACCAGCCTGATCTCTTTTAACTTAATTCAGAGGCAGGGATGTTGCCAATTCACCACTCACCCACTGATTTGTGACACTTGTTTTCACAAATTGCCAATTTACTCGCCTCTGCAAATCACTCACAGTAAGTGCTTTGTGTTTCTCTGTTGTTTTTTGCAATAATGATGTTTTTAGAAGTGTTAAAACAAATCTCAAAGTTGAAAACAATAAAACAACACATGACAAGATAATTATAGATAAAAAAAAAAAAAAAAAAAAAACAACATACTATGCAAATTATGGTTATAAGCATGAGTTGATCAAAACTGTCTGGGTTTAGCAATAATCACATATGTATGTGATAGATAAGAGTAGGCAATATTAACAAAGTTAATTCAGTTTTTTAAGTGTCTCATATTTTGACTCTCTTCCTGTCATATAGATACAACAAGAAGTGAGAAGAAAATCTGTTTAGTAAGGTAAATCCCCTTTTTATGGAAGAGCCCTGGGGCCATCATAAAAAAAAATATATACACAATTCTGAGATTCAAAGTCAGAATTCTGAGTTTCAAAGTCAGAATTCTGAGTTTCAAAGTCAGAATTCTGAGATTAAATCTCAGAATTCTGAGATTAAAAGTCAGAATTCTGAGTTTCAAAGTCAGAATTCTGAGATTAAATCTCAGAATTCTGAGATTCAAAGTCAGAATTCTGAGATTAAATCTCAGAATTCTGAGATTAAATCTCAGAGTTCTGAGTTTCAAAGTCAGAATTCTGTAAAGTCTTGTGCTCTATATATGGATCTGTAAATCTATCTTAGTTACAGAACACAGTATGGGGAAGCAGGCAGTGCTGGGCTCTCTGGTTCCTCTACTGTATTAATACTTCCTTTGCTGAAAACATAAAGAGAGATGCTGAAAACGATTGTATTGTGTGTGTGTGGGGGGGGGGGGGGGAGACACAGCTTCCATAGATAACAGAAGACAATGCACCCCAACTTTTAGGAAACATTTCACTGTTACCCCAACATGAGAGAATTGTGAATGGCTAGAAGGCAGAAGGACAATGGGGCTGATTTACCAAGCCTGTGCGCCAAGACTCATGGTGCACAAGCAGGAGTAAACCTGTTTTTGACATTTACCAAAGAAACACGCTGCCAGTGCAGCGTGTTTCCTCATTTACTAAAGTGCCTAATGCGCCCAGAAGAGGGCGCACAGCACGCCAGTACAGAGCTGGCGTGCGGCATTTAGTAATGTAAACATCGGGGATTCGGGCGGGAGTTTATGAGGGGAGGGAGGGGGGTGATGCAGGGGAAGTGTAGTGACATGTGTTTCAACTTGTGTGGCGGGCCGATTTGAAAGGGAAAGTGACTTTTGGGACCCGATCCCCGTGCCCTTGCAAAGTACGCTAGAACCTCGGAAGGTTCACTTGCATACTGGGCATGCGCAGAGGGAAAAATCGGAGCTTACCGCGCGCCTCTTCAGTACGCCGGGAAATCCTTGGTAAATACCAGGCGGCGTAGCAGTGTTTGCACTGCCTGGAGCGGCGCACGGCAAGCTCCGAGCTGTTCTCGGGCTGCGCTGACACTGAAGGGGAACTCCGCGCCAAATTTCAAATGTGAAACCGGCGCGGCTTCCCCCCCAGGGGTACAATAGGCTCTCCGGCTTGGTCCGGAACGTGAGGGGTTAACCCACGCCAAAATCGGCGTGGGGTTCCCCCCCAGATCCGTACCAAGCCCTCATCCCAGGCATGCAGTCTGGCCGGACAGGAATGGGGGTGGGGACGAGCGAGCGCCCCCCCCCTCCTGAGCCGTACCAGACCACATGCCCTCGACATGGGGGAGTGTGTGCTTTGGGGGAGGGGGGCGCTGCCCCCCCACCCCAAAGCACTCTTGTCCCCATGTCGATCGGGACAAGAGCCTCTTCCCGACAACCCTAGCCATTGGTTGTCGGGGTATGCGGGCGGGAGCCAATCAGAATCTGGGAGCCCCGTTTAATAAGGTGGCCCCCAGATTTCGGGCCCCCACCCTATGTGAATGAGTATGGGGTACATCGTACCCCTACCCATTCACCTGGTGAACGTTTTCACTTTTGAGGGTCTTCCGCCGCCCCCTTCAAATTCTTCTGCCTGGACGGGGGTCGTACATCCCATCCAGGACTTGGACGTGGCGGGCTTCTCGTCGCTGTCTTCTGCCGCTGCCCCCTTCACCACGAAGCTCCGTGCTTGTTTGATGAGGGCAGCGGGCTTCCGTCGTCTTCTCCGGGGCGAGGGTCGTACATCCCACCCCGGATTTCGTCGCCGGGTTCTGCCTGGCTCCTACTAGGGGCCAGGGCTTCTTTTGCCGTCTTCCGCCGGAGGGCGCCACTCTCCGGGCTTCTCGACGTTGTCTTCCGCCGCGGGGGCCAGGCCTTCTTCTTTGCCGCCCCCCTCGATTTTTTCGGCCTGGACGGGGGTCGTACATCCCATCCAGGACTTGGACGTGGCGGGCTTCTCGTCGCCGTCTTCTGCCGCTGCCCCCTTCACCACGAAGCTCCGTGCTTGTTTGATGAGGGCAGCGGGCTTCCGTCGTCTTCTCCGGGGCGAGGGTCGTACATCCCACCCCGGATTTCGTCGCCGTCTTCTGCCGCTGCCCCCTTCACCACGAAGCTCCGTGCTTGTTTGATGAGGGCAGCGGGCTTCCGTCGCAGTCTTCCGCCGCGGGGTGACACTCGCGGGCTTCTTCTTCCATTCGATGTTGACACGGCGAGGTCCGGCGCTGAAATGCCTTCTGAGCGGCGGGCAAGGACTTATATTGGCATTGGGCGTGGGCGTGGTTATGCCAACATGTGACCTTAACCCATGTGACAGTGATGTCACGTCACATCACTGTCACATGGGTTAAGGTCACATGTTGGCATAACCACGCCCACGCCCAATGCCAATATAAGTCCTTGCCCGCCGCTCAGAAGGCATTTCAGCGCCGGACATCGCCGTGTCAACATCGAATGGAAGAAGAAGCCCGCGAGTGTCACCCCGCGGCGGAAGACTGCGACGGAAGCCCGCTGCCCTCATCAAACAAGCACGGAGCTTCGTGGTGAAGGGGGCAGCGGCAGAAGACGGCGACGAAATCCGGGGTGGGATGTACGACCCTCGCCCCGGAGAAGACGACGGAAGCCCGCTGCCCTCATCAAACAAGCACGGAGCTTCGTGGTGAAGGGGGCAGCGGCAGAAGACGGCGACGAGAAGCCCGCCACGTCCAAGTCCTGGATGGGATGTACGACCCCCGTCCAGGCCGAAAAAATCGAGGGGGGCGGCAAAGAAGAAGGCCTGGCCCCCGCGGCGGAAGACAACGTCGAGAAGCCCGGAGAGTGGCGCCCTCCGGCGGAAGACGGCGAAAGAAGCCCTGGGAGGAGCCCGAGGTGGGGCGACACCCCCGTTGTTCTCCGCTGTTTTCGGCCGGCCCCCCCCCGGATGTAAAAGAGCTTCATTTTGGGGTGGGGGCACAGTCGAGCATGGCGGAGAGCATGGGTGGGTGTTTCCCCCCCCCGGCAGAAGACGGCTAGAAGACCGAGGAGTGGCGACGCCCCCGTTGTTCTCCGCCATTTCCGCCGGCCCCCCCCGGATGTAAAAGAGCTTTGTTTGGGGTAGGGGGCCTGGCCGAACATGGCGGAGAGCATCGGTGGGTGTCTCTCTCCCCGGCGGAAGGCGGCGGCGAAGACCGGGGGGGGGGTAGGTGTACCCCCCCGGCGGAAGGCGAAGACCGAGGAGGGGTTTCGCCCCCCGTTGTTCTCCGCCATTTCCGCCGGCCCCCCCCGGATGTAAAAGAGCTTTGTTTGGGGTAGGGGGCCTGGCCGAACATGGCCGAGAGCATCGGTGGGTGTCCCCCCCCGGCGGAAGGCGGCGGCGAAGACCGGTGCGGGGCTGGAGCCCCCCCGGCAGAAAACGTCTGGAAGACCGAGGGGCTCCGCCCCCGTTGTTCTCTGCTTCTTTCGGCCGGCCCCCCCCGGATGTGAAAGAGCTAATTTTGGGGTGGGGGCCTGGCTGGACATGGCGGAGATCATCGGTGGGTGTCCCCCCCCGGCAGAAGACGGCGAAGCCCGGGGCCCAATGGGCTGGTGGTGGGGGGTCCCGGCAGAAGACCCCCGGAGCTGACTAATAAATTATTTTTTTCTGTGTGTTTTTTTTTGTGTTTACACTTTTCCACCCGGTGAATGGGTAGGGGTACGATGTACCCCATACTCATTCACATAGGGTGGGGGGCCAGAATCTGGGGGCCCCCTTAATATAGGGGGCTCTCAGATTCTGATAAGCCCCCCGCCCGCATACCCCGACAACCAACGGCCAGGGTTGTCGGGAAGAGGCTCTTGTCCCTTTCGACATGGGGACAAGAGTGCTTTGGGGTGGGGGGGCAGTGCCCCCCTCCCCCACAGCACACACTCCCCCATGTCGAGGGCATGTGGTCTGGTACGGCTCAGGAGGGGGGGGGGCGCTCGCTCGTCCCCACCCCCATTCCTGTCCGGCCAGACTGCGTGCCTGGGAGAAGGGTTTGGTCTGGATCTGAGGGGGAACCCCACGCCGTTTTTTGGCGTGGGTTTAACCCCTTATGTTCCAGATCAAATCTAAGAGCCTGTTGTGCACCAGAAGGGGGACCCCCACGCCGTTTTTTTTTGTAATTTGGGGTGGAGTTCCCCTTTATCCCGGTCCTGTCAGGGGGGGGGGGGAATGCCTGCTCGTCTGTCCCTACAATGTATGAACAGCGATCTGTCATTTCCCCTACACAGTCCCACCCCCTTTACAGTTAGAACACACCCAGGTAACATATTCAACCCCTTCCGCGCCCCTAGTGTTAACCCCTTCCCTGCCAGTGTCATTTTTATAGTAAGCAATGCATTGATATACCATTGCTCGCTACAAAAATGCCAAATCTCACAAAAATGTGTCCGCCACAATGTCGCATTAGACAGAAAAAACAAATGATAGCCACCATTACTAGTAAAACAAAAAATTATTCAAAAAAAACCCATAAGACCAACCCCTACTTAGAACTTTTGCCCAAACCAATCAAACGCTTATTGTGATTTTTTGCAACCAAAAAGATGTCCAAGAATACTTATCGGCCTAAACTGAGGGCAAACATTTTTTGAATATATTTTGGGGGAGATTTATTATAGCAAACCGTAAAAAAGATGTTTTTTTAGTTACCAAATTGTCGCTATATTTTTGGGTCAAGCAAAAATAAGAAAAAACGCAGAGGTGATCAAATACCACCAACAAAAAAAAAAAATTGAATTTTTAGGGGGGGGGGGGGGAGGATGAGGACGCCCAATTTTTTTGGGGGCCACGTCGCACAACCACGCAATTGTCAGTCAAAATGACGCAGTGTTGAAATGCAAAAAATGGCCCCGTCAGTGACCAGTAATATGCTCTGGGGCTCAAGTGGTTACAAATTAAGAATACACTAAAGTTAGCCCAATTTATGGCCATAATGTGAAAGATGATGTTACACCGAGTAAATAGATACCCAACATGTTACACTTTAATATTGCACACACTCATGGAATGGCGCCAAACTTCAGTACTTGAAAATACCCATAGGCAACGCTTTTTTATGTGTTTCAGGTTACCAGTTTAGATTTACAGAGGAGGTCTAGTGCTAAAAGTATTGCTCTCGCTCTAACGTACGCTATGATACCTCACATGTGGGGTTTGAACGGGGGTTCAATATGTGGGCGGGGCTTACACATTTAAGGCCCGCCCCCATATATGGAAACATTCTTCAAACCACACATGTGAGGTATCATAGCGTGCGTAACAGCAAGAGGAATATTTATAGCACTAGACCTCATCTGTAAATCTAAACTGGTAACCGGAAACAATAAAAATGCTGCTTGTTCGCTTCTGACTGCGAGCTACTAGGGACAGGGGCGTTTAAATTATTACTATTTAGGTTTGTTACGTAAAAATTCTATAAGACCTCCCGTTCAGCTTGTAAAGCATCACTTCATGGGGACCAAAAAAAAATTTAACACCTCTAATGCTTTCATCCGCCATTGCAGATTTGATTCTGGTACTGCATTTCGAGTGAACTGGGCATGCTCGAACAGTTAGAAAAAGAAGTTGGAAGTTTCATCCTGAAAATGACTTGCATCTTTCTGAGCATGCTCAGAAAGCTCTTTTTTTGGCTTAGTAATTTAAGGACATCCTTAACAGGTGTAAGCAGTTCCAAGTGCACACAAACTAGAGGCTGACATTTCTTCATGTGTTTCCAATTGGTTCATTAGCACACATGTTATAAAAAGCGTGGATACTGCACGTGTCAGCTGCCCCTCAGAGGGGGCAGATTTGCTGGCTGGAAGGAATGGCGGAGTGAAACAGAGATGTTTTGGAGCAAGTTTTGTATTTTTTGATGTTTTCTCTGCTACATAATTTTGCTAAATGTTTCTCAAGATGTTAATGACTAATGTTTTAATCCTGTGGGTCTATCCTGTTATTTCAAAAGCATGATTTATTTTCCAATGACTGTGAAATAAACGTTGGTCTTTTTTGTTTTTAGGTGTTTTTATATATTTTTGGTGTGTTTATTTGTAATTTTTTTTTTGCTTTCCTTGTTTTGTGGACCAATAAAATTACTTTCAAATTTTGAAGTTTGTTTTGTGATATTTTTTTCATGCTATGGATTTCAACCGCTGCAGCTGAAATAGTTTGGGCCTAAACCATCAAGTGTGATTTGTCTCTAAGATCTTTCCTGGTGTGTATGCATGAAATGTTTAGTCACCAGAAAAGGAAGGACAAAGCGGTAAGTATTGTTTCCTAGAACTGATGTCCAGACTGACTTTTTAAAGCACATGTGCAAGATGTAGGAAAAGCTGCAAACAGGGCCTGTTGGAGGGGGGTGGGGGGGGGGGTGGTGTATTGGTGGACAGGCTTGAAGTGCTGATTTACAGCGCTGTGCTTGAAACTAGCACAAGACAATCCTATTCTAATTGTGGGTTGTTTGAGGGAAGCCAATTGAGTGTTAGAACCCCTGCTAGTGTTTTTAGGTTGGGCTTTGTGTCCCTTTTCCTAAAATTGGCTTCACTTCCTGTCACACAGCTGAACAGGAAGTGAGGTTAAAACCCTACCAATGGTCTTTTCTTCGGGGCACAGGTCAATCTAACTAGTGTCACCATTAAGCAAATTGCACTGCAGTGTACACCCCAAATGATTAGTTATTTTGGGGTTTAGTAAAGGCAAAGCCGCTCTGCAGTAGAAGCGTAGGCAATGAAAATCAGAAGGGAAGCACTGATGGTTTTTACTTCCAATCCCGCCAAGTTTTGAGTTTTCTTCCTTGCTTGTCCACTTGTAGTGCAAAGTGGATTTGCCTTTAGTAAATGGACCCCAAAGTCCAAGATTCCTACTAATTTGGGGTGTACACAGCAAAATGCCATTTCCAAAATGGGAAACTATTTATATTGATCTGTGTGTCCCCAACAAAACATTACTCAGGTGTTTCCCTCACTTCCTGTTTGGCTGTGTGGCAGGAAGTGAATGAATTAAGTAGAAAGTGACAACATTTGTGAGGTGTCTTTACCCTATCAGGGGTGCAGGCATCCCCAAAACAAACATGAAAATAGTTGATTTAACATTGGGTGGTGTTTGTGGGGGTCCCTAACACACATTCATACATATTAGCAACGCTGGATCGTGGCCTATTGGCATGGTTATATTTTCTTAAGCCTCTCAATAAAATGATCTGAAATTTGGGGTTAAACTGGAACAATAATCATCACTTTTATTTTTTGGATTTCTTTCATTTTGGATAGAGTTGGTGGGGGGGGGGGGGGGGTTAGAAGCTCTGTCAGTTTATTTTGTATTATCCCTGTCCGTTTGGGGAGATTGGCCTTCACTTCCTGCCCCATAGCCAAACAGGAAGTGATCGAAAAAGTAGGCAAATTAAGGGCCCCCCCAAGTCCCCCCCCACAGAACTTGTGTGTGTCCCCTGAAAATTCCTGGGTGGGTCATAAAAAAACAGGGTGTGGCCTTGACAGGAAGGGTGGGTCATTTTTCTATTAGGGGGGTGCCAAAATTTGGTCAGGCCTAGGGCAGCACAAAACCTAAATATCCTACTGCATATTAGGGCTTATTTAGACAGGATCCAATTTACAGCATGTTTTTAGATTGTGGGAGGAAACCCGCACAGGGAGAACATGCAAACTCCAGGCAGATAGTGTCACGGGTGGGATTCGAACCAGCAACCCTTTTGCTGCTAGGTGAACATGCTACACACTACGCTACTGTGCTGAACGAACATGATTGCAGCTGAAAGCATGAGATGTTTTTTTTTTTACCAATTCCATGATTTCCAGCCTGGAGGACAGATGTGGGGTCTAATTGACCCCGCCTTTCTCTATAAAGAGGACCTGTCACACACTAGTCCTATTACAAGGGATGTTTACATTCCTTGTAATAGGAAGAAAAGTGAAAAATAATACAAACAAAGGGACAAACAAGTGCAAAAAATAAAATATTAAGTAAAAAAATAAAATAACAAAGGAATTTAAATGCTCCTGTCCCTAGTAGCTCGCACTCAGAAGCGAACACGCATGCAAGTCCCACCCACATATGTAAACATCCTTCAAACCCCACATGTGAGGTATCATAGCGTGCGTTAGAGCGAGAGCAATAATGTTAGCACTAGACCTCCTCTGTAACTCAAAAGTGGTAACCTGAGAAAAAAAGTCAAGCGTTGCCTATGGAGATTTTTAATAACGAAGTTTAGCGCCATTCCATGAGTGTGCGCAATATGAAAGCGTGACAAGTTAGGTATCTATTTACTCGGTGTAACATCATCTTTTACCTTATCCCTAAAAATTGGCCTAGCTTTACTGCTTTCTTATTTTGTCATTCATGAAACAGGTTTTTTTTTGGAAAGCCAAAAAAAAAAAAAAACTTTAGAAAATTTTTGGCACAAATACTGTTGGAAATGTGTCCGAAAAAATGGCCGCCACTTTATTCCCTAGGGTGTTTGTTAATAAAATATATATAATGTTTGGGGGTCCTGAGTAAGTTTCAAGGAAGAAAATATAATTGTTACATGAAGGAGAGAAGTGCCAGAATAGGCGCGGTATGGAAGTGGTTAAAGTGCACCAATAAAAGTGAAAAATTCCTTGAAATTTCGTACCATGGGGGGGGGGAGGCAATTAGGGGCGCCATCAGGAATTATGGGGCCCCTTACACAGCTTCAGGCATGGGCCCCCTGGAGCAGAGAATAGGGGGGGGGGGTGCCGCCTGATATTAAGAAGGGGGGGGGGCTGCCGCAATTTGATAAGCGGGGGGTTCCTTTACTAAAAAATACATATAGAAAAATATATATTAAAAAGGGTGGTAGCCATCCGGGGGCCCTGGGGACCACTGGGCCCTTTAATAAAAAGAAACTTCTGGGCTCTTTAATGAAAAATAAATTACAATATCTACATATATAAAATAATAAAAAAGGGGGTTGCCTTGGGAGCTCTGGGCCCTTTAATAAAAAATAACTACCAAAAATCTAAAAAAAAAATAACATTGGGTGGGAGCTGTGGTGGCTCAACGTGAATGGCACTGCGCTGACAAGCCGTTCACCTCTGCAGCCAAGGGTTCGGATCCCGGTCTCGGCTACATATGAATTGAGTTTGGTGGTGTCAGCCCGGCTCCCGGTGGGTGTGCTATGCAAGGTACGCCTGTGCTTAGTATGCCCACCCCCCCCCCCCCCCACAAAAAAAACACCACACTTGCACACACTTTGGCCATGAGGTCTCCTAAAATAAAGGGAGGTGAAGGACCTACAGGGCTGGCTGGGTGGGCTACACTCCTTCATAGGGGGAGTCCCTCTGTCCCATCGGGCTCCCAAGTGTAGCAGGTGGGGTGAGTGGGAGGCCCCCCTCACACCCACCATTGCCACCGGGGGCATGGAGAAGGATGGCGATTGCAAGTCCAGCTCCTCTCTCTCGACTTCACGCACAAAATACACTTTAAAAAAGAAATTAAAGTAAAAAGTAACAAACCTGGGGAAAATGTTTATAACATTTTTAGAAGCAAAAAGGTTGTCATCTGGGGCCCTCTGGGAGCTTTCAAAATTATATTATATATATATATGTTTAAAAAATAACCAAAAAATATATCATATGTTTTTTTTTTTTGATTTTTTTGTAAAGGTGGGGGGTTGTCATCTGGAGCCCTGGGATCTCCGGGCCACTGGGGACCAGGCCACTGGGGACCTCCAGACCCCTAAACCAAAACATTGGCCCTTTAATAACAAAAAATTTGGGGGGTTGCCACCCGGGGCCCTGGGGACCTCCAGACTGCAAAAAAATATTAAATTCCAAAAATTGGCCCTTTAATAAAAAATCCTACAAAAACCAACTAACAAATATATATACAAAAAAAAAAAGAGGGGGGTTACCATCTGGGGCGCTGGGGGGCCTCCAGGCATCTGGGCACCTCCGGACCCCCGGGCCCCTTACAGGTGTACAGGGCCGCCATCATGAATTTTGGGGCCCCTTACACAGCTTCAGGCATGGGCCCCCTGGAGCAGAGAACCGGGGGGGGGTGCTGCCGCATGAAATTGAGAAGCGGGGGGGGGGTGGTGCCACAAATTGAGGAGCGGAGGGGCCCTTTACAAAAATTTTGACAGAAATAAGAAATAAAGAAAAATATATATAAAAAAGGGGGGTAGCCATCCGGGGCCCTGGGGACCTCTGTGCTCTTTATCAAATAAAAATACAAAAGAGAGAAAATACATATATATATATTTTTTAAATATAACATTTATCGAAAAAAAGTAAAAAAACAAGGGGGTAGCCTTCCAGGGCCCTGGGGACCTCTGGGCCCTTTCCTTAAAAAAAAAATAAACAAATATATTAAAAAAAATATATATTTTTTTAAATATATATATTTTATTTAAAAAAAAGGGCTTGCCATCTGGGGCCCTTAGTGGCCTCCGGGCCCCTGGGGACCTTCGGAGCCCTTAAACAAAAAAAAAAAAAAAAATTGTTTTTTTTGTTTTAGGGTGGTTCCCATCCGGGCCCCTGGGGGCCCCTGGGGACCCCCGGGCGGTGTAATGCCTGTACCCCCCTAATGGCGGCCCTGCAGGTGTACTGCCTGTACCCCCCTGATGGCGGCCCTGGGTGTAATGTCAGCATGTGAAAAATGACATTCTGAAGGAAAAAAGCCATTTAAAACTGACTCGCGGCTATAATGAATTGTCAGCTCTTGGAATTTGCAGGAGAATTCATTCATTAAAAACACCAAAAAAAAAGCGTGGGGGTCCCCCCAAATTCAATAACCAGACCCTTTAGGTCTGGTATGGATATTAAGGGGAACCCCGCCATCAATTTAAAAAAAAAATGACGTGGGGTTCCCCCCAAATATCCATAACCAGACCCTTCGGGTCTGGTGTGGAATTTAAGGGGAACTCCACTCCAAATTAAAAAAAAAATGGCGTGGAGTCCCCCCTAAAATCCACACCAGACCCCTTATCCGAGCACGTTGACCTGGCCGGCCGCAGAAAAGAGGGGGGGACAGAGCGCGGCCCCCCCCCTCTCCTGAACCGCACCAGGCCACATGCCCTCAACATTGGGAGGGTGTTTTGGGGTGCCCCCCCAAAACACCTTGTCCCCATGTTGATGAGGACAAGGGTCTCTTCCCCACAACCCTTGCCCGGTGGTTGTGGGGGTCTGCGGGCAGGAGGCTTATCGAAATCTGGAAGACCCCTTTAACAAAGGGGCCCCCCAGATCCCGGCCCCCCCCCTGTGTGAAATGGTAATGGGGTACCTTGTACCTCTACCATTTCACGAGAAAAAAAAATGTAAAGGGTTAAAAAAGACAAGAGCCGGTTTTTGACAAGTCCTTTATTATCTTCTTTCTTCTTTCCTTCGGGTTTCTTCTTCCTCCATCTTCTTCTTCTTCTGCTTCTGTCTTGGGTCTTCTATTCCCGCATCTTGACTGGCGTGTTCTTCCATCTTCTTCCGCTGTCCTTCTCGTCCGCATCTTCTCCTTCTTCTTCTTCTTCGCCGGAGCGGCCGCTTCCAATTGAAATCCCCGCTGTCTGCCGGACCACGCCCCCCCCCTCTGACGCCACGGGCAAGCTCTTAGGAAAGTCCCCGTGTGGTGCCTGTGCGTCAGAGGGGGGCGTGGTCACATGTTTCAGAAAGCGGGCAATTCAATTGGAAGCGGCGACTCTGGCAAAGAAAAAGCCGCGCACGAGCTTCAAATTGAATTGGCCGCCCTCTGACATGTGACCACGCCCCCCTCGGACGCACTTGCAGCACACTCCTAAGAGCTTGCCCGAGGCGTCAGAGGGGGGGGCGTGGTCCGGCAGACAGCGGGGATTTCAATTGGAAGCGGCGCCTCCGGCGAAGAAGAAGAAGGAGAAGAAGATGCGGACGAGAAGGACAGCGGGAGGAACAGAAGATGGAAGAACACACCGGGCAAGATGCGGGAATAGAAGACCCAAGACAGAAGCAGAGGAAGAAGAAGGAGGAGGAAGAAGAAACCCGAAGAAAAGAAGAAAGAAGATAATAAAGGACTTGTCAAAAACCGGCTCTTGTCTTTTTTAACCCTTTACATTTTTTTTCTCGTGAAATGGTAGAGGTACAAGGTACCCCATTACCATTTCACACAGGGGGGGGGCCGGGATCTGGGGGGCCCCTTTGTTAAAGGGGTCTTCCAGATTTCGATAAGCCTCCTGCCCGCAGACCCCCACAACCACCGGGCAAGGGTTGTGGGGAAGAGACCCTTGTCCTCATCAACATGGGGACAAGGTGTTTTGGGGGGGCACCCCAAAACACCCTCCCAATGTTGAGGGCATGTGGCCTGGTGCGGTTCAGGAGAGGGGGGGGGCCGCGCTCTGTCCCCCCCTCTTTTCTGCGGCCGGCCAGGTCAACGTGCTCGGATAAGGGGTCTGGTGTGGATTTTAGGGGGGACTCCACGCCATTTTTTTTTTAATTTGGAGTGGAGTTCCCCTTAAATTCCACACCAGACCCGAAGGGTCTGGTTATGGATATTTGGGGGGAACCCCACGTCATTTTTTTTTTAAATTGACGGCGGGGTTCCCCTTAATATCCATACCAGACCTAAAGGGTCTGGTTATTGAATTTGGGGGGACCCCCACGCTTTTTTTTCCCTTTTTTTAATGAATGAATTCTCCTGCAATTGCCGGGAGCCGACAATTCATTATAGCCGCGAGTCAGTTTTAAATGGCTTTTTTGCTTTGAAAAATGACATTTTGTGCAGAGACCGTTCTAACCACGGGAAACATGCGCTTTTTCACATGCTGACATTAGAGACCCCCATGGTACGAAATTTAAAGGAAAATTACACTTTTATTATTGCACTTTTAGCATTATTAAAATCACTGCTCCCGAAAAAACGGCCGTTTTAAAAAATAAAAAAAGCATTGGTACATGTCCCCTGGGGCAGGACTGAGGTCCCCAAACACTTTTTAGGACAAAACTTGCAGATTAGCCTTTAAAATTCACTATTAAGATTTTCCCCCATAGACTTATACAGGGAGTTCGGCGGCGGCTTTACTTATCAATCACATCGCGCTGCTGCTGCCGCCGGTTCATGCGCCTAATTAGGGATTCATCCAGCGCACTAATTAAGGCATGTACCGGCGCAGCGCAGATTCATTAGTAAATCAGCCCCAATGTGTTTTTATGGACAGAACAGCTTGATTATAGCAATTACATGTCAGGACTCATTCATACAGAGAATGCACCACATATTAAACTTCAAAAAAACAATGAAGATTCATGACTTGGTCAGTAGCTCAAAGGCTAGAGGCATAGTGTTCCATGAGAATGATTTTAGGGTTCGAATCCAGCTCAGAGCTCAATTTTTTTATTTTTTTTAATATATATTTTCAATATATTGATTTGCTAATATTGGTATTGGGACATCTCTATTTAATCTAAAAGTAATGTATAAAATAATATGTATATATAAACTTAAAAAAAATTGTGCTCTTTCCTGGATTCGAACTCACAAAACATCACACACTAGAGACCATTTCTCTATGCCTTGAGCTATTTCTCAAACAATGCAATTCTCTCATGTTGGGGCAATATTGTGATGTTTTCCAAAAGTTGGGGTGCATTGTGTTCTGTTATCTATAGAAGCTGTTTCATCACCACCACCCCCAAATACACAATATACTCGTTTTCAACATCCCTCCAGTCTGAACAAAGACACACATTGTGCTCACAATTCCCTCATGTTGGGGTAAGAGTGCAATGTTTCCTAAAAGTTGGGTGCATTGTGTTCTTTTATCTATAGAAGCTGTGTCTTCACCCCCCCCCCCCCCCCCACACACACACACACACAATACTATCGTTTTCAGCATCTCTCTTTATGTTTTCAGCAAAGAAAGTATTAATACAGTAGAGGAACCAGAGAGCCCAGCACTGCCTGCTTCCCCATACTGTGTTCTGTAACTAAGATAGATTTACAGATCCATATATAGAGCACAAGACTTGTATGTCTGCAGAATGATGGTCTATGGGTGTTACTACATTATTGCTAATTGCTCCTAAAATCCTCCTAATATAGATAACTATGCTTAAAAAAAAACCAGAATGGACACAAGTAGTTTTCCTCCGGTCTCCACTCCAGCGCCACCCCCGAAACCGCTGTCGAACAGGTCATGCTGCCACTTGTCTGGAAGCTGCTTGGGCCTGCTGTATGGGGTCGGCCGGTTCCTCGCTCCTCGGCTCAGCATAGGCCTCGTCCTTAGCGGGCCTTGTTGTCCTCCTCCGCCGCCGCCGCCACCCGCTCCTCCTCCTCCGCCACCTCGGCCGCCTCCGAGCACGCGGCCTACTCCGGCTCCCCCGCGGGCGCCTCGTCCTCCCAGGCCCCCTCGGCCCGCCAGCCTCTGGGTCCGGTTCATCTTGATGATATCATCCAGGGACATGTCCATTTTGTCCCCCATGACGGCTTCGGGAGTCCGGTAATCACGTGTCCGGGCGCGGCTTCCGTTCTAACAATGAACTTTGAAACTCAGAATTCTGAGATTTAATCTCAGAATTCTGACTTTGAAACTCAGAATTCTGAGATTTAATCTCAGAATTTTGAGATTTAATCTCAGAATTCTGAGATTTAATCTCAGAATTCTGAGATTTAATCTCAGAATTCTGACTTTGAAACTCAGAATTCTGACTTTTAATCTCAGAATTCTGAGATTTAATCTCAGAATTCTGACTTTGAATCTCAGAATTCTGAGATTTAATCTCAGAATTCTGAGATTTAATCTCAGAATTCTGACTTTGAAACTCAGAATTCTGACTTTTAATCTCAGAATTCTGAGATTTAATCTCAGAATTCTGACTTTGAAACTCAGAATTCTGACTTTTAACCTCAGAATTCTGAGATTCAATCTCAGAATTCTGACTTTGAAACTCAGAATTCTGACTTTGAATCTCAGAATTTTGTATATATTTTTTTTTTATGATGGCCCCAGGGCTCTTCCATACACTTACATTTAGTCCTGCCAACAACTGAACCTTCCTAGCAAAGACATGGACAACTTTAAAAACATGACAGAGTTGGCCTTCTTTCTGATTATTATTATTATACAGAATTTATATAGACCCAACAGTTTACACAGCACTTTACAATATAAAAGGGAGACAATACAGTTATAATACAATAAAATACAAGAGGATGAAAAGGGCCCTGCTCAGAAGAGCTTACAATCTAATAGGGTGGGGCAGGTGGTACAAAAGGTTGTAACTGTGGGGAATGAGCTAATGGAAGTGGTAAAAGATTAGTTGGAGATGAGATAGACTTCCCTGAAGGGATGAGTTTTCAGGGATCACCTGAAGGTAGCAACAGTAGGGGATACCTGGACAGGTTGAGGTAGTGAGGTCCAGAGCATAAGAGAGGCTCTGGAAAAAAGTTGTGAATGGCTTTGTATGTTGTGGTTAGTATTTTGAATTTTATTAGCTGGGTGATTGGGAGCCAGTGTAGGGATTGGAGGATAGACAGGCACTGAGTGGTTGGTAAGATGGATAAGTCTGGCGGCAGCATTTGTTATTGACTGGAGAATGGATAGGCTATGGAGAAGCAAGCCCAGAGAAGGGAGTTGCAATAGTCAATTCTTAGTCTGATCCTTTCCCAATTGCAAATGGAACAAGCCAGGGTTGCCCCTTTTCGCCATTGATTTTTATTTTGACATTAGAATTTTTTTGAGCACAATCAGACACAATACAGACTTCACTGACTCCCCCCCCCCCCCCAAAAAAAAAAAAAAAAAAAAAAGTTTTAGCTAACACAGATGATCTTTTATTCTTCCCCATGAATTCCCTTATCTCCTAACTGAATCTGCTCTTGAAATTAGACAAATATGGAGCATTGTCATACTTTTGTATCAATGTCCACAAGTCTGCACTTGTCCCTCTCCTCCCTTTTTTTTTCTTCCTCCCTGTCCCCCCTTTTTTTCATTACTAAAAATGCAGAGGTTATTAGGCACCATGGTGTTAGGGGTGGCTGCTTTCCATGTAAAATCAGATACAATCCAAAAATCACTGGCCCACCTCCTGCAATGGACTGCCCCCCCATACTTCCAGCTTACACAGATGATCTTTTATTCTTACTCATGAATCTCCATATGTCCATAATAAATCTCCTCTTGGAATTAGGCAAATATGGAACATTGTCATACTTTAGTATCAACTTCCACAAATCTGCACTTGTCCCTCTCCCTTTTTTTCCGTTTTACTGTCCACCCCCCTTTTTTTCATGACTAAAAAGTGCAGAGGTTACCAGGCGCCATGGTATTAGATGCATTTGCTTTCCATATAACAGTTTAGTGGATAGTCTAAGAGTGATTATAAAGTTTTCCCCCTTTAGTATAGGTCCCAGATGAACAGTTCTTTTTGACTTGCGAGAGGTAACGACAAATCCGGGACACGTCTAGCACTACCCCCAAAAGAGCTGCTCGTTTAGATTTGGGCCTACTGTTACCTTTCTGTTCCATATGCTCGTTTTAGGGGACCTCCTTGAAGAGTTGTCCACAAATTGTCTGCACCAAACACAAAGTCTCTTTCAGGGTTTTTTATTGAACAAAATTCTCCAACAGAGGGGTAGAGGGATAGGGGAAGACGCGGGTACCTTTGCTTTGCGGATCACGGGTACAACATAGATCCAGAGGATTAATTCAGTTCCACGCTGGATTTCAGCAAACACCAGATAGGCCTACTCTCACCGACCTAGCAGCTGGTCAAAGTCTCTGCCACATGGACACTTTGTATAGTTCCAATAAAGTACACAACTCACTGTGCCAAAAATCTTTCAGCCAGGCCGGCAGCACAGTGAGGTATATTTGCCAGGATACGTCCTTCAATTGAATCCCACTGGTTCAGACTCCTTCCGTAGGCAAGGTAATGAAGGACCATCCCTGGATCAGTAGACCCCAGAAACTCCTGGGCCTACTCTCAGTTGCCAGGCCTCGGACCAGCTGGCCCAGAGGCTATGAAACAGCTCACACATCCCTGAGGCCAGGAGGGCCAAAACGGAGTCTGTTTCTTAAGTACCCCTCCTCAGAATGCACAGCGGGTTGACCACACCCTCAAAACTGCTTCTGGGAAAGAGATATCCAATGCATCCAGCCTGCTGCCTTTCTATCCTTGACCTGTGGTAACAGCGACACCCACCATCAAGGAGAAAATTGTGCAACCCAGCTGAACTGAAACAGAACCAACAATTTAGCATAATCCTTCTAAACTAAACTACAGCTCAGACAACTAAAATTTAACACATAGCGCCTACTCAATGGTAGCATGGCGCTACATATAGATAGATAGATAGATAGATAGATAGATAGATAGATAGATAGATAGATAGATAGATAGATAGATAGATAGATAGATAGATAGATAGATAGATAGAGTAGATCACTATAAGGAATAATTACATTTTCAAAGTAAGATGCAATGCTTTCCTGCTTCAGACTGGCATGTGTGCAAATATACAACTAATGTGATATATCTTGGATTATAAAACAAGGTGAATTGTACAGGTAATACTATTCCATACTGACTGTCATGATAAAGGACCAGACTCGAAGACCAGTTGCTATAGCAGTAGCGGGAATACCACCAACCAGCAGGATAGGTACACAAGCAGTCACCCTGGCAAATGGTGCAGACTTTCCTGAGGTGCCCGTGCTTCGGGAGAGGAGGAGATGACATCACAGCCCTGCGGGTAAGTGCCAGATCTGGGAGCAGGTGTTCTTCCCCCCAAAATAAGAACCCACCAGCCGTCACTGGTTGAGGAACAAGCCAAAGTGGGATAACAAGTGGAAGCAAAATAAGGATGGCAGCAGGGAAGATAAGAGCGAGATACTGGCTGAAAAGAGCACAATAATCTGGCAAACAGGAAGCGCAGAGACATGGCTTAAATCAGGAAGTTCATGAGAGGAGTAAAGAGTTTTGGGTTCAGCAGAAGTCAAGGCATAAGGTGGGGTTGTCCAATGGATCAGACAGGTGCTGTCCAGAATCTCAGGTAGTTTAGCAAGAAGAGCCATTGCCAAACACAGCGGCGGTCCCAGGTTCAAGTTTAATCCCTAACGCTGACCTGACCAAAGTGCAACCTGACCTGCCAATGTGCTTTATACTGTAAATGATATGATATATTATTTTTATAAAGAGATTCAATCTCAGTTGAATATATGGAAAACAAATATGCCTCTGTACAAGAGTGGATGTACCATTAGGTCAAGCAAGTCTGAGGAAGTTAAAAAACAAAAAAGAAAAAAAAAACATAACAATATAAAATACCTGCTGAAGTTATAATGAAAATTGAATGTCAAGCCTCATTAAAAGTCAGCCATATCAATGCATGTGATTTTATGACATTGGCAGATGACCTTTCCACTTTTTTTTAGGTCAAGGACATTTAACAACCAGCTGAACCTGTCGAGGTGCCACTTTATCATCGCTGGAATTTCAATAGCTTGAAGATATTAATGTAAATGTGACAATTCTTTTAAGAACTTCTAACTAATTTACATTTTGATTCAAACTGTTCTGTTCAGGTGTGATTTATGCTAAATACGGTGAATGATTTTACACTCTTTCATCAATTTAATGTGCAAGGAAACCGTTTCTGACCCGCATTTATTAAAGAAGTGATCCTTCGCTGAGTTCTGTGATGCTAAAGGCAACACCTCAACTTTTTGTTTGATTGTAATTCTTCTGAAATCGCTTACATTAACCTTTTAATAAGTTAATTAGCTTTGCTCTGCCTTCAGATTCTCAGGGCAGATAAGGTGCGTAACCTGTCGAGAATTATTCCTCTGACAACTTTACATATGCCTTTGAAATGCATTGAACCCTTTTTACAAGATAATTTAAGACAATCCTTTCTGCAAATATATAAAAAAAATATATATATATTATCAGTACTCAACAACAAATTAAATGACGTGTTATTTTAGGTTTTAAGTGATATACATTATTTTTCGATTTAATAGGAATTACAGTCAATTTATATGTGCTTATTTAGAATTAGTTCAAAGCACTAAAAATAAAACCAATAAACATTTTCCAGTAGGTCCTTTCTCAAAATCCAAATCTCATATAAGCTTTAGCATGTTGTTGCTAAAACTTTTTTCAATATTTTTAAATTGACAGCTTTCATTAAACGAATACCTGTTGATCCTGACATGAAGGTTCTTTTTTAAGTACTTACTTTGTAGGCATGCAGTCATGGCCCACCATTATCTGGTCAGCTGTACCAGTGTGATGACACCGTAGTACATGCATGTAGACAAAAATGTCTCAATAGGCGATCAGCAATACTGAAAAGTGAAAAGTAAAAAAAAAAAAAATGTGTATTTAAACCTCTGTACAATAAAAACATTGTGTACATCCCTCAGCATGGTTGCCCCATGCTGAGGATACATGTTATATACATTTTCCATTTGACAGCTAGAATCTGACATTTCTCCTGTTTGCTTGCTGTCACACCTAGTTGTTAGTGACAGCTTTGGTCTCCACTAACAATTGGGAATCAGTCCAGGTGGTTTTCAATCATGTGATCACTATGACATTGTGATCACATGCAAGCTGACTTCATTAACAAAATAATATTTTTTTTTTGTTTTTTTTATATATATATATATTTATATAGGTAGGCAAGTTTGTCATTTGTGTTTGTTATGGTTAGGTTGAAGAAACCCTGTCGCCGGACCATTCATTTCAACAAAACCCTCCCCATAAGATTATATGTGCTTGTAGACATCCAAAAGTCCTGAAACAAAAGGAGTTGATTCCCCCTGGTTGGGACTTTAGAGGCCAAACAGCGTTTAAGTATAAAAACGTGGGCCCAGATTCACGTACATCGGCGCATTATCGGTCCGGCGTAGCGCACCGCCATTACGTTAGACTTGCGCCATCTAGCCGCGTAATCCCCCGATTCACGTAGCTTTTGCGCAGGAAATTGCACAAGCGTAAGATTTTTTCCAGAGGCGTAAGGAGGAGTAATACAAATTGGGAGGGACGTGGGCGTGTTACATTGAAATGAGCCGTGACCCCATGCAAATGAAGGGCCGGCCGGCTCGCGCATGCGCGCTTGAAGGAGACCATGTCAGCTCCGATGTGCGCATGCTCACAACTCGGGAGCGGCGCAATCAGTGAAATTGGAAATGGACTAGGGCAACTTTATGAACTACGCAGACAGCATAAATAGACAGACACAAATGCACTTACTTTGCAAAAATACATCCCTTTGTATCCCTCCCTCTACAGCAAGGTGCTTTTGTTTGTTTGTGACGTGTCTTTGAGATATTTGAGGACTGTTTTGCTGAGTGATTTTTGTCTTTTCTGTGTTTTCTTTGTTGTTATTTTGTTTACATTATATTTTTGCTGGGCATTTTTTATTTTTGCTCGTCATTTATTTAATTTTTTTGGTTCTGTTTGTGTATGATTTTGGAATGTGGGGGTGATATTCCTGCGGGAAAAGGGGTGTCACCCTCATTTGTGGTGGAGAAGTGATCCCCAGGTCTGTGTGAATGGTGTATGAATGTACAGTGACATAATTGGAGCCGTGGCATGGCGTTGCAGCTCACAAGTCCTGCATGGTGGACTGGTGCCAATCCAATGTGATGAGGATGTGGTGTGTGTGTGCTAGGGACCACAGTGGTGTGCATGCATGCATTCTCATTGTGCCATGATTAATGTGTGTGTTTAACGTGCAAAGATGCATAATGTGCGCTGGCATGAGATGGGGTCATGAGATGGGGTACCAGTGCATATGCAGAGTCACCTTGAAGGGAAAAGACAGGAGGATGTTAGTCATGCATGTGCCACTTGTGAGGTGTGCATCACGGGAGGGGATAGTCATGCCTGCCACCCATGTCAATCACCAACCAGCCAGCTGTCCCCATACATGTTCTGTTCGAAATCTGTGGGGATGGGGCTCTGATTGTATATGTAGTTGTCATGGGTGTCATGGGTGGTGCCATGTGTTGGGCTGGTGATGTCCTCCTGCAAGGTTGTGGTAATTCCATGATGGCATGAGGGGTGAATCTGAAGATGCGAGACACCTCAGAATCACTCATGCCAAAGATGTCTATGCGTGTGTGATATATCAAGTGAAGAGTGAGGGGCTTGTATCAGATAAGAATATTGTATTAGATTAATTTAAATTGTAAATTTTATATAAGCAAATAAAAAAAAAAAAAAACATCTCCCATGCCCTCCTTAGTGCCCTCCTGCGTGCCCTCCTCCTTCTTTGTTCATCTAAAGTCAGTAGTATAGCTATGCGCGACGTTGCCCCTGGCACGTTGGCATACAGATTGTTGGGCAACACGTGTGACTGCTGAACTCCTCACTAACAGTGTTGCTTTATCTGACAAGTAGACTTTTTTTCATTTTTTAGACCAGCTTTTAGGTGCTCTAACTTTAGACAGGACATTTTGCTGTTGCGCACATCGCGTAGCCTGCGCAGCAACTGCGTTTTTTTGTGGATCCCCGCAACTCCCTCATTAGCATATTTGACTAGCAAATCAATGGTGTGTCTAGCGCATTTTTGCGCGGACGGATGCGTCTGTCTAACGAAATTACGCCGGGAAAAAAAAAGTAGATTTCTGGCGTAATTCGTTTTCTGAATCGCGCGCATCTAAACGCACGCGCACATTTAGACTTACGCACGCGCAACACCAGTTGCGCAGGCGTAATCGCTCTGTGAATCTGGGCCGTGATCTTTAATAAGACAAAAGGTGTACACAAATAGGCACTTGATATAATCACACAAAACGCACCTGTGGTGCATACAGAGAGCAACAAATGTACAAAATACAAAAACAATGCCACCAAATTAATACATGAGCCAAAAACAAATGGCGAAGAAAACAAAACAAAAATGGAATAGAACAAAAGAGCACTCTCCTAGTGGGTGATGTGAAAAAGTCTGACGCGTTTCTGGTTTGACAACCGTCATCAGGGGGAGGGGGGGTAGGGAAGAGTAGTGCGGGCTGTAGTTCTGTTTGTGATAAAAAAATATATATATAGTAATAAGGGTGGCATAGCTACCTTTTAGGAGCAATGGGTCCAGCATAAAAGGGCCAAGTAAAGCCCTTGCTTCAGGTGTAAAAGTAAATGGACCCTAGGGAATGGTATAATGTGTCCATATTGGGGACATGTTTTCAAAAGTTAAGAGTGTCGGGTATCTAACTGTCACTCATGAGTGGATGTGGTTAGATAAAGGCAAAAATCTATACAAAATAATTACCAGGGAGAAAGGGCCCAAGACTTTCCAGTGCTTGACTAGCAGAAAGAACTGCCTATATCCCTGTTCGGGTTTAAATAGACCCATTAGCTCTAAAAAAATAATAATTAAGATCTGCTAAATAGCTGATAGGGTGACTTTGTGTAGGGCATAATGGTCTGCTTACCCGAATAGGTCCAGAGAGGTTGACAGGCGGCGTTGTCCCAGCTTAGTAGGTGCCCGGGATATGCCCTTAAGTCTGCTCCTTATGCACTGGGTGTAAAACCCAGTAGCATCCCCAGGTGTGCGCCGGCGTCAGAAAATGTGCGCCGGCGTCAGAAAATGTGCACCGTTGTTAGCAAATGTGCACCGGCGTCAGCAAATGTGCACCGGCGTCACCAAGGTGTGTGTGCGCGTCGATATCGTGTGCGTACGCACAGAAAATACCGCAAATGGCGCACATCTGTGCGCGAAGTAGCAAGAAGGGGACCTGCGTGTGCGCAAAGGGTGAAGAATGGCGTGCGCATCCGCACAATGCCAAAACAAAGGGAGCAGAGCCTGGCTAAAGCTGGAAGAAAAAAAAAAAGAGCAACACGAATCGGCCATTTGAAAAAGAAAAGGGAAGGGGAGCTACAACATAATAAAAGGGACGCTTGGACATAGAGCTCCACTTCCAAGGGGCTGGATTATACAAAATAATTATATATACCAACCCACAAGGAGAGGGTCCTCTCTCTTGCGGGAGAGGGTAACAGAACCACATGTAGAGTAACCAGAATTGTGTTTTGCCAGGTGCCACGTCTCCACAGCCTCGGATATTCTTTAGAGAAAGTAATGCCCAAGGACCTGTGTATATAGGAAAGAACAAATGATTATTTCGGGTAAAAAGAAATGAGAAGGTGAGCAAAGGTTAGAGGGTGAAAGTTATAGATTTAACATAGGGAAAAATATTTTACTTAATCCAAAAGTCCTGAAACTGGGTGTTTCCATATTGGCAGGGCCATCTTTAACCACTTGACAACTGGGCACTTAAACCCCTTAATAACCAGACCAATTTTCAGCTTTCGGTGCTCTCACATTTTGAATGAATGACAATTACTCAGTCATACAACATTGTACCCATATGACATTTTTGTCCTTTTTTTCACACAAATAGAGCTTTCTTTTGGTGGTATTTAATCACCAATGGGTTTTTTATTTTTTTTTGCGCTATAAAAGAAAAAAGACTAAAAGTTCTGTAAAATAATAATAATTTTTTTTCATTCTGTTAAAAAAATTGAGCAAATTAGTAATTTTTCTTCATAAATTTATACTGCTACATATCTTTGGTAACACTAACCCTAATCGTGTATATTATTTGGTCTTTGTGAAAGCTATAGAGTCCACACGCTATGGTGCCAATATCTGAAAATTGATCACACCTGAATTACTGACATCTCATTTCTTGAGAACATGCCAGAAAAGTACAACTACACCCCATGTGACCCCTTTTTGGAAAGAAGACATTCCAAGGTATTTAGAAAGAGGCATAGTGAGTTTTTTGAAGTTTTAATTTTTTCCCACAATTCTTTGCAATATCAAGATTTTTTTTATTTTTATTTTCACAAAATTGTCATATTAGCAGGTTATTTCTCACACACAGCATATGCATACCACAAATTACACCCCAAAACGCATTCTGCTATTACTCCTGAGTATGGCGATACCACATGCGTGAGACTTTTACACAGCGTGGCCACATACAGAGGCCCAACATGCAGGGAGCATCTTCAGGTGTTCTGGAGCACCCAGGCCAATTCTGACATTTCTCTCCTACATGTAAAAATCATAATTTATTTGATAGAAAACTAAATAGAACCCCAAAACATTATATATATGTTTTTATTTTAGAAAATATCCTAGAGAATACAATGACAGTTGTTTTCTATCGCATTTTGGGGGGGGGGCGGTTTAGCCGGCGGGCGGGAAGTGGTTAAAACACATTTATTTTTTAACAAAAAGTTGTCCATTTATACACAAAGCATGTACATACCAAAAAGTACACCCCAAAATCGATTTCTTCTACTCCTCTTGAGTATGGCGATACCACATGTGTGAGACTTCCACAGCCTGGCCACATACAAAGGCCCAGTAGAGCCGAGCATGGCAGAGCATGGCTAAGCATGGCCGGGTTTGGCTGGGTATCACCGCGTATGGCCGAGTATTGCAGGGATGGCTGAGCACGGATGTATGGATCGCTCGCCCCCTTTTACTGTACCAATCAGTACAGAGAGGCGAGAAAGGAACCTGTGTCATGACATGACACCAGTTTGTTACCATGATCCCTGATGCGCCGGGTCCTCTGGACACTCCCGTGTGTGGGCCCCAGTTGAAGTTATAGTATCATTGCAACAAATATATTATTTTGAACTAACACATTTTTATTACGTTTAATGTTAAGCACATTTCGAGTGTTTTTATCTATGTAGCGCTGCCTACACAAAGTTGTGTTTTATATGATTGTTTCCTTGCTTGCTAATTAGTAAGTAGGGATGAGCTTTGTGTTCGAGTCGAATGTATGTTCGACTCGAACATCGTATGTTCGATCGTTCGCCGAAATACGAACAAAACGTGTAGTTCGTGCCAAATTCTAGTGACACGCCACGGCCCATAATTCACTGCAGCATTGCACGCTGATGATTGGCCAAGCATGCACTATGATCCGCATGCTTGGCCAATCACAACGCTTTCAGTACAGAGAGCCGTAATTGGCCAAAGCCAGGGTCGCTTTGGCCAATTATGGCTCAGGGCTTTAGTACACGCACCACACTATAAAACGCCGCCTGCAGGGTGGCCTCGTGTAGTGTGTTGTGGCGCTGGTTAGATATCAGTCACAGAGAGAGAGAGAGTGTCTTTTTTTTCTAGCTAGATAGAGCAGGCAGGCTAGTCAGTTAAATTTACAGTGTGTAGAGGATATATATACTGTACATCCCAGGTGTTGTATATATATTTATACACTGTATAGTTTAGCTACATCAGTTCTTCCTAATTTACTGGCAGGTAGTTGATTGTGCTAGCTGCAGTATTCTCACGTGGTGTATTGCCTGTGTCCTCTGCAGTGTGCACCATAAAGCTACACAGGCATACTATAGACACCCAGCAGGTACAATATTTAAAGGAATTTTTCTTTTTTTTTTTTTAAATGTAAGCATCATGATGCTTAACTTGTTGCCGACCAGCCGCCGCAGTTCTACGGCGGCAGGTCGGCTCTAATGCACGAGAGCCCATAGCTCTACGTCGCCTCTAGAAGTGGCCACTTCTAGTCCTGTGTGCGTGCCCATCAGGCAGATCGCTGCCGGGCAGATCGCTGCCGGGCACCCGCGATTGCTCGGTACAGAGCGAGGAACGGGAAATGAGTCAAAAGTGTCCAAAAGTGTCTGCCATAATGTCGCAGTACCGAAATAAAATCGCTGATCGCCGCCATTACTATTAAAAAAAAAATATTAATAAAAATGCCATAAAACTACCCCCTATTTTGTAAACGCTATTACTTTTGCGCAAACCATAAATAAACGCTTATTGCGATTTTTTTTACGTAGAAGAATACGTATCAGCCAAAACTGGGGAAAAAATATGTTTTTTTATATATTTTTTGGGGATATTTATTATAGCAAAAAGTAAAAAATATTAATTTATTTCAAAATAGTCGCTCTATTTTTGTTTATAGCGCAAAAAAAAAACCGCAGAGGTGATCAAATACCACCAAAAGAAAGCTCTATTTGTGGGAAAAAAAAGACGCCAATTTTGTTTGGGAGCCTCCTCGCACGGCCGCGCAATTGTCAGTTAAAGCGACGCAGTGCCGAATCGCAAAAAGTGCTCTGGTCTTTGGGCAGCAATATGGTCCGGGGGTTAAGTGGTTAAATAAAAAATGAAAAATTCCTTTAAATATTGTACCTTCTGGGTGTCTATAGTATGCCTGTGAAAACGTCTTTGAGAACCCGGGTCTTGCCCCAGGGAACATGTATCAATGGATTTTTTTTTTAAATGGTCGTTTTTTTCTGGAGCAGTGATTTTAATCATGCTGCATCATTAAAATCACTGCTCCAGAAAAAAACGACCGTTTTTAAAACTTTTTTCCATTGATACATGTTCCCTGGGGCAAGACCCGGGGTTTCAAAGATGTTTTCCGACAATAACTTGCATATGGGGCTTTAAAATGAGCACTTTTGAATTCGAACGTTCGAGTCCCATTGACGTCAATGGGGTTCTAAATGTTCGCGTGAACGTTCAGACCGTTCTAAGGTTCTGGTGCAAACCGAATGCGGGGGTGTTCGGCTCATCCCTATTAGTAAGTATATATGGTAGCAGCTTTTTTTTCTCTCAAATTAGTTAGTATAAACGTATATTTCATTTATCGTTTGCTGATTTCACTAGCCCTATAAGCGCTTAAACTAGTAGAAGAAGGTTTTAAGGAATCTACATTTTGGTTTATTAAACTGGGATAGTTGGCAGATGCTTTGGCCCCACAAAAATAATGGGGCCCAGGGCAGCTTCCCCTTTTGCTCCATCTTAAAAAAAGGTTCTGCATATTGGAACTGATGTTACAAGTCGCAGCAGATCCAGAGCTGTCACTTATGTGATCCTCAATAGTATGCCCCCTCACTTCTCTCTTGGCTGCTAAATAAAAGGTTAGTGGGGGGATGGCACAAATGCTAATTTAGTAATTAGAGGCGACATTGTGCATTTGAATTTACTTTCCTTGAAGTAGTCAAATTTGCTAGGAGGTTCAAAGCCACATTGCAAGTGAATAAAATAAATGTGTATGGAAAAGAAAACATTGCAAGTAGGCATTGAAAACACTTGATTTTTTTGTGCATTTTAACAGCTGTTTTTTAGGCTGTTGACAGGGTCTCTAAAATTGTGGTGATACTGCACTGTCAAAAAACGACAAATAATAAATGCTGCAACTTTAAATGTGAGACACACACAAAATAAGCCTAAATAAAGAAAACAAGCGGCGCAAAATAAAGTGATCATTCAATCAAAAAATAAAAATAAATTGCATAAATAATTGAAATCGTTGTGGTATTGATGTATTGAGATCAATGTAACAAATAAGTTGCCCTATTTGCATCACATTCTAATAAGTCCCAGTGAAAAGGGGTAAGCAAATCACAGTCCTATTTTCAAAGGTAAAAACGCATCAAATCGCATAAATAATTAAAATAGTTTTGCTATTGATGTGTTGAGATCACTGTAACAAATAATTTGCCATATTTGCATCACATTCTAATAAGTCCCAGTGAAAAGGGGTAAGCAAATCTCAATCCTATTTTCAAAGGTAAAAACGCATCAGATGGTGATTCAATAGCAGGAAATGGACTGCTCTCCTGCAGGTGAAATGGTGACATCAAACCACAAGGAACCACAGAATAGTGATGAGATAGAAAGGAGATCCTCCACCTTCCAAACAAACTGCCTCTTACCGAAAAGAAAGATCCCAACCAGAGATCTTCTGTTGGCGTGTGGCTTTCTAACCCAGTGTCACGTACCTGATGGGAGACTGAGATGACGAGGTCGGCCTCTCTTGTATCTCCAGCCCTGGTACCGCTGGAGATGGAACAGAGGATACCAAGGGACAGGAGGAACACGAGTGCCTGCAGGTAAAGGTTTAGACAGCTGAGGCGGGTCATATGGAAGCCGGGTCAGGTAATAGGCGGGCAGTGAGGTACCAAGCAGCAGGCAGTAGAAGCATCAAGTGGAAGCCAAGATCAGAAACCGGTAGTCAGACAATAACAGAGTTCAGGATCAGGGTCAGGGCAAGCCAGGTTCAGCAACGGGATGTAGGCAGGAGAACAGCAGAAATTCTGGGTGTCAGGGTACTAGCTGAAGACCGATCAGCAAGAGTCTGGTGTCAGGGCACTTCTTTATATAGGCAGTCTGGCGCCAATTGGCGCTAGGGGCGCGTACCTGCGCATGCATGCCATCCGTTGCGTGCACGACATTTGTTGCGCGCGTACATGAGCATTGGCGCACCAAACGTCTCTGGGCGCCTGTGTGCGCGCACATGCACCAAAGCACGCCTTGAACGTAGGGTCACAGTTATCTTACACCCAGCCTGGGGCTCTATGTCACAGGATATTGTCTCACTGGTATCCAATGAATCTCCCACCACTCACAGATGGTCAGATGTAATTACAGCCAAGTGAGGAAGGAAAGAAGGCTGACATAGCATAATTCAGTAAAACATTTTAATGTAAAAAATAAAATAAAATCGCACTTACAATAAGAAGATAAAAAATCGCATGTGAAAATTAGTAGCCAGCCGGCTAACACAGCCCATTCACTCCGGGACTCTGTATGTAGTGATGACGTCAGCACGCCGCTTCCCCCTACGTCGTTTCGTCACAATTGACTTCGTCCTGTACCCCAGGACGAAGTCAATTGTGACGAAACAACGTAGGGTGAAGCGGCGTGCTGACGTCATGACTAGTACATTTCCAGCTATTAAATTACCATCTGATGCGTTTTTATCTTTGAAAATAGGCTTGTGATTTGCTTACCCCTTTTCACTGGGACTTATTAGAATGTGATGAAAATAGGGCAACTTATTTGTTACAGTGATCTCAACACATCAATACCACAACGATTTCAATTATTTATGCGATTTGTTTTTTTTTTATTGAATGATCACTTTATGATCAGCTTGTTTTGTTTATTTAGGGTCTCTAAAAAGCTACATCCATAAAATAGAGGAGGGTGAGAGGGTGGGTGAGAGAGGATATTGGCCCAGATTCACAGAGCAATTACGCCTGTCTAACTGGTGTTAGACAGGAGTAATTTCAAATTTTGCGCGCCGTATCACTAGTTTGAATCCACAAACCATGATACGGCAGCTTCGGGCTTCGATCCGAGAGGCTTACGTCCTCGTAAGCCTTCGGATCTACACTGCGATATTTTTGCGGCCACTGGGAGGAGTTTGCGTCGTTATCATGCGTCGGGATATGCAAATGAGTTTTTACGGTGATCCACGAAGGTACGAGTGTCCCTCGCAATCGCCTACGTCATTTTTTGGCTACGTAATGTTAGAGGAGCTTTTTGCTGGTCTAACAGTGCATAACCCATGTAAAGTATGGCCGTCGTTCTCGCGTCGATTTGAAAATATATATATTTTTTTAACGTAACTCGTTCGGGAATAGGAATGTACGTAAACGACGCTACTACGACGTGACAACGTGTTTTCGCGCAATGCACGGCGGGAAATTTGCGAACGGAGCATGCGCAGTTCGATTGCCGTGGGAACGCGCCTATTTTAAATGCTTCACGCCCCCTACTCGCGCAGATGGATTGCGACGGGAGAAATACACTACGCCGCTGTCGTTTACTGGACAAAATCTACCTGGATTCCACGTAGAGCCAGGTAAAAAACGGCGGCGTAGTGTATTTCTGATACTCCACGAGAATCTAATTCTCTGTGAATCTGCCCCATTGTATTTTGACAATTGCACCTACTGCTGTTAGAATACACTGTTCAGCAGCTGCAGTCGGTGATCGAGGGAAATTTTCCAATATGTCCTTTCAACAAAAGTCAATCAAACACAATTAATCAAGCATCATTTCAATCAGTGTATGGCCAGTTTACCAGATCATAAGGTGACTGCTTAATTCGGCTTGGTCTTTAACCTCCCCGGCGGTATGATTATGTCAGATTTTTGATGCTGAAAGTGGTACAATGTTTTGCATGGAAATTTGGTGTTTTATATTGTAGGCCTGTAATTCTTAGGCCGCGTACACACGAGGGGATATGTCCGCTGAAAACGGTCCGATGGACCGTTTCAGCAGACATCTCCGCTCGTGTGTATGGGCTAGCGGACAGATTTCTCCACCCGACAGATTTCAAAGCATGCTTTGAAATCTATCCGGTGGGGATCTGTCCGCCCGACATGTCTGCTGGTTAGTACACTTACCAGCAGACATGTCGTCCCGCACCGCCGCCGCGCCGCTGCCGAATGGATTCGGCGCATGCGCGGAAGTGTTTTACTTCCTGGTGCGGTGACGTTGCGGTGACGCGGCGGCGTCAACGTCACCGCCACGTCACCGCGCCTTCCGGCGGCGGGGAATTTGATCCGATGGTGTGTACACGCCATCGGATCAAACTCCCGATCGGACATATCCGATGGAAATGGTCCGCGGACCGTTTTCATCGGATATATCCGATCGTGTGTACGCCGCCTTAGAAATAACTCACTTAAATCTGTCCAAACAAAAGTCTAGTAGACATTGCGGGTATGATAAAGTTTGAAACACAAAATCATAAATTATAATATAATAAATCAATATAAATAATTATAACAAAATATTATAATAATAATAAAAAATATTCAATTATGTAATCAAATCAAAAACTGAAATTTGCTCAATTGCAGAATTGTCGCTGTCATTACTTTCAGTGTTTGATGACAAATTTTCCCACAAATCACTATCGCTCAATTCTGCAATTGATTCTAATTTATTATTGCTGTTTTCTAGCTGGTCTAAAAGCACTTTTGACGTAAATGGGCACTTTTTGGTTGCTATGGACAATCTCCAGTTTCCAGACAGAAAGAACAGTATTTATAATATAAAACTGGACACAGGGCACGTCGCGAAGCTCGCAGGCAATGGAGCTGGGCACTGTAATGAATTGAGCGGAGACACGGCTCGCACACACAGCGGGGAGACATCGCAGGATCCTGGGGACAAGGTAAGTAACTTTGTCTGGATCCTGTGATGCGATCCCGAGTGTGGCTCTGGCTTACAGCTTTTACCGAGCCACACTCGGGAATACTGCTAAGAAGGTTAATAAGTCATCAAGCTAGAAAACTAATATTTTTGTAAGGATACAGCAATAGAATCCTAAATATTGCACTCATTGAAGTATAACTAAACCCCTTTTGGAAACAAATAATGCATGTAAAGTGCTTTATCAAAATAAATTAGTATAATTCATTGTATTTATTCTTTAATGATTTGGTAAAATTTATATTTCAAGCCGTTAAGAATTTATCATTATGACATACACAGGACTGCAAGTCCCTCAATTAATTTCACTTGCTGCAGGAGTGCCATAGCCAAGGACGCACTTCTTTAAACTATGAGGTGACCAGCTTTTAGTGGACTACATGTCTCATACTCCCTAGAGTTGGTAAGTGGCAGTCCTTTTCAAAACTTTCCTACCCTGAACGCAATTATTCCGCATTCAGGAGAGGGAGCTTTGACCTCACTTAAAAATGTCAGCTCCTAAACTGTGCTAAAAATCCTGGGCCAGATTCACAGAGCCATTACGCCGGCGTTACAGGAAATGCGCGGCGTAAGTCTAAATTTGCGCATGCGTTTCGATGCGCCGCATCCCCAAAACGAGATACGCAAGAAATCTACTTTTTTTGGACCGGCGTAATTTCGATAGACCGGCGTATCCGTCCGTGCAAAACTGCGCTAGACACACCATTGATTTGGTATTCAAATATGCAAATGAGGGAGTTACGGGGATCCACAAAAGAACGTTGGAGCAACGCAGGCTACGCGCTGTGCGCAACAGCTGCCCGTCCTGTCTAAAATTAGACCATATAAAAGGTGGAATAAAATTAGACAATCCGTCTACATGTCAGCTAAAGCAACACTGTTAGTGAGGAGCTGAGCAGTCACACTTGCTGCACAACAAACTTTATGCCAACATGCCAGGGGCATCCTTGCTCATAGCTATACTAATGACTTTAGAGGAGCAAAGAAGGAGGAGGGCATGGAGGAGGGCATGGAGGAGGGCACGGGGGAGGGCACGGAGGAGGGCATGGGGGAGGATATACCACACACGCATAGACCTCTTTGGCATGAGTGATTCTGAGGTGTATCATATCTTCAGATTCAGCCCTCATGCCATCCTGGAATTAACCATAACCTTGCAGGAGGACATCACCAGCCTAACACACCACTCATATGCAGTGCAGCCACTGGTCAAGGTCCTGGCAACACTCCATTTCCTTGCCAGTGGCTCTTTTCAAAGAACAAGTGGAGTGGTGGCTGGGATGTCACAATCCTCCATGAGCAGATGTGTGCACCAGGTTATCCCTGCAATCCTCAGACGCATGGCCAACCAAATCATCAAACCAACCACTGAGGACCTGCGGCTGAAGGCAATGACAGATTTCTACAGAATTGCCAGATTCCCACGCACCGTGGGGGCCATTGATTGCACACATGTGGCACTCCAGCCCCCCCATGAGACAGAGCACATTTACCGCAATCGGAAGCATTGGCACTCCATCAACGTACAGGTGATAGTGGATGCCCAAGGCCTCATATGGCACGTCCGTGCCAAACACCCCGGATCCAGCCATGACAGCTACATATACAATCAGAGCCCCATCCCAATGGAATTCGAACAGAACGTGTATGGGGACACCTGGCTGGTTGGTGAGTGACATGGGTGGCAGGCATGTCTGTCCCCCCCCCCCCCATGATGCACACATCACAAGGGGCACATGCATGACTAACATCCTCCTGTCTTTTCCCTTACAGGTGACTCTGCATATGCACTGGGACCCCATCTCATGACTCCTATCCGGAACCTCCAAACCCCAGGAGAGGAAAGATACAATGAAGCCCACGCCCAAACACGTGCAGTGGTGGAGCGCACCTTTGGCCTCCTGAAGTCACGTTTCCGATGCCTGGATAAGTGTGGGGGGACCCTGTTGTATTCCCCAAACTTTGTGTGCCACACCATCGGTGCATGTTGCATGCTGCACAACTTCGCAGTGAGAAAGGGCCTGCAGATTGACATACGTGATGACCTGACCCCTGAACCAGACAATCCCCCCCTAACCGAGGCTACCCCGTCTTCTGAGGGAAGAGCAGCCAGGAGACAGCTCACATTAGGCATCTTTGCACGTTAAACACACACATTAATCATGGCACAATGAGAATGCATGCATGCACACCACTGTGGTCCCTAGCACAGACACATCACATCCTCATCAAATTGGATTAGCACAAGCCCACCATGCAGGACTTGTGAGCAGCAACGCCACGCCACGGCTCCAATTATGTCACTGTACATTCATACACCATTCACACGGACCTGTGGATCACTTCACCCTGGTCCTGGGGAACCCTTCTCCACCACAAATGAGGGTGACACCCCTTTTCCGGCAGAATTGTCACCCCCACATTCCTAAATCATTCACAACACAAAAAAAAAAATTGATCAGCAAAAAAAAAAAATTCCAGCAAAAAAAAAAAAAAATCAAAAAAAAAACAGAAAAAAAAGTCCTGAAAAAAAAAGTCCAGAAAAAGAAAAAAAAACTGGGGGAAACCAAATGAATGCCGCTGGCGTGACCCACACCTGGGGCGCCCACGGCCACGGCCCCGGCTCCTCAGGGGAGACTCATGGGGAGGGGGGGTAATCCGGGGAAGGAGGATCAGCCCCTGGTCTCTGCCCACCTGGCGGCCTGCCCTCCAAGGCCATGGCAATTCTGGTCAGGCCAGCACTTAGTGATGCCGTATTGGCCTGGATAGCCTGGATGAGGGCCCTCACATCCTGCCCAACGTCTGCTGTAGTAGTCTGCAGTTCGTTTAGGCAGTTTGTAAGAGCCAGGGAGTGGCAGTCCAGGTCCCCAAGCGTATCCTTTATGGAGGACAGGCTCTCCTCCATCCGCACCAAAGTCTGGCTGACCTGTCACAGATGGTGGGTCTGAAGGGCCTGGTCCCTTCTCAGATTGGCGGGCAGAACCTCGGCCACCCCCCTGGTCTTCTGGGACGACTTCCTGCCTCCAGCTGATGCTTGTGGATGGGGAGAAGGGGAGGCCCTTGGGAGGGGAGTCCTGTTGGGGGAGGAGTGGGAGGGGCTAGCCCTTATGGAGGGCTGGCTGCTGCCAGCCAGAGAGGAAGACTCCTCCAAAAACAACAATCCACTGGCTGTCATGACATCCTCCTCCTCCTCAAACTCCTCCTCCGAGGACTCCGGCCTTGTCGGGGGGTCCTCATCAGGCTGTTGTCCCGGAGATGGTGCGGTCAGGCCAGATGCCCCAGCACCCTCCTGCACATCTGTGGATGACACAAAACATTCACAGGTTGGAGGATCCACACACTTGCCACATATTCCTTCCCCCCCTCCCCCACACATGCTACACACCAGATAGGAAAAAAAAACCTTACCTGGCATCACGGCTTCCTGACTGGAGTTATAGCCAGGCAGGCCCTCCACTTGTTGCCTATTAAAGGTGTGGGCCACCGCACGCTCCTCCACTGTCAACCTAACAGGGCATGGTGGGACCCCTCCAGTGCCCCTGGCATGGGCTGCCATTTTGGCCAGCTTTCCACGGATCACACGCTGGAGGTCAGATCAGAGATTGACAGGCATGTACATGTATAACAGCTCACAGAGTTCCCCAGGAGGGACACCGAGCGACGTGTAAGGCTCCACGTCGCTCGGTGTCCTTCCTGGGGAACTCTGTGAGCTGTTATACATGTACATGCCTGTCAATCTCTGATCAAATGTGAGTAGCCTGTCAACTGCCTATCTAATTAAAGTAGTGATCAAGCGGAAGCTCTTAGATGGTTGTTTTTTTTTCCATGTCCCTTTGTTCCGGCATCCACGCTGAGACCACCAAATAGGAGATCTACTTAATTTCCGGTTCTCTTTATGCCCTATTGACCATCTGCTAACCCAGGGGTCATATTCTAAGGTGAGAGTAGCCATCTGCACTGGTGGAGGGATAAGCTTCTACACTCGTTACCCTTGTTTTCTTTCACATGGTGAAGATTTTCAACTTTTTGTTTCATCGAATGGTCCACGGACATTTCACCTCTTTGTGACACGAATTGTTTGGACTTTATTTACATATTTATCACATTTATTATATTGTTCACATGGTTTGCGCTGCACTTTATATATACAGTATTTTTTACACATTAGTTATAGTCGTGTGCGCAGCCCTATGCACATTACACATCCCATAGTCTATAGTCTTTGGTCTATCTCAAAGGCAAGCAAGAGAGGGTGGCTATGTTCCTACGTACAGTTAACCAGAGTTTAGTGTTTGTGAAAAAAAATCTAAAATTGGTGCTGCTCTCCAAAACATAAAGTGCTAAAGTAAATGACAATATACAGTGGGCCAGATTCAGATACAATTACATTGGCGCAGAGTATCAGAGATACACTACGCCGCCGTATTTTACCAGGCTATTCGCCGAATTCTGGTAGATTTTGTCCCTTACGATAAGGCGGCGTAGTGTTTTTCTCGCTGCGTAATCGAAATACGCGATTAGGGGGCGTGAAGCATTTAAATTAGGCGCATCCCCACGGCGATCGAACTGCGCATGCTCTGTTCATAAATTTCCCGCCGTGCATTGCACAAAATAACGTTGTTATGTAATTTTTTGTTTGAGTAGCGTCGTTTACAGACATTCCTATTCCCGGACGACTTACGTAAAAAATAGACGTTGGAAAACGTTGAAATTCGACGTGGGAACGACGGCCATACTTAACATGGGCTGTCTAATACTAGACCAGCAAAAAGCTGGTATAACATTACGCAGCAAAAAGATGACTAAAGATGCCGTAAGAGATTGCGATTGACGTTCGTAACTTCGTGGATCGTCGGCAAAAGCTCATTTGCATACCCCGACGCGGAAAACTACGGGAACTCCACCCAGCGGCCGCAAATTTATTGCAGCGTAGATCCGAAGGCGTACGAACACTTAAGCCAGTCGGATTGGAAGCCCGCAGCCGTATTTTCATGGTTTGAGGTTTCAGAGTAGTGAAAAAACGCGGGTAATTAGAAAGTACTCCAGTCTAACGCGAGTTAGACAGGAGTAAGGGCTCTGTGAATCTGGCCCAGTATATTTATTCCAGTATAAGAGAGATAATGATATATAAAATTCAATGCTTCAAGAAAAAATATAAAATGGTGATAAAGTGCAGTAAAATTACCACTAAAGTGGCTGTAGTGTATAAATACAACCAAGGAGAAGTGCAAGGTGCAAACCATAAGGTGCTAACTGACATTCAACAAGTGGCGTTGTAACTTAAGTGCTTGTGGATCTTCGGTGCAGACTGACACCCGCAGGTGTACTAACTTCTTACCTTACTGCTGTAAGGTAATCAGCATTCAAAGAAAACGGGGGGGGGGGTAGATGATCACTCTGGGAAAGAGGGGGGGGCTCCTATCCATTGCTTCTGTGGTATTCCAAGTGTATGCAGAGCCTAAGTGATGATGCCTTTCTCCAAGAATAGGTAAGATAGCTAATAGCTAAGCGCCACTCAGGGTATATCCAACCGGTTATGGATGGAGAGAATGCAAGAAAGGCATAGTATATAGTGCATAGTATAGTGTTTTTAAAATTTTTGCATTTTATTGAACAAAAAAAAGTCAGGTACTCACATTAAAATAAAAGCAGTGTATCCTAACGAGCTTGATTGACTCACTGCCGCTGGCATGTGTGTCCACTCTGTCCGGTAAGAGTACCCCTTTCCATTGGTTGGTTCATCACGCACCAGTTTCATTATCTCAAGATTCATCTTGGGGTGGACTTTATCCCCTGCACATTTATGGACTTTCACTATTTTGATTGCATGGTTTCATTATCAAGTGCACACTGTATTATATGGGCTTTCTCATCCTATATATAGATTGTAAAATACTACACCGAGGCAGAGATCACAAGGTAAAGCTTACAATGCATGCTTTCCATTGGACAGAAGTAATGATATGGGTGGACCATGATTGACTGGCAGTACTACCAGTATTAAACCGAAAAGCAAACATTTATTATATTGCAGCTTATCAATTCTTAGATGTGCTATCTGCATTCATTTTTAGTTTTTCTTAAGAACAAGCTCTCTTCCAGGTGTATCATTTTACAGGAATGAAACAAACTATGTACCACTGACAACCCGAAAGAAAAAAAATGTTTGCTGTAACTGATTATAAAGTGGTAACTGGAGTTTGGTTTAAATTTCTTATTTAAGAATTAAAATCTGCTATGACATTTAACACCCCCCCCATCTAATTGTCGTGGGTTATAAGGAGAATAATAATAATTTTATATTAACTCGCAGAAATATGAAAGTACAGTAGGCCTCAAAATTGAAATGGACTATTGCAAATGAAAACCTTTCAGAGCAAAATAGATGATTTCACAGCCTGTGCAAAGCCTCCAATACATCAGCCATCTTTTAACTTTTACAAGCTTTGTGTTGAATCAGGAACACTGATGCGTTTCGCTACCAAACAAGAGATGTTTAAGGAGACAATCCCACCATAGGAATATTTTTAGAGATAGCTAAACTGACCATCTTCTAATTTTTATGAGCCCTTTGTGGAAACGAAAGACCAGGCCTGATGTGTACTCAGAATAATTTGAACAATGGTATCAAAGTAGCTGAGAGTGAACAAAGGGGTGTCTTGAGCTCTCGGGCTATTGGGACTTTTTGTTCAAGAAAGCTATGGCAGTGAAATAGATTTTAGTAAATACTAATGTTGACTCTAGCTGTCCTAAAAACAATGGATGATCTTGACCAAGAAAAATTTGTTGATACAGCTGGGCTGGTATCCTGTCTTCATTAAAAGACAGTGTAAAGTCAGATTTTCACAAACCAAGTCATGTATAAAAATTGACTTATATATCTGCATATATAGATATCTGATCATAAGTGATGCATATGCCATTTCCCAGACATTTCAAGAAAACCTCTGTATGCAGGTTGCATTATAAATTCACATGATATTAAACCTAAGAATATATGTTGACATGGAATAACTGAAAAATAATGTTTAGATTATCAATGCCATCTTAGGACAGAGGGAAAAGTATGATTATAGCATCTGTTGATTTAGAGAAAGAAATATATAAATATATATATGAATATAATTTTAATATAGAAGTGTTTTATAGAAGCTAACCAACATTATGAAAGATGTCAAATTATCATTATAAAAGGATATGAATTAACCTGCACTTAGGGTAACACATATTCATAGAACGCACATCAAAATGATTCATGTATACACATTAATAATTATTTTGCGTAGATTGAGAGATATAATCTGTGCATGTTTAGAAAAAACTGTTTTCCAAGATATACATTTATACAGGAATATAGAAGCATGTTATGTAGAAATTAAAAATATACTAATTGTATTTTATGATAATATAAAATTACCAGAATGTTAAAAAAAAAATATATATATATATATAAATATATATATATATATAGTCGCCCCAGAATAATGTAATAATAACGTAAAGTGATAATCTCACAATAAAGGTGAGACACCTGGTGGTTGAAAGTGATATTACTTGAGGATCTCAAAGTCCAGAGAAAAGTTAATCATTAAGTGGTCAGCCAATAGAAACCAGACACTTCCTCACAGTAACTCCCATATGTGCAACCAACCTATGAGATAAGGACACATACCGGTTGGGGAGAACTTAGTATAAACTTTATAGTCTTATTGTTCGGAGGGGAACTTCAGTGGAGGAAAATTAGATTGAGGGGAGAAAAAAGAGAGGCAGGAAAGAAAAGGAGGGAATCAAGAAAAAGGACAGGGAGGGGCACACTAGAACCATGCATGAAGGCATATTCTTATCCCATGAAGATTCATAGAAAGCCACTGCAGCCAGCTTAACTCTTGGTTATTTGCCAGTAGGAAATAGCCATTTTGGAATGGGTAATTATGTCATTTTTGATTTTATCTTGAATCTATTGTTGTTTTCTAAAATATTGAAGTATTGAATATTTTGCCATTATGATTTATTCTCATAAATCAATAACTGGTAGATTTTTCTAAAGAGTACATTTTTCATTATATTTTTCTTTTTGCATAGTTCCAATTTTAGTGACAAAATAAACGTCCAATTTATTTCACATTGTTAACCACTTACTTACCTGCAGTATAGTAACGGTTGGACGTGTAAAATAGACGTTCTGTTTCATTGTCATTTACAGAAGGTTATTGAACCACATTGAGAATATATCATGACACAAATGTCAAGTGTACTGCATGCCCATTTTGGGGGTATTTTTATTGATTTTTAAGTCGTTCATGTAACGCAATTGGTATTTTAATTTCATGTAAATATTCATATTTTGTCAACCAATAAATAAAGCTATTTTGTATGATCATACGTCTCCGTGAATAAGTTTCATATTATAGACTATGTCATATAGATTGACTTGTATTAAAAAATATCTTCATTAAAAAATAATTAAAAATAAATACTGTGCGGGTAAAAATTACCTTAAAAAAGCACAACATAATATAGGAGGTGTGTTTCTGGCCATATCACTAAGTGAAAACCGAAGGGGGGGGGCCTAAAAAAAGAAGACAAATGCAGCCAACACGTCTAATGATTGGTAGTTTGCAATACATTACATTTCTAATTTTTGATTTCATACCGCTTTAATAATTGGCCTGGTTGGAATTTTTCATCCAATAATCTGCAAATCTCTGATTTTAAAGGTAGATTATTTTACCGTCAGTATGCAGATAATTCCTACTGTTCCTACATTTTTATTACCGTACTTGCAGTGAGGAGAAATTAGAAACCTTTTTGCCTTGGATTAGCTTTCCTATATAAAATATTAATCATCATAATTAAGATCTGACAATAATATGAACTATACTGTATGTGGAACAATAGTTGCAGATGTGGCTTATTAGTGTTGCCCTTAGAAGACTTGCCACAGCGTATTTCTATCATTAGTTCTTAAAAACGAAAGAAACAGCTGCTTTTGTTTTCTTCCAGAAGCAGGCGTTTAATTTGTAGTCATGTTTATTGACAGGCTTGATTGATTTATTGTAGCTCCTCAAACTAGTAAATAGTAGGTTTTACTACAAGTACTATCCTTCTGAAGGGGAGTATAATTTTCCAGTCTGATGATTTTATGGTATGATCTTAAATTGTGCTTTATGTACTTATATGAGGGTGGTGATAACTACTTCAGTCACTTTTATTAAGAAAGTGCACAACTCTGTTTTAGAGTCATGGAGCTTTTTATTTTTTTATCTTAAAGGAAATTTCCCTTTTCATCCTGAAACTCTAGGAATAACCTTGAAGAACTTGCAGAGGAAAAAACTGGATAACTGAAAATGGGATAAAAAGTAGAATTGTTGCAAAGCAATAATCCTATATACTGTAACCTCTGTGCAACACACATGGGACTAGTTCATGAAAACTGGAGAAAAAAGTGGAGCTGCTTTATGTTCATCCCTGTAGGACATGGGTCTCTTATTTGCGGCCCATGGGCCAAATGTGGCCCTTTGCTTGCTTTTATCCAACCCTTGGGGCACTATTCCCTTCACTGATACAAGGCTCTATTCCTCTCACTGACACCATAAAAAGGGAAACTAGTGACACCAATTATGGGGCACTATTCCTCCCACTGACACCAATGATGCAATTTTTTATACTCCCACTGACCGCCAAGCCTATGACATTGTTTACTCCGACATTAATAAATCCAAAAAGAAATACCAAGCTAAATCTAAAAAAAAATGTGATCAATAAGTATAAACAGCAGCAACAGAACTCTGAGATATCTTCAGAGTAAACATATATATATATATATCACAGTCTCGCTTGTTTAAAGTGAGCCTCAGCAAAGCCAAGGAACAATATACAAAATGTGTTGAAACAAGTTAGTATTAGGACACAAATAAGTGTGACAATATGGTAAGTGTCTCTGTAGAGTAAAAGTGACAGTGAAATCTTGAATCCAGAAATAAACTCTTGCAGTGAAAAAGTTCCAACAAGATGAAATCTTCAGAAGTTTTCCACCACCACCAAGGAGAAAATAAGTTTTCATGTGAAAAAACACTCTGTGAGTGGGAACTCTTACCAAAAGCTTTGGATCGCCTTTTGAGCAAGGGGAATACGCGCTTGCAGATATAGCCATCTACAGGGTCAGATGGTTTGCCTCCTCCCAAAGCTCCCTGACACTCGCTAGAGATCCTCCTCAATGCCCAATCTACATCCGAATCTCATCTAGGGGGCTCTGTCAGCTCAGTATCATAAAGTCTGTAGAAAAAAGGGTCCAATAGTGTATTACCATAAAAATTGGTGTTTATTGCTTAAAATGCATGTAGCATAAAAAATTCCAAGTTAAAACGAACGTTTGCTGAAAAACAAAAGTTACAAATCACCCCCACTTTTGGGATCCTGTGGAGAGTGATGACCTCAGCAGTACCTCTGCCCAACATGTTTCGTCATACGTGATGTCTTCTTGGGGAACAGGTGAAACACTGAGCCATCACCTTATATACCACAGCATGGAAACCAAGCCTCATTTTCACTTAGCTGCCATCTTGTGATAAATTAACATCTGATTGACATATTTGACATGGGAAAAAAAGGAAAAGAAACCAAGTCTCAATGTGGCTCAAAGGACTGAAACCTTTACTGATGTCAATATACAAGATGAGTTTCAGATATAAATCAAACCAATCAGAGAGATTTTATGTTTACAAATATGGTTATTAAAGAAAAATGTTATTAACCACTTAAGACCCGGACCAAAATGCAGGTAAAGGACCTTGCCCCTTTTTGCGATTCGGCACTGTGTTGTTTTAACTGACAATTGCGCGGTCATGCGACGTGGCTCCCAAGCAAAATTGGCGTCCTTTTTTCCCCACAAATAGAGCTTTCTTTTGGTGGTATTTTATCACCTTCTGCGTTTTTTGTTTTTTTGCGCTATAAACAAAAATAGAGCGACAATTTTGAAAAAAAATCAATATTTTTTACTTTTTGCTATAATAAATATCCCCCCAAAATATATATACATTTTTTTTCCTCAGTTTAGGCCAATACACATTCTTCTACCTATTTTTGGTAAAAAAAAAATCGCAATAAGCGTTTATCGGTTGGTTTTCGCAAAATGTATAGCATTTACAAAATAAGGGATAGTTTAATTGCATTTTTATAAAAAAAAATTTTTTTACTACTAATGGCGGCGATCAGCGATTCTTTTCATGACTGCGACATTATGGCGGACACTTCGGACAATTTTGACACATTTTTGGGACAATTGTCATTTTCACAGCAAAAAATGCATTTAAATTGCATTGTTTACTGTGAAAATGACAGTTGAAGTATGGGAGTTAACCACAAGGGGGCGCTGTAGGGGTTATGTGTTCCCTGTGTGTGTTTACAACTGTAGGGGGGTGTGGCTATAGGTGTGACATCATCGATCGCGTCCCCCCTATAAAAGGGATGACACGATCGATGCTGCCGCCACAGTGAAGCACGTGGAAGCCGTGTTTACACACGGCTCTCCCTGTTCTTCAGCTCCGGGGACCGATCACCGCACTGCAGCGCCGATCGGGTCCATGAGTCCCGCGCTACCGGTCACAGAGCTTCGGACCGGGTCACGGGAGCGCGCCGCGGGCGCGCGCCCGTGACCCATGGCTGGGTACTATTTACTGACTTAAATATACGTGGATGTGCCCAGCCGTGCCATTCTGCCGACGTATATGTGCAGGAGGCGGTCCTTAAGCAGTTAAAGAAAAATGTTATTAAAGAAAAATTGTATTAAAGAAAAGTTGTTTTTAAGGTTAATCTCCAATTGTCACACCGAAATGAGAACCTCAAGTGGATATACTCGAGAATACATCAAACTCTTCAATGTTTCATCCAAACAGACAATTCAATTGAATAACTTTAAAATGGAGAACATTTGTAATAAAAAATATCGATTTTATGCATTATCAATAAAAGCATCAATTTCCACATTAGCATTAAGGCCCAACGGTTTTAGACATTTAACTCTGTATATCCACCCCATTTTGAGTTTGGAAATAGCCCATCTTTTGGGTCCTCCTCTCCAATGTAGTTTAACCACTTTACTACTCTTGTTCTGGGAGGACGTCATAGAGATCCACGTCATGTCAGGGAGAGGAGACTGATGCTGTGTCCCTTGTACATAGGGACACAGATCGGTCACCTCCCCCAGTCAGTCCCCTCCCCCTACAGTTAGAATCACTCACTAGGGTTCACATTTAACCCCTTGATCGCCCCCTAGTGTTAACCCTTTCCCTGCCAGTCACATTTACAAAGTAATCAGTGCATATTTATAGCACTGTTTCACTGTATAAATATGAATGGTCCCAAAATAATGTCAAAAGTGTCCGATGTGTCTGCCGCAATATCGCAGTCACGATAAAAATCACTGATCACCGCCTTTACTAGTAAAACAAATACAAAAAAAATGCTATAAATCTATCCCTTATTTTGGAGCCGCTCTAACTTTTGCGCAAAGTAATCAATATACGCTTATTGCGATTTTTTTACCAAAAATATGTAGAAGAATAATGCCACGTACACACGGTCGTTTTTTGCGATGAAAAAAAAACAACGTTTTTTAAAACGTCATTTAAATTGATCGTGTGTGGGCAAAACGTCGTTTTTTGTCTTAAAAAAAACGACCAAAAAAAAATTCCAACATGCTTGAATTTTTTGTGTCGTTTTTCAAAACGTCGTTTTTTGTTTCACAAAAAGTCACCGTGTGTAGCAAAAAACGTTGTTTAAAACGACGTTTTTCAACCCGCACATGCCCAGAAGCTAGTTATGAAGCGAGCTTCAATGGAAAAGAGTGGTGAACGTAACCTCGCTTTTTGTGAAAAAAACGATGGTGTGTAGGCAAAATCGTCTTTAAAAAGTGTTGATTTTTACTTCACAGAAAACGTCGTTTTTTTTCATCACAAAAAATGATCGTGTGTACGCGGCATAAGTATCGTCCAAAACTGAGGAAAGAATCTTCATTTGGGTAAAGTGTTACATGACCGCGCAATTGTCATTCAAATTGTGACAGCACTGAAAGCTGAAAAATAGCTTGGGCAGGAAGGGGGTGAAAGTGTCCAGTATTGAAGTGGTTAAGCTTGTCTAGCCCAATAAATGAGGTACCCTTGGGATTTTGATTATGGACCTCATGGTAGTATCTAGAGACTGGGTGACCTGTAATGTTTACCCTGTAATGTTTACTCCGACATTGTTTACTATGAAATTGTTTACCACCGATGCCATGACATTTTCTTCTCCCTCTGGCCACAGTCCAGCCCCCCCCCCCCTAAATTTGAAGAGCAGTTAACTGGCCCTTTGTTTGAAAAGTTTGGGGACCCTTGCTGTAGGACAATAACAAATGAACTCTGATCAGCTATAAAGAAATGTCATTAGGGAGACACCCTCCCATCTTTTTTTCATTTCCTAAACCAAGCCAAATTTATCATTACTGCAGTGCCAAGGTTTGTTATTTTTTTTTTTTTAGTCTCTTGCTTTTGTAAAAATTGCAATTGTTTCCTAATGTGGCTACATTGTAGTGTAATTTGCATATAGCCAATTAATTTTGTTTCGTTTCTAATCCGTTTGCTTAATAGTCTGGCCCAATACAAATGGAATGCAAAATCCCTAAGCCCTAACTATTGCTATTGAATGCTTTTCAAATATTGAATTTCTCAATATAGCACATTTTAGTCTTGTATGCTATTGCACTGAATTCCACTAAGTAGGGTGGACTAGTCATACCCCAATCATCTGAATTTCCTATGTTTTCCCCTTTTAGATGGTTTATTAATCAAAGTGAATACAGGTGGACTTGCACAGGTAAAAATGTACTTCCTTAGTAAACCAACCCCAGTGTTTTGTACATTTACTTTAACTTGAATTACATAACCCAAATTATCACACTTGTTTATTGAAGTGCAGATATCTAAAAATATCCAATTGTAGGTTGGAAGTGAAAACTTTTTGTTCTTTGGACTGTCTGCCAAAATGTTAAATATCACACACAGATATGGCCAGACTGAGATTGAAATTTGGCATGAAATGCATTACTGCCCACAACATTTGCTGGGATCAAAACATTATTATTTATTTATTGGGCAGATTACCAACACATCACAGTATTATAGACCAAAAACAAATATAATTAGACTGCAGAGCTATATTAATAATGAAACTGAGCAGACCATTAATAGCAGCACAATAATATTCCTATAGTACTTGCCCATTTAATATATTCCAGATTTGACCATTTTTGCTTGGGATACTAAAATAGATCACCACTGGGTTTTTTAAATGTGAGAAATATACACATAAACAAACATAGAATACATAGTAAGTTGTGCTAAGTGAACATAATAAAAAATGTGGATGGATGGTAAAGTCCAAAAAATATGTCAGCAAAAAATACGAATAAGTCCAATTCCTTAAAACATATGCTGAATAAAGTGTTTGGTGCTGTGAACTCCAAATGATATCCTTCATCAGGTAATTCATCAACATAATGTAAGGCTGTACTCTTACCCCACACGGTGGACCCTCTGTTATGGAAGGTCAGACAAGCATAGGAAACTGTCAGCTCCTGGCGCCAAGGGGAAGCAGTGGTATAAGTAATATATATAATAAATCATTCCCTGTGTACAGAGCTCTGTGTAGAATGTCTTTTTGAATGTGTTTTTTTACTAGTAATGGTAGTGATCAGCGATTTTTGTCAGGACTGCGATATTGCGGCGGACAGATCGGACACTTTTGACACATTTTTGGGACCAGTGACAATTAAACAGCGATCAGTGCTATAAAAATGCACTGCTTACTGTATAAATGTCACTGGTAGGGAAGGGATTAACACTAGGGGGCAATCAAGGGGTTAACTGTGTTCCCTAGGTGTGTTCTAACTGTGGAAGGATGGGACTGATGAGGAGGAGAGAGAGAGATCGGTGTTTATATTTAATATGAATACACGATCAGTCTTCTCTCCCCTGAGAGAACCAGGATCTGTGTGTTTACACACAGATCCCGGTTCTCGCCCTGTCACAAGCGATCATGGGTGCCCAGCAGTGATCGTGCCCGCCGGACAGTGAGCGCACGCCCCCTAGTGATCAAAAGGCAAACCGACATAAAGTAACTTTGTTTTGCCCACCCATGCCATTCTGCTGTAGTAAAACTGCAGTGGCTGGTTGGAAATCAGTTAAGCTGACACCATACAATTTTTTTATTCAATTTTCTTTAAATTTACCTTCAACTGTGTAGTGCAAGGGCCTGCCTGATTGCATACAAATTGAAAGTGTTTAGGTTTGACCTCATATTATATGGTTTTGGTAAATCTAAAGGAAAGTTGTACAAGAAAATTGTATAATGTATGGCCTGCCTTAAGTAGAATTGTGAGCATGTGAATGTTGCCAAATCTCTTCAGCATGTCTATTATTTGGCTTACAGATGTGGGAAAAACAGAGAGGGAGTGGATGGGAGAAAGTTTCCTCAGGTGCATTGAATACTGCAAATTGTAGAGCTCATTCCTTCACAGGAGCCTTGATGGCCAATTACTAATTATGTAAGCAGCCACAATTTTGGTGGATTTTAACAACAAATTTAAAGAATATGTTACCCCAACATTTCATATTCCTGATATGTGCCTGCTGTGCCATGTACTTATATGAAAATGTATCCTGTAATCTCCATATGGCTTCCTTTGTGCAAAATCCCTGGTGTTCCTCCTTCACTCTGCCTTCCTATTAAGACTGATCACACTAGGCATGAGAGCACAGCATGGTCAGGTTTCTGGCTGTGTTGAGAACTCAAACTGCCCTCCTCCAATGATAATACCTGTGCTGACACCCCCCCCCCCCCCCCAACACAGCCATTCCCTACGAAGACCAGTGTCCTATTGTTTCTCCTCCCCCAACTCTCTGAGCTCCTTATGCAGCTGAGAACAAAGGGAATTTATTCACTTATATTATATTTGTATACACAAATCTTTTGCCTTTCATTTCTTTTTTAAACTGAATGGGTTGTTTAAAAGGTGAGTGTTCACATATACAGTGGAACCTTGGATTATGAGCATAATCCGTTCCAGGAGAATGCTCGTAATCCAAAGTACTCGCATATCAAAGCTAGTTCCCCCATTGAAGTTAATGGAAATGAAAATAATTTGTTCCGCATTGACTTCAATGGCATGCAATACCGCATGTGGCCAGATGTGGGGGGGTCGCCAGAGACCCTCGGAATCACTCGGAAAGGCCCGAGGACACCTCGGCCGAACTCGGAAAACCTTGAAAAGGCTCGGGAATGGAGTATTTTCGAGATTTTCCAAGCATTTATGAACGGCGCTGATCGGCTTTGGCACCCCCACCTCAGGCCAAACGTGTTATTTCACACTGCTTTGGCTTGAATTCTGCTCGTTTTGCAAGACAACACTCGCAAACCGAGTCAGGATTTTTTTTAAATACATCGCTCGTATTGCGAAACGCTCATTAACCTCATTACTCGCAATCCGAGGTTCCACTGTACTCTAAAGTGGTTTTAACCCCAATTTATGAAATTTTACCTAAGCACATGTATCTGTAGTGTTTACTTATCTCTCTCAAAGCGTTTTTTCTCTCTGGTGCTTCATTCCTCTGTTATCAGAAGAGTTATCCACGTACACACAATCAGAATTTCCGATGGAAAAAGTCAGATGGACTTTCTCCATAGGAAATTCCAACCATGTACAGTGGGGATCGAAAGTTTGGGCACCCCAGGTAAAAAATTGTATTAGGCCGCATAAACACGATCGAACATGTCCGCTGAAACTGGTCCGCAGACCAGTTTCAGCGGACATGTTCGATCGTGTATCGGACCGTTTTCCAGCGGACAAAAATTTCAAACATGCTTGAAAACATGTCCGCTGGAAACCTGTCCGTCGGACAGGTTTGATGGTTAGTACACAAATCATCGGACCAAAATCCCCCGCATGTGCAGAATCAAGTCGACGCATGCTTGGAAGCATTGAACTTTGTTTTTTCATCACGTCGTTGTGTTCTACATCACCGCGTTCTGGTCCGAGGGGATTTTGGTCCGATGGTGTGTACGCACATCAGACCACTTCAGCCTGGTCCGATGAAAACGGTCCGTCGGACATGTTTCCTCAGACATGTCTGATCGTGTGTACAGGGCCTTAATGTGCTTAACGAAGCCAAGGAAAGATGGAAAAATCTCCAAAAGGCATCAAGTTACAGATTAGACATTCTTATATGTCAAAAAAAGTTAGATTTTATTTCCATCATTTACACTTTCAAAATTACAAAAAACAAAAAAATGCCGTCTGCAAAAGTTTGGGCACCCTGCAGAATTTATAGAATGCACTGTCCCCTTTGCAAAGCTGAGACCTGCCAGTGTCATGGATTGTTCTCAATCATTGCCTAAGAAGACCAGGTGATGTCAATCTCAAAGGTTTTAAATGCTCAGACTCATCTGACTTTGCCCCAACAATCAGCACCATGGGTTCTTCTAAGCAGTTGTCTAGAAAACTAAAACTGAAAATAGTTGACGCTCACAAAGCTGAAGAAGGCTATGAGAAGATAGCAAAGCGTTTTTAGATGTCAATATCCTCTGTTTGGAATGTAATTAAGAAATGGCAGTCATCAGGAACAGTGGAAGTTAAAGCAAGATCTGGAAGACCAAGAAAAATATCAGACAGAACAGCTCGCAGGATTGTGAGAAAAGCAATTCAAAACCCACGTTTGACTGCATGATCCCTCCAGAAAGATCTGGCAGACACTGGAGTTGTGGTACATTATTCCACTATAAAGAGATACTTGTACAAATATGGTCTTCATGGAAGAGTCATTAGAAGAAAACCTCTTCTCCGTCCTCACCACAAAAATCAGCGTTGAACTTTGCAAATGAACATATCATATTTTTCCAAAAGCCTGATGCATTTTGGAAACAAGTTCTGTGGACCGATGAGGTTAAAATATAACTTTTTGGCCGGAATGAGCAAAGGTACGTTTGGAGAAGAAAGGGCACAGAATTTAATGAAAAGAACCTCTGTCCAACTGTTAAGCATGGGGGTGGATCAATCATGCTTGGGGTTCTTTTGCAGCCAGTGGCACAGGGAACATTTCACGAGTAGAAGAAAAAATGGATTCAATAAAATTTCAGCAAATTTTGGATGGTAACTTGATGCCATCTGTGAAAAAGCTGAACTTAAAGAGAGGATGGCTTCTACAAATGGATAATGATCCTAAACACACCTCAAAATCCACGGGGGAATACATCAAGAGGCGTATACTGAAGGTTTTGCCATGGCCTTCACAATCTCCTGACCTCAACATAATTTAAAAATTATGGATAGACCTTAAAAAAGCAGTGCTTTTGTAAGGAAGAATTTGCAAAAATACCTCAAACAAGAATTGAAAGACTCTTGGCTGGCTACAAAAAGCATTTACAAGCTGTGATACTTGTAAGTACACTGGCAGTACAAGATATTAACTCTGCAGGGTGCCCAAACTTTTGCAGACAGCATTTTTTGTTTTCTGTAATCTTGAAAGTGTAAATGATGGAAATAAAATCTAACTTTTTTTTACATATTATAAGAATGTCTAATCTGTAATTTGATGCCTTTTGGAGATTTTTCCATCTTTCCTTGGCTTTGTTATGCACATTAATACAAATTTTTACCTGGGGTGCCCAAACTTTCGATCCCCACTGTATATGCGCCATCTGAGAAATTCCAACGGAAATTCCGATGAATTCCATTGGAGTTTAAATATAGAACATGTTCTATTTTACTTCAATGAAATTCCGTCAGAATTACGATGTGCTTTTGGCCAGACAAAAGCCTGATCGTGTGTACGCTGCATAACTTCTGACAAGCTCGCTGACACATAAATTAACAGCAGCTGAAAATTTGTGTTGGGGAGGGAGCTTGGAGGGAGGTTAGCAGGGAGCTTGTCTTTTCAGACTAAAGCTCTACATGCTCCTTCGTTCCTCTGCCTATGTGGAGGAGGGGTGTCCTTTTCCTCCCATCAGCTCACACACAGTGTAAGCCCAGACCCACTGCTGAAAGAGGAAGAAAGATTTCTAACATGATCTGCACTTTCCAAAGATTGTAGAAAGGGGAAGACAACGGATATACAAGTAAAACGTATGTAGGGAGATTTGTTTGATCTCTGTGTATCATCTGAGGCTTTTCACTTCACTGTGTATATATGTGAGGCTTTATAACCACTTTAACTTAGGTAGATCTTGGCAAAACTTTAGAATATGTTGAAAAAATATATAGCTATTATACTACTGATTAAATAAGTATGCTAGGCTCATTGCAATATTGATTTCTGAAACAAAGGTACAGTTGTCCTTTCAGAAATTTGTTCAATACAGACAAAAAAAAGAGTAAGTACAGCAAGTACTGTGTTTTATTTAATCAAGCAGATTGTGTTTTCTATTAGCGTCCAAAATTAGACCGTGCAACGGAAATAAAGATAATTTCCAAGCTTTCAAACACCCTTTCATGTAGCTGTATATGTTTTATATACACTTTGCCTGGCATCTTATAAGACCTTTCCAGTGATCATTGCTTGTTAAAAAAAATGTTGTGTAAGCTTTGAACAAAACAAACTGTTTTTGGAGGACATCAGTGGGTTGCCAGCTTCTTATCAGTGGCTTGGTTCTCATAATTTCTCTAAAACAGTTTGCATCTTTCTCTACCGGAATGAGAAACCAGCACTGTAACTAAATTTCCCATTCACTTTTTTATGCATTTTAACCACTTCAGCCCCAGAAGGTTTTACCCCCTTCCTGCCCAGGCGAAATTTCAGCTTCCGGCACTGCGTCGCTTTAACTGACAATTGCGCGGTCGTGCACCATGGCTCCCAAACAAAATTGGCGTCCTTTTTATCTCACAAATAGAGATTTCTTTTGGTGGTACTTGATCACCTCTGCGGTTTTTATTTTTTATAAACAAAAATAGAGCGACAATTTTGAAAAAAAAATTTAATAAATATTCCCCAAAATATATTAAAAAAAAATTCCTCAGTTTAGGCCGATACGTATTCTTCTACTTATTTTTGGTAAAAAAAAAATGCAATAAGCGTTTATCGATTGGTTTGCGCAAAATCTATAACGTTTACAAAATAGGGGATAGTTTTATGGCATTTTTATTATTATTCTTTTTTTTACTAGTAATGGCGGTGATCTGCAATTTTATGGCGGACACATCGGACGGAGAAATTTGTTGTTGGTCCGGTCCAGAGGCTCTGAAACATTTTGGAGAGTCCTTACGCGGGCTTCTGTGTTCCAAGGCCCGATTCGTGGGTGCTGATCTGGGAGATGGGCTAAGATGGGAGCCCGGGTGTTGCGATCTCAGGAAAAGATGGGTCGTGGAAAGAGAGTTGTTTGCCGCTGGGAGCCTTGAGCCAGAGAAAGGCCGGGAATGCCAGGGTAAACTTAACCTGCATACGGTGAAGCTCTGAGCAGATCTGCTGGAAAGCTTTTCTTTTCTTGGAGACTTCAACGGAATAGAATGCAAAGACCAGGATATTCATGCCGTCTATCTGAAGGGATCTGGACTGTCTGAATATCTGCAGGATGAGAGCCTTCTCCGAGTAATTCAGGTACTTGGCGATCACAGCGCGAGGTGATTTGCTGTTGGAGTTGAAAAGTCCCATACGGTGGGTGCGTTTAACTGTGCAGGGGCCTGGAAGGCCTAAAGCTTCAGGGATGCGGTGTGCGCAGAGGTCTGAGAGCGCCAAGGGTTTCCGGGATGCCTACGAAACGCAGGTTACTCCTCCTGGATCTGTTCTCCAAATCATCCAGCTTGTCAAGTATGTATTTGTTCGTCTTGTCTTGGGCTTGTTCAGTGGATTGGGCCTGGTACAGTTTTTCCTCAATGTTAACGATACGGTGCTCAGCTTCATTCAGCCTGGATGCATGTTCCCTTAGCTGGGCCTGGAGCTTCTGCATGCCTGTGTTGATGGCCTTCTCCACGGAGGTAGCTATCATGGGGGATAACAGAGCGGCCACTGCCTGGGCTATGAGCTCAATGTTATTCATGTCCCCAGTGTGTCGAGGAGCTGGGGGAAGTGGGAAAGCCTGTGGGGAGGTTGGGGGAGCTGGTGCAACGCTCACCTCCATCGCGGGAGCTGTATCTGCGGCCGGGTCCGTGCAGGCCTCAATTTGCGGCTGCCCCGTCCGTGCCGTGACGGCCGCGTACAATCGTGCACCGTTTTTTTCTAAATACCTGTCCATCCTCACCTAGGGGAGTGGCGGATGGTATTGGCGGGGGTCAGTCTGCCAGTTTTTTAAGCAGATTTTGAGCCTGGCTGCGGGACCTACTCCATACAAAAAAAGAGCGTCAAATTAGAAAAAAACACAATATTTTGTACTTTTTGCTGTAATAAATAGCCACAATTTTTTTTAAAAAACAAATTTTTTCCTCAATTTAGGCCGATATGTATTCTTCTACATATTTTTGTTAATAAAAATCACAAAAAGCGTATATTGATTGGTTTGTGCAAAAGTTAAGGCGTCTACAAAATTGGTAGATAGATTTAGGCATTTTTATTATTATTATTATTATTATTACTAGTAATGGCGGCAATCTTTTATCGGGACTGCGACATTATGGCGGACATATCAGACAATTTTGACACATGTTTGGGACCATTGGCATTTATACAGCGATCAGTGCTATAAAAATACATTGATTACTGTGTAAATTACTGTGGAAGGAGTTAACACTAGGGGGCGATCAAGCTGTTAACTATTTTCCCTATGTGTGTGTTCTAACTATGGGGGATGGGAATGACTATAGGAGATAAGAGATTGTGATCCCAGCTTGTATCCACTCACAATCTCTCTCTCCTCTCCTCACAGAACTGGGATGTGTGTGTTACACACACACACACGTGTCCCTGTTCTGCCTCACGTGCCCGCGATCTGCAACTGCCGGCCACGAGCAGCGGGCGTGTGCGGGCACCTGCTATCCCGCTTAAAGGGACCGACGTACAGCTACAATGGTTCGAGGAATCGCTGCCACAGTATAATGACAGCAGCTGGTCGGCAAGCAGTTAAAGAGATTCTCTTGAAAAACAAATCCCATAACTAATCCCATACTAATCCCATACTGACACACCCATACTGATTTTTGGCACCCAGTTATGAGGGGCATGTGACTTCCTCCCCTTTCACCCAGGATGAATTCCTTAGGCCTGCATGGTAAAATGTCATCCAAGGAAGACAAAGGTAATAACCCTATGTAAGCTCCAAAAAAAAAGCATATACAGGCTTTGTACTTCCAGTGGAGTAAAGAAGAAGAATAAAGAAGACCTGTATCATGTGCTGCTCAGGCTCAATGAAGGGGGTACTGATCCTTGATATCCACCGTGGGGAGTGCTGGTCGGGAGGGAGCCCATCCTGGCTCCTAAGATTGCTCAGTTACATAGTTAGTTAGTTAGTTAGTTAGGTTAAAAAAAATAAACAAACAAAATAAAACACAGTATAATCCCATACACCCAACTCCATACCCACAGTTGATCCAGAGGAAGGCAAAAAACCCCAGCAGAGCATGATCCAATTTGCTACCGGAGGGGAAAAAATTCCTTCCTGCCGAGAGGCAATCGGATTTACCCCGGATCAACTTTACCTACAAAACTTAGTACTCAGTTATATTATGTGCATTTAGGAAAGAATCCAGGCCCTTCTTAAAGCAATCTACTGAGCTGGCCAGAATCACCTCTGGAGGGAGTCTGTTCCACATTTTCACAGCTATTACTGTGAAGAAACCTTTCCGTATTTGGAGGTGAAATCTCTTTTCCTCCAGACGTAAAGAGTGCCCCCTTGTCCTCAGTGTTGACCTTAAAGTGAATACCTCAACACCAAGTTCACTATATGGACCTCTTATATATTTGTACATGTTGGTCATATCCCCCCTTATTCTCCTCTTCCCAAGAGTGAATAAATTCAGTTTTTCGAATCTTTTCTCATAGCTGAGCTCCTCCATGCCTCTTATCAGTTTAGTTGCCCTTCTCTGCACTTTCTCCAGTTCTCCGATATCCTTTTTGAGAACTGGTGCCCAAAACTGGACTGCATATTCCAGATGAGGTCTTACTAATGATTTGTACAGGGGCAAAATTATATCTCTATCTCCGGAGTCCATATCTCTCTTAATACAAGAAAGGACTTTGCTTGCTTTGGAAACCGCAGCTTGGCATTGCATGCCATTATTGAGCTTATGATCAACTAAAACCTCCAGATCCTTCTCCACTACAGATCCCCCCAGTTGAACTCCCCCTAGCATGTATGATGCATGCATATTCTTAGCCCACAAGTGCATAACTTTACATTTATCAACATTAAACCTCATCTGCCACATAGTCGCCCAATTAGACAGAGCATTGAGGTCGGCTTGTAAATTGGAGACATCCTGCAAGGACGTTATTCCACTGCATAGCTTGGTGTCATCTGCAAAAACAGAAATGTTACTAATCAGTGTGAACAAAGGTATCCCTGTGACCGCACAACCATGTCATCCCAAAGTACAATGGTAAGTGGCAATCTAATCAGACCATAGAGACCTATAAAAAAATCTAAATGCAAAATTACAAAAAAATACAGAAAAATTTGAAAAAATACAAAAATTTCAATTTTGTGCATTTTGCATTGAGATACCAATGCTATCCAATTTTTATAGGTCTCTGCAGTCTGATTAGGTTTATTCCAAACTTGTTTTGTCTCTAACACAGCTTTACAATACATCTGCACACACCTGACACTCCTTTTTCACTAAACATGACAGCCGATGATGCCTAAAAACTCCCCCACATGCCTGGGATCTCAATCCCAATGACTAAGCTCTGAGGGTCAGAGCAAAACACATTGGGGGGCAGAGTCCGGCCAGAGTCCAGGCTGAGATTGCCACTTGCAATTGTACTTTGGGTTAATACAGATGTGAGGTCACAGGGATACCTTCCTTCACACAAAAGAATAAAGAAGGTAAGTATAGGTAGGTGAAAAATGGAAAAATGCATATATAGAGTCCATGGGCCGCACATCCCAAAAGTGCAAAAACAAAATGGAAAGGTCCCCCGGGGGGCTTTTTAGCGACATGATGTACTAAATTCAAGAAAGTTTTTTAGATGTTAAAATTCAATCATTACTTGGTTTATAATAATACAATAAAATTACAACATGGTTGGATTATTTAAAAATAGTAAACATAATACACTCTGGTTATACATGATTTAAAGAAATGTACCAACAGTAGTAAATAATCAACAACAATACAGTGCATGATAAGCCATAGTTCAATTAACTTCCATATGAGTACCCCGACACGTTTCGACCAATACTGTCACGGTCTTCTTCAGGGTAATTCAGTTCTGGCCCTCTAACAAAAATGTAGACATCCGTTAAAAGGATAGTAATGGAAATGTATTTACCGCTCAAAGAATATTGAAATGGCATCTAACCAGAGATTATCGCTAAAATGTATAAAATGATCCAGAAACCCTCACAGAGAAACCCCCGTTCCTCAGAGCGGGAGCCAGCCAGAATAGGCTTGCAATGAGTCACATGTGTGGACCTTCGGGGGGGAGAAAGGACTGGACGACACCTGTAAGGCCGCTTACACACGATCAGACATGTCCGATGAAACAGGTCCGACAGACCGTTTTCATCGGACATGTCTGAAGTGGTCTTTTGGTCTGATGTGCGTACACACCATCGGACCAAAATCCCCTCGGACCAGAACACGGTGACGTAGAACACACCGACGTGCTGAAAAAAGGAAGTTCAATGCTTCCAAGCATGCATCGAATTAATTCGACGCATGTGCGGGATTTAGGTCCGATGGTTGGGCGTACTAACCATCGAACATGTCCGACGGACAGGTTTCCAGCGGACAAGTTTCTAAGCATGTTTAGAAACTTTTGTCCACTGGAAAACTGTCCGATAGGCCGTACACACGATCGAACATGTCTGCTGAAACTGGTCTGATCATGTTCGATCGTGTGTACGCGGCCTAATAGTTAAATGTTTAAGTAGAATTAGTGTACAATACATATTGTGTATTAACAGCATCAGTTGGGTTATGACCCCACCCACTTATTGAGATCTGATGAGTTCATTAACATGAGCGTATGTAAAAAAAAGTGTAATAATATATATTGTGTTACTGCTACTGTATGAGAATACACCAATGCTGGTATGTCATACTAATGCAAATATGGGTATACTAAAACCAGAAGGTTAGTAATTGTTAAATGGACCTCATAATGATATCAAAGTGAAAAAATGTGTGGCAGGTAGTATGTATGAGGTGAATGGTAAAAAATAAAATAAAATAATAATAATACAATTAAAAATGTTGGTGTATTGTCTGGTGTGTGTAAAGTGAACTGTGTGAAGGTGAGTGACAGAAGATGTGTGTGTGTGTGCCAAAAGGAAAAGTGAATTAAGGTGAGTAAAATGAGTGAGTGTGACTGTTGGGTAAAATAAATGTGTGTGTTGGGAGTGTTGGAAGGTGAATATTAGTGATGAGTTATAAATATAAAGAATTGGTGATGGGGGAGTGGGAGGGGAGGAAGGGGGGGGGGAAAGGGGAGAGAGTGGGAGGACCAGGATTGAAGATACACAGGGAATGCACTCACATGGGCCACATCCGTGTTAATAGTAGAAAAAAGGAGGGAAAACCAATAACTATGAAAAGGTATTGATGGTCGGACTTTGAGGCCAAGGAAGTAATTGTTTAAAAATTCTAAATTTTAATATAATCAGGTAAAAAATAAAACATACATTACAATACAATTACATAAAGAAAAAAAGGGGGGGGTACAAGTATATGGATTAACCACTGTGTACAAAGAGGTAGTTAAAGTGGCCGACGCACGTTTCGCCGTGAGGCTTCTTCAGGGCAGTTTGGTAAGGACTTTGTAGCGATAGTATATAACAAAGCACATGTAGTTTTCTGCAGAGATACAGGGTTATAAATTACTAAAATTATTCATTATAAACAAAACAAATACAGGAGAGAAAATTCAGGCACTGTGTCGTATAATTACATGGCCGACGGTCATACATCGAGTGCATCCAAGATTCCACAAGTAGGTTACAGGCACGTGGATAAGGACGTTTTTAACAGGTCCTCCAATGAATATATAAAAAAATTCGGGATATCTAGATCAATCAGACAATATATATTATTATTAATATACCAAGGATCATTTATCAAAGAGAGAGAGGGGGGGGGGTTGGGAGAGAACAGAGTGAAAGTGGAGAAAGCCAGTGTTGTACAAGGAAGATATAGTCTCTTTAGGAGGCTCCTGTTAGATTTATATAAGGTTTGAGAGGACAGGACCATATCAACAGATCATTTAATAATTCACCTTTACTCAAAGATCAGGGCTGCTTATAAAGATTTCCAATAAAATCAGGCAACGTGTTGCAAGCAGTTTCCTCTCTATATTTGGATAGGAAAACATGTATGTATAATAGATATTGTACCAAGTTGTTATGTGTATATATTTTGCAATTGTATAGAAAGGTAAAAAGAAGAAAAAAGATAGTACTAATAAAGACTAATTACCAATTAAGGAGAAGGTTAGCCACCAACTGGGACAGGGGATTTTCGGGACCTCTAGTTTGTCCTGAACAACCTTAGTGAGGGTTCCTATAATGAACTCGAACGCCAATTTGGCCACTGTGTTATCTAAATGAATGATCAGCAAGGAAAATTCTTCGTCATTAAATCCAAAAAGCTTTTGATCAGAAGCATGTTATTGCCCAGGGCTCAAATTCAGGCAAATATATTGGTCCTTACCGTGTAGTTGTAAAAAAAGTCCTGTCACATTCCCAGGGTGTATAGCCGTGTAGTACACGTACCCTGTTGTGAACTGGGCCTCTAAATAGCCGGGACGCCGTGTTTGCGTCTAGCGTGATGGCGTCATGTTTGTGCGCCATATGGTGCATAGTAAGGGCATACTGCAAAGGGGCTGAGCCTCGCCATGACGCTCTCCACGCTCTTCCTAGGAGGCGGCGCCCAAGAACATACGACGTAAAGTTGTCGCGTCGATCGCGGTGACGTCAGCGCGCTGTGCGGCACACGATATATTTTCTATGGTTGGATAAACAACAGGGGCGTGACAACAAAGGCCCACAATTACATGCCAAAGACAGGGGCGTGACAACACGGAATTACAACCACATTGCCAATAGCCACCTCAGACAGGACTAATACATAGAGTGTATATCAAATAACATTGGGAAAAGAAAATCAGTATATGATTGCTAAGCCTGTCATTCATTGTTTGTATTATCTAGGGTAACCATCGAATGTTTTCAGGTTTGGTAAATCAGCATATACAACGCTATTCAGAAAAAATTATAATGATAATAGTAATGAAGTTAAATCAATAAGAAATAGAAAAATGAATGAAATAAAGTAAAAAATCAAATCAAATGAAAATAAATAAAATAAAATGAATTAAAATAAAATAAATAAAATAAAATGAAATAAAATAAAATAAAAATAAAAATGTAAATAAATAAATATATTTATTTATTTACATTTTTAATTTTATTTTTATTATTATTTTTATTTTATTTTATTTCATTTCATTTTATTTTATTTATTTTATTTTAATTCATTTTATTTTATTTATTTTCATTTGATTTGATTTTTTACTTTATTTCATTCATTTTTCTATTTCTTATTGATTTAACTTCATTACTATTATCATTATTATTTTTTCTGAATAGCGTTGTATATGCTGATTTACCAAACCTGAAAACATTCGATGGTTACCCTAGATAATACAAACAATGAATGACAGGCTTAGCAATCATATACTGATTTTCTTTTCCCAATGTTATTTGATATACACTCTATGTATTAGTCCTGTCTGAGGTGGCTATTGGTAATGTGGTTGTGATTCTGTGTTGTCACGCCCCTGTCTTTGGCATGTAATTGTGGGCTTTGTTGTCACGCCCCTGTTGTTTATCCAACCATAGAAAATATCTTGTGTGCCGCACAGCGCGCTGACGTCACCGTGATCGACACGACAACTTTACGTCGTATGTTCTTGGGCGCCGCCTCCTAGGAAGAGCGTGGAGAGCGTCATGGCGAGGCTCAGCCCCTTTGCAGTATGCCCTTACTATGCGCCATATGGCTCACAAACATGACGCCATCACGCTAGACGCAAACACGGCGTCCCGGCTATTTAGAGGCCCAGTTCACAACAGGGTACGTGTACTACACAGCTATACACCCTGGGAATGTGACAGGACTTTTTTACAACTACACGGTAAGGACCAATATATTTGCCTGAATTTGAGCCCTGGGCAATAACATGCTGATCAAAAGCTTTTTGGATTTAATTACGAAGAATTTTCCTTGCTGATCCTTCATTTAGATAACACAGTGGCCAAATTGGCATTCGAGTTCATTATAGGAACCCTCACTAAGGTTGTTTAGGACAAACTAGAGGTCCCGAAAATCCCCTGTCCCAGTTGGTGGCTAATCTTCTCCTTAATTGGTAATTAGTCTTTATTAGTACTATCTTTTTTCTTCTTTTTACCTTTCTATACAATTGCAAAATATATACACATAACAACTTGGTACAATATCTATTATACATACATGTTTTCCTATCCAAATATAGAGAGGAAACTGCTTGCAACACGTTGCCTGATTTTATTGGAAATCTTTATAAGCAGCCCTGATCTTTGAGTAAAGGTGAATTATTAAATGATCTGTTGATATGGTCCTGTCCTCTCAAACCTTATATAAATCTAACAGGAGCCTCCTAAAGAGACTATATCTTCCTTGTACAACACTGGCTTTCTCCACTTTCACTCTGTTCTCTCCCAACCCCCCCCTCTCTCTCTTTGATAAATGATCCTTGGTATATTAATAACAATATATATTGTCTGATTGATCTAGATATCCCGAATTTTTTTATATATTCATTGGAGGACCTGTTAAAAACGTCCTTATCCACGTGCCTGTAACCTACTTGTGGAATCTTGGATGCACTCGATGTATGACCGTCGGCCATGTAATTATACGACACAGTGCCTGAATTTTCTCTCCTGTATTTGTTTTGTTTATAATGAATAATTTTAGTAATTTATAACCCTGTATCTCTGCAGAAAACTGCATGTGCTTTGTTATATACTATCGCTACAAAGTCCTTACCAAACTGCCCTGAAGAAGCCTCACGGCGAAATGTGCGTCGGCCACTTTAACTACCTCTTTGTACACAGTGGTTAATCCATATACTTGTACCCCCCCCCCTTTTTTTCTTTATGTAATTGTATTGTAATGTATGTTTTATTTTTTACCTGATTATATTAAAATTTGGAATTTTTAAACAATTACTTCCTTGGCCTCAAAGTCCGACCATCAATACCTTTTCATAGTTATTGGTTTTCCCTCCTTTTTTCTACTAGTGATGAGTTGTGTCCTAGTGTTGTGGTTTGTCAATTAAATTGTATTAGATATTAGCATTGATGGAATGTACCAAGATTGTAAAATATGCCAGGGTATAATTACTAAAAATATGAAATATAATATGCTGGGTTTAGTACTTACATATGCTCCAATCCCAATATGTGTGTGGAGGGAGCTCTCCCGGGATAACAATCAGATCCAGGGGAGATAAGGCACTTAAATATGATTTAAGTCCATTGGTATCAGCTGTCATCCTCTCCCTCCCCCTCGCTGTCCATATGGTCGATTGGCAAACACTCTGTGACTCCCTCTGCGTTCCTGTGGGTATAGGTAGGTGGGGGGAAAGATATTGTTTCAAAAGAACCTGCCATTTTGCTCTGAATAGACAAAGAGTCTCTAAGTCAAGGGTCTCAAACTGGTGGCCCTCCAGCTATTACAAAACTACAAGTCCCATTATGCCTCTGACTGTGGAAATCATGCTTGTAACTGTCAGCCTTGCAATGCCTCATGTGACTTGTAGTTTTGCAACAGCTGGAGGGCTGCCAGTTTGAGACCCCTGCTCTAAAGCCCCGTACACACAAACGGAATTTCCGATGGAAAAAGTCTGACTGACTTTTTCCCTCGGAAATTTTGACCCTGTGTATGCCCCATCAGACTTTTTTTCAGAGGAATTCCATCGGAGTTTAGATAGAGAACATGTTCTCTTTTACTCCGATGGAATTCCGTCAGAACTCCGATGTAAGTTTGGCTGGGCAAAAGCACGATTGTGTGTACGGGGCATTAGATTTGTGAATAAATACTCTGGGCCAGATTCAGGTAGATTGGCGCATCTTTAGGCGGGCGTAGCGTATTGAATATACACTACGCTGCCATAACATAGAGAGGCAAGTGCAGTATTCACAAAGCACTTGCTCCGTGAGTTGCGGCGGCGTAGTGTAAATTTGCCGGCGTAAGCCCACCTAATTCAAAGTAGGAAGAAGGTGGGCGTCATCTATTTAAATTAAGCGTGACCCCATGCAAATGACTGGCCGATTAAACGGCGCATGCACGCATATACTCCCTAAGATACGTCGGCTCAATGCCTACGACGTGATCGTAACCTACGCCAAGCCCTATTCACATAATACTACGTAAACGATGTAAAACACGCCGGCTGTTCTGACGTCCATACCTTTGCATGGGTTGCGCCACCTTTAGGTGGAATAACTTTACGCCGGATGTACACCTTACGTAAACGGCATATATTACAGTGCTGGCGCAAGTACGTTCGTGAATCAGCGTATCTCGATCATTTACATATTTGACGCGCAAATCAATGGAAGCGCCCCTTGCGGCCAGCGTAAATATGCGCCCACGTACGCCGACGTAGGCAAGTTATGTCGGGAGTAGGAAGCCTATTTTTTTCGACGTATCTAGTGTCGGGAATCGCTGTAAAGATAGAATGGCGCACATTTGGACTTACGGCAATGCTGTATCCTGGCCTAGGCCAACAAGGCCCAGGCCTAGGGCAGCACTTTGCAGGGGGGGGCAGCACGGACAGTGTCTCCGCTGGCTTGTGCTACACTGTTAGGCAAATTAGTTTAGCGCCCCCATAAATCTGCCGCACTGCTTCCAGTATGTGGGCAGTTGGCATTCTGCAGTTTACCATCCCTGTCCCATTGCAGAGATTTCCCTTCACTTCCTGTCCCATAGCCAAACAGGAAGTGAGAGGAAATCTATGCAAATTAAGGGAATCCATTGCCCCTCCTCCCAGGCCATCAGAACTAGTGTCTCCACTTGAAAATTTCAGGGTGGGTCTTAAACTGCAAGGGGTGTGGCCTTGACAGGAAGGGGTGGGTCATATTTAAATTAGGCGGTGCACAAGTTTAGTCAGGCCTAGGGCAGCACAAAACCTAAATACATCCCTGACTTACGGCGGCGTATCTCGAGATACATCGGCGTAAGTCCTACCTGTATCTGGCCCTCTGTGTCCTTCAAACATAATCCTTATCTCCAGGCCTAATGTACATTTGCCCTATTATTTTTTTTGCTCTTTGCATGTGTATGCTATGCATTTATATTTAATTCTTATTTATACACCAGGATATCTGCACAGAAACTGGGTGTCCCAGAGAATTAATTACACCATATAGTTCATCTATTCGTGTGTGAATCTACACCAGTGTATTTTTTAATTACTGGTTAGTGCTAAGGAATTGTTTAAGTGACACATCAAATGCAGAACCCATAATTGCTGACTCCATCTGGTGTTTTCTTTGTCTCCAGCCTCTCCCAGTGTGGCAGATTAAAAGATATAACTAGAATTGTGTGACAGATGTTCAGTAACGATGCAAGACTCAAAATCCCAGGCGAGCAGAAAATATGTTATCTACAAAGGTGAGATGCTAAATGAGGAACTTGCAAGCAAACGTTACTTGTTTCTATCAAGTTTGGTTGTGCATATAAATCAAAATTTACTCATACAAGTGACCTCAGACAGAGTGCGCGGTTTTAGGCTGCTCTTCCTATTTTTTCTTGGATTAGTTTAGATTAAGCAGGATTTGCAAAAATTAAATAGAAGACGGACAAATTTCTTCAGTTCACTACATTTGAGTTATACGAAAGTTTTGCATTCTTCTAATCTCCTGCTTAGATGAGCAAATCAATTTCTCCATTTGCTCTTTGATAGATGTTTGAAATTTCGAAGGTTTTTAAATATTTTGTTGTTATGGCTCAGGTTTTGCTTGATTTAACTCAAAGGTATAGCAAGCTAAAAAAAATGATAGTCAAGCATAACAACTGTCATCTTATTTATATTAATTATATTATTAACACCTAACCTGCTGAGATGGAACATGCTGTCCCCTTCAATATGCTGAGATGGAACATGCTGCCCCCTTTTCCGAAGCTGCTCACAAATTTTAAAATTGCACCAGTACCCCTGACCACCAAAAGACAAATTTCTGACCTCGGCAGAGTTTACAGCTGAACTTTACCCATCGCAACTTAATAAAAACGTATGTTCTTTAGCAAAGAACATACACTCACTTTATTAGATACACCTGTTCAATTGCTTGGTAACACAAATTGCTAATCAGCCAATCACATGACAGCAATTCGATGCAATTAGTCATCTAGATGTGGTGAAGACGACTTGTTGAAGTTCAAACTAAGCATCAGAATGGGGAAGAAAGTGGATTTAAGTGACTTTGAAAATGGCATTGTTGTTGGTGCCAGATGTGCTGGTCTAAGTGTTTCGAAAACTGCTGATCTACTGGGATCTTCACATGCAACTATCTCTAGGGTTTACAGAGAATGGTCCAAAAAAGAGAAAATATCCAGTGTGTGTGGACAAAAATGCCTTGTTGATGTCAGAGGTCGGAGGAAAATTGGCAGACTGGTTTGAGATCAGGCCCGGATTGGCCAATCGGGAGAACCGGGATAATTCCCGGTGGGCTGGTCGGGTTGCGGGCTGGTGACTTGTCATATTCCGCTCTATGACAAGTCGCCATCACTAAATGGCGGCCCACGGTCCGAGTGACGCTTCTCCCCGGAGCGCCAGTAATGTCAGCGTTGGTGTGCTGGGATTGCGGGTTTCCTCAGCAACCACTGACGCTGCATGCATGTGCCCGCCCTCTGCTTCTCACCGCAGGTCTCGGAAGAAGTTGACTCACAGGCCACGGCGGGTAGGGCGTGACATCACGTGCGCCCCCGCCTCCTGCTGCTCGCGGTTCCCGACTCTCCCTGCAAGTAGGGGCGTGATGTCACGTGCGCGCCTGCCCCCCTGGTGTTCGCGGTTACCGGGTCCTGGCTCTCAATATCTTGCAGCTTCCGCCTCTTCGGTATTTCAGATGTGCCCTCCTGCATGCAAGGTATGAGGGACACACTTAATTAGTGATCACTAAAATATTTTAATTGTGCTGGGCATATTTTGTTAAAAGTCAGGCTGGTGGGCACCTTTTTTTTTAATTTTAAGGGGCACTCTGATGGGCAAATTTTAATTAAAGGGGCACGCTGATGGACAAATTTTATTTTAAGAGGCATGCTGATGGGTACATTTTTAATGGGCACACTGATGGGCATATTTTGTTAAGGGGCACACATTTTGTGTCCCTTAACATAAAATGTGCTCACCAGCGTGCACATTAAAAATATACCCATCAGCGTGCCTCTTAAAATAACATTTGTCCATCTGTGTGCCCCTTAAATTAAATTTTGTCCATTAGCGTGCCCCTTAAAAATGTGATCATCAGAGTGCCCCTTAAAATAAAATGTGCCCATCAGAGTGCCCCTTAAAATAAAATGTGCCCATCAGAGTGCCCCTTAAAATAAAATGTGCCCATCAGAGTGCCCCTTAACATGAAAGGTGCCCATCAGCGTGACCCTTATTTTATGTTAAGGGGCACTCTGATGGACACATTTATATTAAGGGGCACGCTGTTGGACATATTTTAGGTTAAGGAGCACTCTGATGGGCAAATTTTATGGTAATGGACACTCTGATGGGCATATTTTATGTTAAGGGGAACTCTGATGGGCATATTTTATGTTAAGGGGCACTCTGATGGGCAAATTTTATGGTAAGAGGCACGTTTTGTTGTGCCCATTAGAGTGCCCCTTAATAAAAAATGTGCCCATCAGGGTGCCCCTTAACATAAAATTTGCCCATCAGAGGGTCCCTTAACATATAATGTGCATATCAGTGTGACCCTTATTTTATGTTTGGGGCATGCTGATGTGCACATTTTATGTTAAGGGGGACACTGATGGGACATCTGATGTAAGGAGGCACTCTGACAGGAATGCCTGATGTAAAGGGGCACTGTGATGGGGACACCTGATGTAAAGGGGCACTGTGATGGGGAAACCTGATGTAAAGGGGCACTGTGATGGGGACATCTGATGTAAAGGGGCACTTTGATGGGGATATCTGATGTAAGGAGGCACTCTGACGGGAATGCCTGATTTAAAGGAGCTCTGTGATGGGGACACCTGATGTAAAGGTGCACAGTGATGGGGACACCTGATGTAAAGGGGCACTTTGATGGGGACACCTGATGTAAAGGGGCACTGTGCTCATCACATGCAGCCACTGTGCCACCAAACGCAGCCACTGTGCCATCACATGCAGCCACTGTGCCCATCAAACGCAGCCACTGTGCCCATCAATTGTCACCACTGTGCCCATCAAACGCAGCCACAGTGCCCATCAAACGCAGCCACGGTGCCCATCAATTGTCGCCACTGTGCTCATCACACGCAGCCACTGTGCCAGAGAACAGTGCGCCATTGCAAACTTATATTTTGAGGTTTTAATTACATTATTTTAATAGTCGTGAACTAAAGTGGGCTGGTCTAAGGCATGAAACTTCAGGGCTGAAAATGAGTCACACTTCCGGCCCTGTTTGAGATTATAGAAAGGTAACTCAAATAACCACTCATTACAGCCAGGGTATGCAGAATACCATCTCTGAATGCACAATACATTGAACCTTGAAGCTGATGGGCTACAGCAGCAGAAGAGAACACCCGTTTCCACTCCTGACAGCTAAGAACAGGAAAATGAGGCTACAATTCACAGGGGCTCATCAAAATTGGACAACAGAAGATTGAAAAAACTTTGCCTGGTCTGATGGGTTTTAAAAATGATTGTTTCCAACACCTTCTTGAATCATTGCCATGAAGAATTAAGGCAGTTCTGAAGGCAAAAGGGGTCCAACCCAGTCCTAGCAAGGTGTACCCAATAAAGTGGCCGGTGAGTGTACATTCCCTATTAATAATTATGCTACCAAAATTAGTATGTGCTGTAAACTGCCTCCAGCATTGCTCCTGTTTCTTCTTGCTGGAGGTCACCATTTTGTCGAAGCCTAGACCCATCACTTCCCTATTGAACACCACCCCCCTTAGTCCTAAAAGCTATAAGTCACTTTCTGTAATTCACATGTGTGCATTTCCAGTCTTGGTTGTATGTCTTGGCTCAGGCAGAGGGGAATGCTTCAGAAGCTGTGAAGACAGTTCTCAGCTGCCCATGCCAAGGGAGAAAGAAGAAAATATCTGGGAGATAGATAAGACACTGTCCTTGTAAATTTAACTCATTTGTCTCCCTGGCAGCAGAGTGTCATCTCTCCTACTTTTCCTTTCTCCCTTCCAAATCACCTCAGCACAGTTTGTGTTATTCCTGTTGATTCCTCTCCCTTTCATCAGCTGTAAATCTTGAGGTTGTCAGCAGATTGGTCTCTATTGGCTGATTATAATCACACAACTGAGTCTATGCAGAGCAGGGTGAGACAGTACCTTACTGGATGTTAAAAATATTTATTATTATTCTAATACACTATTTATATAGAGCCAACAGTTTATGCAGTGCTTTACAACATAAGGGCAGACAGTACAATTACAATACAATTTAATACCGTAGGAATCAGAGGCCCTGCTCACTAGAGCTTACAATCTAAAGCCCTGTACACACGGGCCAGAATCTCGTCAGGGAAAATAATCTCTTGCCGCCCGAGTGTACAGACTCTCCTTTCAAAAGAACCACGGTTTTCTTAAAAGGCAAGAACATGTTCTCTATTATTCTCGTCTAGATTCTGGGCAGTTTTCTTGTCGAGAAACCTGAAAGCCTCGTACACACGCTCGGTATACTCGGCAAGAAAGCTCTGCCAGCAGTTTTCTTGCTGGTTCTTGCCAAGTAAACCGAGCGTGTGTACGACGCTTCAGAGTATTTTTAATGTTTAACTGTAACAGCAGTGGTGAACGGGGTGAACCTCAACTGTGGTTAGCAAGGATTTCAATGCGCTTTTTTATGTGAGAACTCAGTATTAAGCCCCAGGCGTCACTCCACACAAACAGGAGTTTGGGGGGTCTCTACATCATCTCTCTCTCACATAAAGAAAGGCGTTGAGCTACTAAGGATGGACACATTACAACATGCGACCAAAGCTTAGCGTTTAAAATGATATTATTTATGTTTAAAGATCAAGGTTCCAATACACCTCTATATGCAAGTGATTATCAGCATGGGACCCCAGGCATCACTCCACACAAACAGGAGTTTGGGGGTTCTCTACATCATATCACTTTGAACATATAGGGATTTATTAGGCCACTAAGGGAGTTGGTATGGAAATACCACCAACCCTTAGCATAGAAAGGTTAGAGCCAACATGTTCAATAATTTAGGACAAGGTCAATAAGTGATTTGTACTTCAAGCTTGTAGTAATAGGAGTTGTAGTGACAACTAGTAGTTGCATATGAGAGGCAGTATAGCTCAGGTAATAGTAGTTGCATGTAAGAGGCAATATAGCTTAGGTAATTATAGTTGCACATGAGAGGCAATTTAGCTCAGGTAATTATAGTTGCATATGAGAAGCAATATAACTCTGTAAATTTGGAGGTAGTTGGCCCTTTAAGGTAGTCCTTAGCAAACAGTCCTCAGCACAATAATATATCCCAAATAGTATGTTCGTATTCACAACAGCTACTTATCTGTTTGCAGGCTTCAGTGTAGTAAGCAGGGATTCTGTGGTGTAAGGTGTTCAGCAAGGAAAGTCTCAAGGTGCGTTTCGTCACTATAGGACGTTGTCAATGGGGACGTTGTCATTGACAACGTCCTATAGTGACGAAACGCGTTTGGGAGGCTATGCAGTGACATCACCACGCTGAGGAGGAGGGCTCCTACATGCCGGCCGGCAATACCTTGATTTTATGCTGTTTTTATCGTTTGTTTGTAAGTACAATTTTTTTTTTTTTTTATTAAACCTACTGTTTATGGAGTTACGCTATGTGCACCTCTTTCTTCCATCTATATTGAACCGTTTGGAGCCTACAGTTACCACGTCCCCGAACCAACCGGTCATAGTTGGAACATCTAAGGAACCTTAAGGAATCTAAAGGCCGTGGCTGGGCTATAGTCAACCATCTATATTGCTTGCCTTCTGGTAAGCTGCTTATTTATCTGGTGGAGGGTGCACCTTTGTATTTACGTCACTTGGTGGTGTGGATCGTAGGAGGTTCCGGCCTGGGACCAATCTACCTCTATATGGACATTTTACTGAACATTATTTGATTTATGAACTTTGGTCATCACAGTTTCAGAATTTGCCTATTTAAACTTTTAATTTTGGTGCAGCTTTTTCTCTTTTATACTCCTAAAGTAATATATTAAAATAATACATTATACTGTATTTAAAGTAAGGAAAGGATATATTCAACTGTCCTGATAATAAATACTGGCGTTTGGGAAACTTGTTTTTTTCAATGAAAATCAATACTTTTTAAATTGATGAGCAGACTAGATTTTCAGGTTTCGCGATCCTCATAGCTTACCATTTTTTATGAAAATATCAGCATACTTATCTATGCATTTGACAAGCGATGTGAAGAAAAGTGACCTTTTGAGACCTTTTATTCTCAGATATTTTCCTTGCTAAAATGCCACTGCACATCACTTGAAATTGCTGTACTGCATCTATAGATGTTATAACAGTGTAATATGAAGTACTGCATAAGGCAGGGTGCGAGAGGGTTGTATGATACGTCAGCCAGCCATAATCAACACATTTATTTTTATCTTTTCTTTTATACTAAGGATATAGGGCTCACTTCTTCAAAGATGCATTTAACATAAAGCATACCAAAATCTACATAATTTATTGAGAGATAAATAAATTACAAGTCACTGTAAGGAATCAGCACCATTTCTAGCACATATATAAAATATATATGTCCAGGATTCTCAAAAGACCTTTCATCTAAGTTTTAATATCCATGGTTTCTTTATTCTGTTGAAAGTCAAAACTTTATTCTATATTTTACTGAAATGCCTAATAAAAAAAAAACAGCTAAATAGAGAATTATTGAGAGCCCATTTACGCCTTTGTGTTTTAATGCTCAGGTTTCAACAAGCTCAATTGCATGTGTTTAACTTCCCTATAATAAAAATCTTGTCTGTTCCCATCCATGTGCTGCACTGTAATGTGTTTATCAGAATATGTTTTTTTCTGCATTTAAGTCAATGGCAAGGCATCAAGACACATCTGTGTTTTGACATGTCATCAAAGGCCTTGGTCAATGGCTTTTAACTCAATTCCAAAGTCTTAATTGAATATCTATAGAAAATATGCATCAACAATGCATATCAACATACAAAGGTTATGCAAACTGACGCACCTACCTTACACTACAACAAAAAAAAACACACCTTAAGGCATATAAATAGATCTGAATAGGCCCTAAATGTTACACATCTACATAATGACATTTTGTGATAGTAATTAAGAATTAAAGTGTAAAATTTGACAAAATATAGGATTAGCCTTTCAGTCTTGTCGGGTGAAGTGGAACGTGGAATTGAATATATTAAACAAATACAAATACATACATACAGTATTAACTTTCTAAAAAGTGGGGTGCTTGTGCACTACTCAAAGTGTATAACAATTAAAACTCCTTCATGCTCCTTCCTTCAGCAAGACGTGTAGCAAGACGTGCAGCAAGACGTGCTCTCTCCTCTCTCTGTGCTGATTTCACGACCAGGTGTCTACTGCTGGTTGTGTCGGCCCCCTCTCTCTCCTAGGGCTTGAACCAGGGAGTAGCAGATACTGGCGCACGGATCCCAGCAGTGGGACGTGTGGCTCATACTCCCTGGATAGGCAGGGTTTTTTGGCCACCCCCGTTCCTGCTCCAGCTCCTTCCCTGCTCCAGCCCCCATCCTCGGAAGGTAAGTCTGCCTGCTCTCCCTGGGACTAAAAGCGGCCGTCCTTGTCAGGACAAGCCGCAGTCTTCTCTGTCCCGAGAGACAGGAATCTTCTTTTTTTCCCCAGCCTTGGTTTCCCTGCACTCCCTCACCTCCCTTACCTCCATCATCCCCAAGGGCCCCCTTCCTCTATCCTCCGCCGCCGCAGTTTTCGCCGTTCTGGGGCTCTGTTGAGGGCACCGCGCCAGGCCGCTCTGAATCGCGGGGCCGCGGTCTAGGAAAGACCGCGGCTTCACTTGCGGCCTAACGGCGCGCCGCTCCCCACGCCTCTGTGGTCCTCTCTCAGCCCCAGGAAACCCCCCTTACCCCAGAAGGACAGTTACCCACCCCCTCAGCCCCCTGTTTAATTAAAGAATCACCCTGTCAGCCCTCATCCCACTGCCTGAACAGCCATCCCGCCTGACCAGCAACAGGGTCCCCCTCACAGCCCCAGCCCCCCCCCCCCCTGTCTTTCCAAAGCACAGAAGCCTGATCCAGGGGTTACCCGATCGCCCCTTACAGGGGTCAGGAAGGAATTTTTTCCCTGCCGGAGCATATTGGCCGAGCGCCGCCAGGGTTTTTTGCCTTCCTCTGGACCAAGCCAGGAGAGAGGAGAGGAGTTAGCCAATTCCTCTCCCCACTGCCCCGAAATCCCCCCCCCCCCGTGTATTGACGATCATGGCACGTAGGCAATATTCTGCCGAAACCATTTGGAGTTTGAGGCAATGCGCCGCAATACTGCCAGCCATCACCAAAAAGGCCCTAAGAACTGAGCGACTATTGAGAATCGATCATAGATCGGCGGTCAGTCATTTCAGCCATTTACCCCAGCTCAAGCACATGTCATGTGCTCTGATCAACACAAGATCGGCAGTAAAACACCGACTTGAAATCCGCGACTTCATTCAACAAAAAGATCTAGATTGTCTTTTTATTACAGAGAGCTGGCTCACAGCCGACTGTAACACCATTCTAGGAGAACTGGTGCCAGAAAATTACCGTATCATAACGGAAAACAGAATAGGGCAAAGAGGAGGCGGCCTGGCGGTGATCCACAAGACTCATCTTACGATCACCAAACCAGTCCGCCAAAACCCTCTTCCATTCATGGAAACCCTTACCCTGCAACTGCAAGCAAGTTCAAAGGAGACCGTCCACATTTTGCTCTGCTATAGGCCGCCCGGCCCAAAATCGCAGCTGCTATCATCATGGACGGATTTCTTCTCCACTTATACCCTCAACAGCAAACATCTTTTGCTGCTCGGGGATTTCAATCTCTGGGCCAACTCCTCACAGGACCCCATTGCCGACGCCTGTATTGACCACCTGGAAGGATTAGGGTTGCAGCAACTAGTATGTGGGCCCACACATGCTTCAGGTCACACACTTGATCTTATTTTCAGACAAGCTCTGGAAATAAAAATTTGGGAAAAGGAAAAATTGCCATGGACAGACCACCATGCAATTAGATTCAGTATTTCCACCATCCCCCCTGCAACAAAAACATCAAATCCAGTGACAACACACTGGACTAGATGTCAGAAGAAGCTTCACTCGGAACTCTTCAAAACCACCTTAAGGAAAAAAATAGAAACAACTCTGCCGCATCAAACGGTCGTTGAAACATTGGAAGCCATAAACTCGGCCATGCTACAGTCAGCCGACTTGGTAGCGCCGAAGCGACGAACCCGCATTCGGAAAAACAACAGCAGCTGGTTTAACAACCAACTGTCGTTACTGAAGCAAGAACGCAGAAGGGCCGAATCTGCCTGGAAAAGATGTTCTTCAGAGCTAAACCTATCCATCTACAAGGCGACCACAAGAAAATACCACAAAGGAATTTTCCAAGCTAAGAAAAAGTATTTTTCGGAGGCTATCAACGGCGCCCTAAACCGCCCCCGCGAACTCTTCAAGATGGTCACCCAGACCATGAAGCCAGGATGCATTGAAACCCCCAGCTCGGACACACAAGAATTTTGCAATGAACTATCGGATTACTTCATTAATAAAATCGAGGTAATCCGTGAAAGCATTCAGCAAAACAATTCCCCCCTCAGCCCCCCCTGCAGCCTCTCACACAACACCCATAGTAATTCTTCTATATCAGGTAAGTTCGCCCTGGAACCCATCTCCATCGAGACCACCAAGAATGTCATTTGTACTCTGCGTAATGGCACAGCGCCAAATGACATTATCCCCACTAAACTGCTGAAGGAATGCGCCGACATTCTGGCTCCCCCCATCACGCAGCTTATCAACCAGTCTTTCTTGGAAGGCATAGTGCCCTCACAGTTGAAAGAGGGTATAATCCAACCCATCATGAAGAAACCCTCCCTGGACCCCAAGGATCCACTCCACCGCCGCCCCATAACAAGCCTCAACGTACTCTCAAAGATAATGGAAAAAGTAGTGGTACAACAGTTGCAACAGCATCTGGATACCCACAAGCTACTTGACCCATTGCAATCAGGCTTCCGTCCCGGACACGGGACGGAAACAGCATTGCTGAAAGTATGGGACGATGTTCTCAAGGCCGCAGACGAAGGAGAATCTTGTCTTCTAGTTCTGTTGGACCTAAGTGCCGCTTTCGACACTGTAGACCACAATCTGTTATTGACTCGGCTTGCTGAAGTAGCCAGAGTCGCAGAAGGCGATCTATCTTGGTTCTCCTCTTTTCTGGAAAACCGATCGCAAACAGTGAAGTTAGGACCATTCACGTCTGACAAACGCACAGTAACATGCGGAGTCCCTCAAGGATCGCCTCTGTCACCAGTGCTGTTTAACATATATCTTCGTCCTCTCTTTGAGATTATTAGCAGCCAAAAACTGCTTTACCACTCATATGCAGATGATACGCAACTGTATTTCCGCATCTGCAACAGACAGGATCACCGCCTCAATCTAGAGACATGCCTCTCTTTGATAGAGGACTGGATGACAAAGAGTTATCTTAAACTCAATGGAGCAAAAACAGAACTTCTCCTGTTTCATGCCAAGCGCAGGAATCAACTTTCAACAGCGTGGACCCCCCCGCCCATTCTGGGCAAGCTCATCACCCCTAGCGCCAAAGTCAAAAGCCTAGGGGTCATTTTTGACTCCTTTATGACAATGGACGCACAAATAGGGTCAGTAGTCAGTGGATCTCACCATCTACTGCGCCTACTACGCAGACTCACTCCGTTCATCCCTAAAGAAGATTTAGCGGTCGTGGTGGGAGCAATTGTAAACTCCAGGCTGGATTATGCAAATGCCCTTTACCTCGGCCTCCCCAAGTACCAAATCGCCCGTCTACAAGTCGTTCAGAATACGGCCGCCAGACTTGTGACTGGGAAAAAACCCTGGGAATCCATCTCACCTTCACTGAGAGCCCTTCATTGGCTGCCAGTCAAAGACAGAATTGCTTTTAAAGCTCTCTGTCTTACTCATAGATGTGTCCATGGGAATGCCCCACTTTATTTATGCGAAATAATAAAAGCGCATAATCCCAATCGCGTTTTGCGATCCACGAATCGGAACCTACTCCAGGTTCCGAAAGCCAACTTCAAGTCCAAAGGAGAAAGGAGATTCGCGATCCAAGGCCCCAGACTATGGAACGCTTTACCAACCAGCATTCGGTTGGAGGAGAACCACCTAGCATTTAGAAAAAAGGTTAAGACTTTTCTCTTTTGATATCAAAGGAGACAGGAACAACAAGCGCCCAGAGGCGATTCAGTTCGCATGTGTCGCGCTATACAAGTTTTCATTCATTCATTCATTCAAAATATGTGAGAGAGTGTAAATAAATATGTATAAAGCTGCTGAACTTCTGAAGTGTCACCAACACCAAATGATAACTAATAATGGTAAAATGAAACAACGTCATATAAAAACACTCAAAAATGACCAATAAATGCAGCAAGATAATAAAGTGCTAAATAAACGTAATATAGAGTGTTAATAATATTTTATTAAAGTTGTTGTAAACCCAGGTGTTTTTTCACCTTAATGCATCCTATGTGTTAAGGTGAAAACATTTCTGTCAGTAGCCTGCCCCCCAGCCCCCCGTTTTACTTACCTGAGCCCTTTCATTTTCTCGGCGAAGACGCGCTCTCTCTCTCTGCATGGGGTACCGGCTCTTGATTGTATAGAATGATAGCAGCTCAGCCATTGGCTCCAGCTGCTGTCAATCAAATCTAATGACGCGGGCGCCAGGGGTGGGGCAGAGTTTAGCATTTGTGTCTATGGACGCAAATGCTGGACTCAAATGTGTGCCCGCACGGTAACCCCTGGGAAAACGCTTCTCATAGGGGGTTATCTGATGCGAGGAGGAGCCACAAGGGACACAAAAAAGGATGATCAGGCCACTCTGTGAAATACATAGTGGAGGTAAGTATGACATGTTTGTTACGGTATTTAAAAAAAATAAAACACAAAGCCTTTTTAAACACTTTGAGACTAATATAAGGTCAAAGGGCAACTGTGTAATAAATGGTAGTTCAAAAACAGTGCATATAATTTCATAAATAGTTCATAGTCTCTTAAGCTGTGCAAACTACTGCAAAAGGGAGGGGGAGTAGAAGAAAAAAGTGTCCATGTGCAAAAACGGGATTCAATGTGATAATGACTTGCAGATCCCTTATAATAATCCACACACAGTGTGCTTCTAGCCACTCACCTCCAAGGTAGACCCCAATAGGTCTAGTCAAGCATCAAGATAATTACTTGTGGTAAGCTGTGTCTTCTTCCTCTCTGTTGTGGATCTTCCAGCTGGACAGGGAACAACTGCAGCTTTCAACAGCTTCTGTCCTGTATGGCACCCTGTGATAACCTCGCTCTAAAGAGGAGAGAAGCAGAGGGGTAAGTTCAGCTTACCACAAGTGATTATCTTGATGCCTATATTGGCCTAAACTAATAAAGCTCTTCTCTTTCCCTGTCCCGGGCCCGCCGATGGGCAAGCAAAGCATGGTAAGCATGGCGGGAGTGCACGCGTGTGCGCAAAGGGGCGCCAGTACAAGGGGTGTATGAGAGCGATCGGGCGGCAGCGTACTTCCCAAACTCTCTCACCCGACAGGCAAATACAAATGTAAGACATACTGAGCTACATTAAATCAAATTAAATTATGTCAATAGAAAATTGCAACAGAGAAGCAAATTCTCTATTGGAAAAAAAGAATCCTCCAACACCTAGCAATTTTCATTGTAATGAGTAATTGGCATGCAGTGTACAGTCCCAGCCCATTTCTGGAGTCTCTAAAGAGGGCCAAATATGGATCAAAATTCGGCCAGCTCAGAGCCAGACGAATTTCGATCCATGTATGGCCTTTTCTCATGTAAGATGCATAAAATTAAGCTTGGGGTTGCAGACAATGTAGATGCTGTGTGCCTGCTGACTGAAAATGAGCGATACAAAACCCAGAAGAAGAGGCGGGGAAGATGGTGGTGGCAGCAGATGGTACAATCACTGGTGATTGTCATGCTGGTGCAGGCTTGTACTTAAAGGATCACTAAAGGATTTTTTTTTAGCTAAATAGCTTCCTTTACCTTACTGCAGTCCTGGTTTCATGTCCTCGTTGTTCGTTTTTGCTTTGAAGTTGCTGTAATTCTGCTCTGATCTCCACACTTCCTGCTTGTCTGGCTCCTTATGAAAAATCTCATGGCAGCTTTTCACTGTGGTCCAAGCTGTCATTACTGTGTGTCTAAAACTCCTCAGAACCATCAGATTCATTTTAAAAACAAAACACTGCCCTGTATTTGTTTGTTTTTGTTCTGTGTGTCTTTTTACTTTACAGAAACATGTTTAAAAACTAAACTGCAGGCACATTATATGATTGATTTTTATCTATTTTTAATCATTTGTAAAAGGAATCAGTTAACTATTATGTCTCTATAGTCTGTAAACAGTCATTTCAGCAAAAAAAAATGTTTCCTTTAGTGACCCTTTAGGTGTTCCATACTGTGCAAGACTGTTTACGGAAAAAGCCCACCTCCATCCAGTAGACTTTAGCCACATTCTTCATTGCATCTTTTTTATCTGCATGGAGCTCAGCTTTGAGAATCGATGACATATGAACAAGTTACTAGTGGAACATTAACGTAAATATTCAAGTGTAGCCAAGGAGGCTTTCATTATATAAAACAGAAAATGGCAGTCTTGTTGCTTGTCTCTTCACACATTATTCCAGCTTTTTAGCACATTCGTTGAGTGGCCAATTTTCTTTTTTAAATTCTCTGGTTTTTTTATTTTAAATAAGAAAGATATACAGAGATAAAGATAAAAAATAAATGAAAATAAGAAAGGTAGAGGAAGCTCCTCCTACCCAACTCTAAGGATTTTATTGTGAGATATCAATCGTAATAATAAGGTAAACACACCAAACACATAGGTTATATATCAAAAATAGAAAATTTAATTTACATAAAATGATTATACATATGAAACAAATCAATTGAAAGACGACCACAGTATTTACAGAATAGCAAAGACAGGGTTTGGTGCGCTAATTGCCAACTAGTTTCGCATTTATATGCTTCTTCAGGGCTGTTAGCACCTCGGTCTCTTCTGAGAGCTAGTCGTCTGTGTGTAATAAAAAATGCGATTAGTATAGAACAGCAAATATATAATATATTTTTTACAAAATTATCAATATTTAATCTAAAAAAAGTACAAAATATGAAAAAAATTATGAAAGTGTGCTTACCAATCCTGTTAAAAGGTTAAGTGAGTATTCGGGATACATTCTTCCACCTACCTCCCCTTTTTTATATGTTATCACATTGGGTGCAAAACCCATCATTTGGAAAGCTCTTATCAATTGTATTCGGGATACATTCTTCCACCTACCTCCCCTTTTTTAGAGATAAAGATAAGATAAAGATAAAATGAACATACAGAATACAATGATAATACAAACAATATATATAGGGCCAGATTCTCATATATTTGCGGCGGCGTAGCGTAAGCCATTTACACTACGCCGCCGCTGCGTACTAGAGCAAGTGCTTTATTCTCTAAGCACTTGCTCCGTAGTTTGCGTTGGCGTCTCGTAAATCGCCAAGCGTAAACCCGCGCAATTCAAATGGGGCGGCTTGTATTTAAATTAAGCGCGCCCCCGCGTCGCACGAACTGCGCATGCGCCGGCTGGGGAAAAAGCCCAGTGCGCATGCTCCAGCTCACGTCGGGAAGCGTCGTTGAAACCGACGTCAAAACGACGTGAGCGTCATTTACGCAAGTCCCTATTCGCGAACGAGTTAGTAAAACAACGTAAGCGACGGAAAAAGCCGACGCTGACCCGACGCCATACTTAACATGGCGTCCGACGGGACACGATGGCATCCGACGGGACCTCGTAAGGTTACTCCACATAGAAGCTGGGGTAACCTTACGAGTTCGTAAACGACGTACGCGACGACGGGGCGGCGTAAAAGCGATCGAGAATCGGCGTACTACTTCATTTGCATATGCAAATGAAAAAACAACGTAAAGGCCACCTAGTGGCCGGAGTTGTCATTACACCTACGATCCGAAAGTGTAATTGTATTACACTTGTCGGATGTAGAAGCGTATCTATGCAAAAGTGATGCTAAGCATCACTCGCATAGATACGAGACAAAAAAAAAGGCGATACGACGGGGTATCTGAGATACTCCGTCGTAACGCCTCTGAGAATCTGGCCCTTAGACTTTACATCTTCCTCTTCAACTTTATTGCCTTTCATATGTTACATCAGAGGAAAATAAGAATATATCCGTAGCAACTTAAAATCCAATGTAACGGGGAAAAGAAGACAAAAACAATATACCATTCCTTATTTAACATAAAACCATTTTTCCCCAGTTATTTCATTTCCTACCCTAACTAATCCATATATTCCATATTTTCCTTTTTCCCTTTTTTTTTCTTTTTTCCCCCTGCCAATTCCCTCTCTAACTCTGCATATCTTCCTTCCCCATTTCTTTCCCCTGATACCCTCACCCCTTATCCCCTCCTCAGGATCCCTATCTCCTCTTCTTCCCATCTCCACCCCGTATAAAGCAACGGTGCAGAGAAGCAGAAGGAAAAAAAAAGAATAATAACCCCCCCCCCCCCCCCTCCGCCGTCCCCTCCGATTCATGGTTTTCAGACAGACAAACTTTCTATTTTCCCTATCTCCCTATCTACCTCGATCTAATTCCTACTCCCCTAATACGTTTTTACCTTCCTCTGATTGTATAAATGACTCCCAAGATGCCCATGTCATTTTTATTTGTTCTTTCTTGTCTATCGTCATTGACAAAAGTTTCTCCATTATTCCTATTTTCCTTACTTTTTAAGCCACATTGAAATTGAAGGTGCTTTAGGATCTTTCCAATTTATTGCAATGCAGCTTTTGGCTGTATTTATCAAATGACATATTACTGACTCCATATATCTTTCTGGTGTAATTTGTATATGATGTAACAAACAGAAAGCAGGATCATCTGGGATCTGATATTCTGTAAGTAATCAGGTAATTCTCTGAACTGTTTGCCAGAATTGTCTTATTAATGGGCAGCCCCAAAATATGTGTAGCAATGTCCCTTTTTCCCCACACCCTTTCCAGCATCTATCTGAGACTTCTGAAAAAAATGTATCTAGCCGTGCTGGCATATAATACCAATGTGTTAGTATTTTATAATTTAATTCTTGTATTTTCAGACACCTTAAAGATTTTAACGTCAGATCTATAATATTCAGGCATTGTACTGGGGAGAATGTTTGTCCTAAATCTCTTTCCCCTTTGGCCAGGCATGTCATTTTGAAGTCTTCTGGGGGTGCAGTCAACTATATATACATTTTAGAAACCATGTGGTGAAGTGGTTGGTTCATCCCCTCCACAATATTCCTCAAACTTTGTTAATGACCGATTATAGTTTTCTGCATCCCCCAGAGTCTCCAAAAAATGTCAGACCTGCCTCGCTTGCCATATCAGTATTTAACAGCGTGCCCCCTTTTGTGTTAATTTCCCTATAGTTAGCCACCCCCTTTCTCCCATAAAATGTGAGGCTTGAATTGAATTCTGCCTTTCTCTCTTAATTTTTTAAATATCTGAGATTCCAAGCCTGGTTTAAACTCTGGATTACCTACAATCGAATGGAGGGGGGAAATTCTAGTGGAGAATTTCGGATTCTGACAAACTTTGCAGCCTGTCCATAGAGTTGGGCCTATTGTAGGGTGGGTTTTAACTGTGTGGGGTAGTGCCGCATAGCACCATAATGCCCTATTTAAAGGTATGGGACACATTTGTTGCTCCATGGTAATCCACAATTTATGAGTGGGCAATTCTGTCCATTTAAGAAATTTTTGGACATCGTCAAAATCGTTTTACCTTATTCTGCACTATTTAATGAAAGTAATTTTTTCACACTATCTCTTCTATATATCTTATTTCCTCTTTATATTAGTCCTTTCTGAAATATACAAATGGAATTTATTAATCCAAACTTTTAATTTAGCTTGCTCGGAAAATTATGGTTTTGTCAGCATAAAGGAGAAATTTCACCGTTGCTGGTTTTGGTCTAGAGGAGTTAGAGTGATTATCTGATTGAATTCTGAGAGATCTCCCTATTTGCATTGATTCTCCTTCAGCCAGCAAATTAAACTGCTGTGGAATCCATTTTGAGACAAGTTGAAATAATTACTCAGTCTTTATTTTATCTAGAAGACCTATTATTCTGACATCACATATTTTGCTTCTATCTCTAGTTATATTCTTTACATGAATGACTGCTCTAATTAAATTTCTAATTTTGAGTCAATGGGTCTTGAGACTGGGTTGCAGCATTATAAATTGCTCTACTGGCCTTTACAAAAGTTAACCTTTTTTTTTATATAAAACATATAGAGAAATTTTACAGGAATAAGTCTACAGGTCTAAAAAAGGCATAATTTGCAGAAACACAGGGTTTGGTAAGTACAAGCAAAAGGAATCAAAAATGTAAATGTTCAAATTGCGTGATCGTTGTTTTCTCATCTGACAAAAGTATGCTGAAGCCTAGAGACAGGGAAGAGAAGAAAGAAGTAAAAAGAAAGGAAGGGAGGTCATAGATAAAGAATTAGAAACTTTTATTAAAAAAGAATTAGAAACTTGTATTTAAAAAGTATGATGCTCTTTGTATCATATCAATGGGAGGTGCAATTTGTTCATAAGTATCACAGATGGGCTAGACACTAACACAACAATTACCTGAGATGCTAAAAATAACACTCTCTTTGCAAACTGAATTATTCATGTTCTTGTGCAACTTTTTCTGTCTTCTTGTGAGCATTTACGGAGACATAGGGGATTATTGGAATGAAATTAGGAAACAATCTAAGCAACAGAGAGATTCTCAGTGTGTCTCTGAAGAAACAAGTACATTGGAAATTTTCAAGAATCATCTTGCAAGACATTTAAATTGCACAAAAGACACCCCTGATAACAGTTTGTAGAGAACAAGTGATCTGATTTCCTACTGTGACAGTTGAATAAGAACACACACCCTAAATTTCTCTACAGAACAAAAATAAGCATCAAAATCCAACCTTGCAGGGGTAATTTGAACATAGAAGTCACACAAAAAACATTTGTTTACACTATCATTGCCCTGAAAAGTGTTCCACAGTGGATTTATTTTCAGAGGTATTGGATAGGCTACACAGAGGTGATATGTTTTAACCCTTGAAAGGCTACAGCACTACACTGCAGAATATGAAGTTGCAGGGCAGTTGCAACACAAACTAGTTTGCTTAAAGTGTAAGTAAATCTCCCTATCGTTTTCAACCAAGGAAGCTGCCATCTTTGCCTCTGTTCAATCTACATTTGCCATGATGCTGCACATGTGATCAGTTATGACACCAGCCATTGGATGGTTTGACAGTTGGCACGTGCCAGAAATGAAACTGTTTTATGGATGGGTTTACTTCCTCTTTAAAAGGGGGCACATTTGGCAGTGGTACTGCCCGACGAACATGACCTATGGTAATATTTTTGCCACAGCATGTGTACCACCCCCACGGGCCATCATCTTAGGTGAAGTGGGGTGGTAAAAGCAAAGATCAGCCACTGCTCTTACCACCCCGTAGCCCAGTAAACCTTCTGGCTGTTAAAGGGTCACTAAAGGAAAACATTTTTTTAGCTAAATAGCTTCCTTTACCTTACTGCAGTGCTGTTTTCATGCCCTCATTGTTCGTTTTTGCTTTGATGTTGCTGTAATTCTGCTCTGATCTCCACACTTCCTGGTTGTCTGTTTCCTTATAACCACAGTGCTGGGAGCTTTCTCACTGTGGTCACTAATCAAGGAGGTGTGATTAATGTGTGTAAACTGAAACTGGGTTGGTGCTGAGGGGTTTTAGACAAACCATCACTGCCCTCATCATTGGCTCTGTACATCAGAGAGACAGGAAATAACAGTAAAAACGAAACTAGAACTGTAGGTTGATTATATGATTGATTTGTATCTATTTTTAATCATTTTTAAAGGGAATCAGTTAACTTTTATGTCTTTATACCCTGTAAACAGTCATTTCAGCCCCAAAAATGTTTTCCTTTAGTGACCCTTTAAGTGTTCCTAGCTCAGACTTTATCACATGTCCCCTGGACTCTCACTGCTACACTTTATCAATCACTTTATCAATCAGGTGTTGAAGGGTGCATCCAGTTATTTATCTCCTACCTACTGCTCAACACTCAAATGGCAGGAAGCCAAACCAACTACATGATAAAAGATTCTGGGTGACACATACACGCCATTAGAGATGATTTTTTTTTTAAACTATTGTTTTTTAAAGGAGCAGTGATTTTAATTATGCTTAAAGTGAAACAATAAAAATTTAAAATTCCATTAAATGTTGTGCCTGGGGGTCCCTTTAGTCTGCCTGTAAAGTGGTACATCTGTATAGAACTTGCTGCAGCAATAATGAAATTTCTAAATGAAAAATTGTAATTTAAACTTGCTCGTGGATGTAATGTATTGCTAGCTCCCAGCAAAACAGATTAAAAAAATGAAAAAAATGGGGTAGGGTTCCCCCCAGTTCATACAAGGCCCTTTGGGTCCACCATGGTTTGTAAGGGGAACCCAAGGCCAATTTTGTTTTTAAATGGCATAGGGTCCTCCCAAAATTTATACCAGACCCTTTACCGAGCATGCATCCTGGCAGATCAGAAAAAGAGGAGGGCGAGCAAATGCCCGCCCCTCCTGAACCATACCAGGCTACATGCTCTCCACGTGGTGGGTGGGGGCTTTGGGGCAGGGGGATCCCACCCCAAAGCACATTGTCCCCATGTTGATGGGGACAGGGGCATCTTCCCCACAACCCTGGGCTGTGGTTGTTGGAGTCGGGGGCTTATCATAATCTGGAAGCCCCCTTTGACAAGGGGGCCCCCAGATCCCACCCCCCATGTGAATGGTTATCGGGTACATCATACCCCTACTCCCTCATTCACCAACATTTTTCAAAAAGTAAGAACCATAGGAAAGTTTTTGACAAGCCCTTTATTAAAAACTTAAAAAATTGTGTTCATCAATGTAATCCTTTATTAATCACGATGCCCACCGAACCCAAAAAATAGAGAAAAAACTCTCCGCCTCCTGGTAAGCCACCGGCCATCTGCCTCCTCTCTGCATTGACAGTTCTTTTATAGGCAAGGGGCGGGGCCACCCGGTTACATCACCCAGTGGCACCGCTCACTTATGACATATAACAGCCTTGCTTATATAACAGCTGTCAAAGCAGAGAGGAGGCAGGCAGCCGTAGGCCTCCCAAGAGATGACAACGTGTTTTTTTTTCTATTTTCCGGATCCGGCGGGTGTCATGATTGACGATGGATACACTGAGAGACATTGTTTTTTTTTTTGTTTTTTTATAGACATTTTAAAATTGTTTGCTATGGGTATTACTTTTTGACACTTTTTGGTGAAGAGCATAGACCCCGACACCATAGACCCCGACAACCACAGCCCAGGGTTGTCAGAAAGAGGCCCTTGTATCTTCCCGACAAGGGCCTCTTCGCTTGTCTCTCCCCCCCCCCCCTTTTTCTTTTACATGGAGTTCCCCTTGAAATCTATACCAGACCCAAAGAGTTTTTTCATTTTTCTGTCATAGGGTTCTCCTTAACCACTTCAATATAGGGCACTTTCACCCCCTTCCTGCCCAGACCAATTTTCAGCTTTCAGTGCTCATTGGTGTTTATGGGAAATGTTGGTTATTTTGACATAGCACTGTTCCTGGTTTTTAACATTAGTTTCTATGGGAAACCTTGGTCAGCTTGACATGGCACTGCTCCTGATCTTTAACATTGGCATTGTCATGGCCGGGAATCATAAAAATGTTCATAATTCATGAAACACTCAGCCATTGAGTCATCATACCAGAGGAATGTCCCCCCCCACACACACACACACTCACCAGAAGAAAGGTTGATTGGATTATCCTCTCCAGTGGAGGGTAAAGATCAATATACAAGCACTTTTGTTAAAGTTAAGTGACCTGGTGTTTTGAAATCAAGATAAAATGTCTTTGATCAAAGAAAGTCCATATCTAATAGCCCCATTGTTTCAAAGGGTGAGATTGTCTCTTCAGTAAGGCCGCGTACACACAATCGGTCAAACCGATGAGAATTGTCTGATGGACCGCTTTCATCGGTCAGATGCGATCAAATACCACCAAAAGAAAGCTCTAATTGTGGGAAGAAAAGGACGCAAATTTTGTTTGGGAGCCACGTCGCATAACCGCGCAATTGTCAGTTAAAGCGACGCAGTGCCGAATCGCAAAAAGGGGCCTGGTCATTTACCTGCATTTTGGTCCGGGTCTTAAGTGGTTCAGACACTTCTTGTAAGTATTCCTGATGTTATTGATTTTCTTGGTGATCATGGTGGAAGTGACCTCTGGTATCCAGGTCTGCATATAAGTGGCCAATTGGGCAATTGCTGCCCTTCGGACATTCTGGTTGTGATAACTTGGGTTTCTGATCTCCCATAGGCACTTGAGCTCCCTATACTTATCAATGAAGCACATCAGGTTTTTTGGGTCATTACGTTTTTGCATCCTCTCTCAATTTCTAGAAGAGAAAACCAAAAACATATAAACACTAGGTCAGCTTACATTGACAGAATCCTAGCACCAAATTTTGACCTTTAAACACAGTGTCTACTGCTGCCACTAAAATGCTGCCCAGCTCTGCCCCTTTGTTGTGTAATGCTGATTTAACTGCAGACCCTGTGTTACATTTAAATAAATAAGTGGCATTAAAATATGCAAAAGTAATGAGCGCATTCATCAAGGCACCATTCATGTGTAGATATCATGCCCCTCAGCATTGATGAGATGATACACTGCTTAAAGGGTCACTAAAGGAAAACATTTTTTTTAGCTAAGTAGCTTCCTTTACCTTACTGCAGTCCTGGTTTCATGTCCTCATTGTTCGTTTTTGCTCTGATGTTGCTGTAATTCTTCTCTGTTCTGGACACTTCCTGGTTGTCTGTTTCCTTATGACCGCAGGAAATAACATGAAAAGACGAAACTAGATGCAAAAACGAAACTGAAACTACAGGTACCTTATATGATTGATTTTTATCTATTTTTAATCGTTTTTAAAAGGAATCAGTTAACTATTTTGTCTCTATACCCTGTAAACAGTCATTTCAGCAAAGTTTTCCTTTACAACTCCTATAATTACCTCTGTCCAACAATCACAATCATTGCCTGATCTGATACACAGTAAAATAAAGAGTTTTTTGCAGTGTCACATATATATATTGGAGATGTCTCTGAGCAGATGGAGAGCAAAATTGCATGGGGGGCCCCAAGATTAAATTGCTCAAGGGTCCAATCAACGTATAAAGTCTCAAGTCTCTATAGGTCTCTGCTGACCCCATTTTCAGTTTTACCTTCGTTTCTGCCAGTCGTCACTTCCGCTCGTCCAGACTCCGCGTAATCAACAAAGTCACGTCGTTCTCCTTATATACCCTGCGCAAATGCGTGAAATGCCGCCCTCTTCGCCTGCCCATTATGGACCTTTTCCTCTATTCCACGCCCCTAATCAGTGTGAAACGACAATATGGTGGTGTCACAGGTGCGTGGTATACCCTGTCCCGACGAGGAAAACCCGGAGGCGGGAACGTCACGATCCAGGCCCAGACGCTACAAAGCGACAAATATGTCACTTGAAGAGATGGTGGAGATGGTGGACATACTGCAGAGAAAAGATTATGATGGTGATCATGGCCCATACCACACCCCTAATCGGAGGAAAGCCCAAATAATGGACAAAATGGCAAGGAGACTTTATGATAATTTTGGGGTCAGGAGGTCCAAGGAGCAGCTCCGTAAAAGGTGGTCTGACTTGAAATTGCGGGAGCCAGAGCAATATAGGAAGATCAAGTAAATTATTGACAAAAGTAGGTATTTTTCATGTGTTTGTTGCAATTATCTCTATTATTTTTTTACATGTTTTTCTCCATGTGCTTGTTTGGCCTGGTTGTACTTTTGAACATGGTATCTTTCAGGTTATAAGTTGGCAAAGTGTAGGACACCATTCAAAGGGGGCAAGAGGCACAGACAGGAAAAACCCCACCAACCTCAGCATGTGAGGAGGTGGATGTGGAAGAAGGAGGTGTGGAAGAAAGAGAGGTGGAAGAAAGAGGTGTGGAAGAAAGAGAGGTGGAAAAAGGAGGTGTGGGAAAAAAAAGAGGTGGAAGAAGGTGTGGAAGAAAGAGAGGTGGAAGAAAGAGAGGTGGAAGAAAGAGAGGTGGAAGAAGGAGGTGTGGAAGATGGGGAGGTGAAGATTATCAGCACAACAGGTCAGTGTCTGTCACCCCAGCTTCACAGGGATAAAGAGATGTAGGGAGGCCTGCACATTTCAAATAAACCCTTTTGTATTTTTTTAGGGGATGAACATGGTGGTATCTCAGCATCTATTAGGACACCTTTCTCCAGTGCTAGTGCCAAAATTATGATACAAGAAATAATGGAATACAGTAGTGAAATGGACATTATGAGGAATAGGATGAATGTCATTGAGCAAAAATATAATAAGACCATCATTGACATGATGGGCCGTATAGTAGATTAAACCGCCCCCCCCCCCCCCCCAAACATGTTTCAATGTTATGTTTTGCACACCAAGTTGCATTGGATAATCCTCAAGCCAAAATTTGAAGTGGCACACAGTGTGTCAACATGTGCTATCTGTCATCACAGGATATCGATTGTCTGTGCTTTGTGGGTGCAACCCCATTCCTCGCTACTCAAGTAGGAGAGAGCAAGGGTTTGCACCCCCAAAACACATCCATTGATCACCCATGATGGCATATAGCACATGTTGACATTTGGCATGGGATCAGAATACAAATCCCATTTTGCCGCTCAAAATATGTGCATCTACAAATTTTGGCTTGTTCCGGGGTGACATCAGCCCATCACATGTGTTTCTAATAAGGTTGAACTTTGTAAGTTCCATTGTTTGTAGATATTTGCTTGTTTGAAAAAAGGCTGGTTTTAGTACAAAAAAATTATAATAATATTTTTTTTACCTGAAAATTTCAAAAACGCACAAGTTGTGCACAGGATAAAACCCCAACCAAAAAAAAAAAAACATTTGTGTGGCTTCTTCTTTCTATGCTCAATACCAGTTTGTACATTTAAAAAAGTGAGTGATTACTGTGACAATTGTGGTTATTTTTTTTATTTTTTTAATCAGTAAAATGGTTTATTGTGCCAAAAAACAAAACAAAGTAAGATACAGAAATACAGATCAGCATATCTACCAAACACAGAACTTCAGCACAAAGAAAATAGTACCTTACATATGCCAGAACAGAGGCACTAGAAGATCACAGAAACCATGAACTGTTAATGACAAAAGTTAAGCAGTGCCGGGAAGGCGAGAAACCACCCCGCCCCCCAACTCAATCACAAACTAGGCCAACGGGCCACAACTAAAAGTCTGCATTCCACAGTCTGCCCAAAAAAATAAAAAACAAATAAAAATAAAATAAAATAAAAGCCTCCCCATTGCCCATCACTCATAAAAACATTCATGTCCACAGTGTAGATCCCCTTGAAACAAACGCTTCAAACATGGTCAAATATTTGGCACCCGGGTGGAGAATGTCGACTACATCTGCAACAGCCGAGTCATTACCAGTCTCGGTGGTGCCAACCCGGGCGTCTCCAACCAGGGCTGCCAAATGGAGTTACATTTCCTGGAGGCATTTCTATGCTGATATGTATAGTGCTCTCTCACAATAATAAGGTTCACTTGTTCGATCCATTGTTTCTTAGTCGGGACGTGTGGGGACAACCAGAATCTAGCTATCTGTTTCCTTGCTAAGTATAAGAGCCTGATTACTGCGATGTTGACCGGAGGGGGGTATACCTCTTCATCCACCGCACCTAGTATGCATACAATGGGGTCCAACGGGACCCTAGCTTGAAACACCGAGGAAATAACCTCAGTGACACTCCTCCAGAACCGGTGCAATTTGGGACAGCGCCACATTAGGTGAATAAGCGACCCCTCCTCCCCACATTGTTTAGGGCACAAGGAAGAGTCCCGTCTCCCCCACCGGAACAGTTGGATGGGTGTACGGTAAACCCTGTGTAGCAGAAACAGGTGGGACAATCTATGTGATTGTGAAACTGAGGTAAGAGGGCCAGCTTGTAAACATGTTTCCCAGGTCTCACCATCAATGTCCCCCAGGTCCACAATTGTGGTTATTTACTAAAACAGAGAAATACATTTGGCACTACAAGTGCACTAGGAGAACCAGGGAGACAGATAAAAGAAACACAAGCAAGAATGACAAAAATGGTCAAATTATTTATTATTTTTTTCTTTCTTTTTTGGGCCGAATTAGAAAGAAATATGGTCTGGCATAGCAATGGCCCCCCTACCCACGAAGTACTCAACATATTTGTCGGGTGCATCACAAGCAGATCGGGGGGCCAAGTCAGTTAGACCAGTGTTCAAGCCAACAAAGTTATCTGATGATAGTCCAGCCTCAGGCCCAATGTTGGTTAGGCATGTCTGTAAGTGCCTGCGCAAAAAATTGTACAAAATGCAACAGGCAAAAACAATAGTGTTCATTTTGTATTCCGCCATGTGTATGGCTGTCTGGAACAGGCGGAACCGGCTGGCCATTATCCCAAAGGCATTCTCGACAACCCTCCAGGCTCTGGTCAGCCGAAAATTTAAAACCCTCCTCTCCAGGGTGAGGGCTCTCTGAGGTGAGGTTCAAGCCCGAAAGCTTCATCCGCAACAAAAACAAAAGGTAGTCCATCCAAATTGTCTTCATCCTGTGGCAGTGCAAGGCCACCGGTCTGTAGACGCTGGGCGAACTCCATCTGCACGAACACTCCACCGTTGGACATCCGGCTGTTCTTCCCCACGTCCACATACAAAAAATCGTACTGTGTCGACACCACCGCCATCAACACAATACTGTTAAAACCTTTATAGTTGTAATAGTACAACCCTGAATGGGGTGCCGGCACTATGCGGACGTGTTTCCCGTCTATTGCCCCTCCGCAGTTCGGGAAGTCCCACCGCTGGACAAATTGGGAAGGAAACTGTGGGATCAAACAAGAAAAAAAAATTGTACTTTGGCACATAAACATTGCAATCACAATACAAAAGACATCCTTGTCCAACATCAGTAAACAATGTATTATTGGAGTAAGTATTTCATGTGAAAAAAAATAGGCCCACTTATCAGACTCCTCACCCCTCTGATGGGCCATTAAACCTTTTTAGGGGGGGTTCTAGATGAGTTTAGGCTCAGAAAAAAAACTGTAGCACTCTGCCTAAATTGAATGAGAAAAAAGACATTGGGACACATTTTAAGGGGGGGGGGGGGCAGAACAGCAATGGAGCAGACAAAAATAAGGTTGGAAACAGACTAGGCTAGGTGTGTTTGGGCCTAGTATAGCATGCTGGACAGGTTAGTGAAGGGAAAGATGCATGTAGGCCAAAAAAGGAGCATTGAAAGCTTACACCATGCATGGGGATAAAGGGGACATTCACAGCATATTACAATCATGTTTACATTTGAGATCATCTCTCATTGCCGCCTCTCCCTCCTCACACAGACACAGCGTGTGAGGAGGGAGAATGGATCGGTGAGTGTTACAGTGCCCATACAGTGCCATCCCAGTGCCACCTCATCAGTGCCCACCTGTGCCACCTTATCAGTGCCCACCTGTGCCACCTCATCAAATTTTGGGTTATTTTTATCAAAGACATGTAGCAGTATAAATTGTGGCCAAAATGTATGAAGAAAAATTAATAACTTGCAAAATGTTATCACAGAAACTTAGAAAAAAAAAATGTTTTCAACATTTTCGGTCTTTTTTCATTAATAGTGCAAAAAATAAAAAACACAGAGGTTATCAAATACCACCAAAAGAAAGCTCTATTTGTATGAAAAAAAGGACAAAAAAATAATTTGGGTACAGTGTTGCATGACTGAGTAATTGTCATTCAAAGTGTGAGAGTGCTGAAAGCTGAAAATTGCTCTGGGCAGGAGGGGTGTTTAAGTGCCTAGTAAGCAAGTGGTTAATATACTCCTCCTGCATCACTTGGATGATGGCAGAACACGTCTCTGGTATGATGATCCCAAGTGCCTGGGGAGAGATGCCTGTCTAGAACTTGAGGTCCTGCAGACTCCTCCCAGTCGCCAAGTACCGCAACGTAGCAATAAGCCTCTGCTCGGCCGTGATGGCTTGGCGCATCACAGTGTCCTGCCTCGTTATAAAGGGGGACAGAATATCCAAAAGACAGTGGAAAACAGGGTCCGTCATACGGAGAAAGTTCCTGAAGTCCTCAGGATTATTCTCCTGGATTTCCCTAAGCAAAGGCATATGAGAAAATTGGTCATGCTGATGCAACCAATTATTGGCCCATGAACTCTTTCTCGCCCTGTTTACGGCCACAGACCTAGAAAGATTATGAACTTCACAAGACAGCCCATAACCAGCACGAACTCGAGCATGAGAATGCGCCTCCAACATGGCTTCAAACCGATCGGCTGGTCAGAACGCACTTGAAACAGAAAGCACCCCAAATACAGCAAGACCTGTAAAGAACACACTGAAAAACAGATACGAGCTGAAAGGAAGGCTCTGCAAAACAGAAACGACCTGACTGCAAGCACTGAATGCCAAATACGAACCCACAAGAACAAACTGAACCCGAGAATACGATCTGCAAAGCACGGAGTCTGAAAAGCGCGAATCGGCTATAACCAAACTTTTACTAACACGCGGTAACACGGAATCAGCAAAAGCAAGGGTGGCGCCAAAGGCCTTCCCCTTTATAGTGCTGTCGTACGTGGTTTACGTATCCGCGTTCTGACCCAATCGGTTATTTAACCGATGGTGTGTGGGCACGACGGACCATCAGTCAGCTTCATCGGTTAACCGATGACAACGGTCTATCAGACCGTTCTCATCGGATGGACTGATCTGTGTACGCGGCTTAAGAATCTAGTGTAATATATATATATATATATATATATATATATATATATATATATATATATATATTAAACTACTACTGTAAATTGCATTTTGTAAGAATCAATGTGTACTGGAGTCATCCACGTATTGGACAACGACTTGACATTAGTCTTTTATGGTTGAAAGATTGCGTTTTTAATCCACATATCTCTGTCAATGACAATATATTTGGTTAGGTATAAATTTCTTATAAAATATAAATGAGCAAAGTAAATGAGGTAGGGACAGCATATAACAGGACATGAAGGCAAGCAATCACAATATTATATTAACATGAAACATATCAAAATACATTTCACAAGACTACTAGGCACCTTTACTCTGATTACACATTTACCATGATCAGAGATGGGTGGGTGAGAATTAAGACAGTTACCTCCCATATTGGGAACCAACCAATCACGAGATGGTAAACATGGAGAGGGAGGAACAATTCAACAATGGCATTGCTCCCTATAAAAACAGAAACACACATGATTCAGAGCACCGAGGACCACATATCCACAAGCTGACATATACTCTCTGGATGAACACAAGCTTGGTGATAAGTGACTAATCCCCATCTCGTTGGACGATGCTGTTAGGACGAATCGAAAATACATCTTTCCCTTTTAAACAGTAGTGAGATACTGACCATATAATATTAATCAACTCTTTCTTCCCGAAATTACAGAAATCGTATTTTACTGTTTACATATTAATCCAATCAAGTACTGCGTGAAGGGTAGTTTAATATTTAATAATTGTCCCACATTATTTGTCTTGCTGTGTGTTGAAGCTGTGTCTGGGTGAAATTAAGATCAACCTGTTATGCAAGAGATGGAACGACCTGGGACCAGTGGAGATCTTTTAAAACAACTGAAATTTTTTCTCATGTAGCATCAGAAACAGACAGGTAAGCCTTCAAAATTAGAAGGAAGGGGGGAAAAATGAAAAGGAAGGAAAAAAAAATAGGAGGCCAGACCCGAAAAGGTAAACGATCCAGATGCAGGGGGGGGGACTCAATTGGGGGGGGGGGGATAAAAAAATAATAATAAAAAAAGACCGCGGGAAATAGGAGACCTTGAGATATAGAGACAGAGGGGAGCAATTGGAATTGTTTTTGTTTAAGTTAGGTGTTATAACTGTAATGATTTCCCTCTTATTCTGTATCCCTTCCCTAAGATTAATTTTTTTTTTTTCTTAAAAAAAAAAAAAAAGGAGAAAGAGAGAATAAAGAAACGGTAAAATACGACAAATTAAATAAACTGAAAAATCACAAGTGATGCGAAACCGAAGAGGAAATATGAAGGGCGGAATAAAAATTAACTCTTTTTAAACCTCTAATTCCCCGGTTAAGTCTGATGTAAAAAAAAAATATATATATATATAAAAAAAAAAAGAAAACCTGTTATGCAACTAATGTGGCTATTGTGGTCCCAGGGCAATTATATACTGCCCAATCCAATCTGGTAGCCCTGTTAAATTAAGACTTCTTTCAAAATGATAATATCTATCTGTTGGCTCCTCAATACATATGTTTTGCCTTTCTTGCGGCCGAAGAAAGTCAGAAGATTGTCTTCTGAACGGCAAGAGATATTGGGGTAGATTCACAAAGATCGGGGGCGTGGCTTGGCGCGCGACGAGGATGGCTGCGGCATAGAGAAGCTCCGTGTATCCGCAGGACCTGCGAGCTGAAAACGGGCCAAAATTCTTCAGATTATGTCCTCACAACTGAAGAGGGGATCCCACAACCGCTCCCTGAGATCCCTAGGAACCCCTAAACGGAAAACTACCCCTACTAACCTCAACAAATTCCGCTACAACGGCAGCAGCAAGGCCTCCAAGATGGCGCCGCCGCACAGACTGAACATGGAGGAGGACATGGAGGACGATGAGGTCTCCCTCCCAGCGTCTGAAGACTCCGTCAAAGGTACTGACCGGGCTGACATACCCCTGACATACGCTGTGATGACAGATATTGCAGCAGACATAAAGAACTCGTTCTCCCTAGCCATCTCAGACATTAAATCAGAGCTGCTCCGGCTCTCAGAGCAGATGGCAATTTCAGAGCGCGCAGGCAAAAGGAGAGACAGGGCCCTTCTCAGACTTGATGACATCTCTGCCAATCACTCTCAACACCTGATTGACATGAACAGGCAGATTGAGGACCTGGATAATAGGGGGCGTAGACATAATATTAGGGTCCGGGGGGTCCCCGAGTCGGTGCCCCCAGAGAATGTGAGGCCTACTCTGTCCGCCATTTTCAACTCCCTGCTGGATAGACCTGAACAGTCCCCTATTGAATTCAACAGAGCACACAGGGCGCTCAGACCGAAGGCCCCAGATGACAACCCCCCAGGGATATTATCTGCTGCTTGCCAAACTTTGGACTGAAGGAGGAAATATTGCATAAAGCGAGGAAGGCAGACGAGATTAAGCATGGGAATGCCACGATCCAATTGTTTCAGGACCTTTCCCCGATCACATTGCAAAACAGGAGAGCTCTGAGACCCCTTCTCTCCATCCTCAGAGAGAAAGGCATAACCTACAGATGGAAGTTCCCATTTGCACTTCAGGCCTCATATATGGGCAAACAACACCTGCTCAGAGTCCCTGGGGACCTCATGAAATTTTTTGAGGCCATGCAGATTGCACCTATTGACCTGCCTGATTGGTATGCAGACTTCTTACTTCCCCCGCCTATCAACAACCCCCAACATTCCCCGGGCCCGACATCCCTGTTTTCACCTTTCCAGCAAAGGAACCAAAGAGGAAACCCAAATGGGAGATACAGCGACTCTCCAGCAACCTCAAAAAGCTCAAAGAGCCCTAGAATGAAGGACGCACGGCGCATGTAGTGTCCTGAACAGCCAACCTAACATCTATGTTGATTCTACCATTTAACTAGTGCTCCTGACCGCAGAAACTACCGCATACCCTGCTACCCTACCCCATCTCCCGGCTCCACCTGGGCTAGCTTGGCTCTCCTGTGGTCACTGACCTTTGACTTGTTCGCCATGTACTTTTTTTTTTTTTTTCTCTCCTTCCCCTTCTTTTTTTGCCGCATATGACACGCATCTGTTTCACCTGCCCAAAGGAGGAAGAATACAGTGCCTTTTTCCTACCACCAGACGGTGCTGCACACCAGGAATGTCCTCACAGCTCTTGCATGCTTTCCTCATAGCCTATAACTAAGCCCCCGTGGAGGGAATGCACAGCCGACAGTGCATGCGAAATGTTAGAGACCGAGTTCTCATATGCATGTTGACTAACTTTTCTTCCTTCTGCAGGGTTGCACCGCCCGGAGCGGCATCTTTTCTTTAGGTTTCCAGTCTATTTGGCTATAAGCTACGCCGCAGGCAGAAGGAAACCCCAGCCCAGCTATCTCATGGGAGAGGAGAAAGGGTATATCTCTGCAACCGCATACCGACGCTCTCAAACTTTCACCGCATTCCAGACCTAAGGTGACAGTGAGTACAATGTTGCTCCACCGGGAGTAGCGGTCTTGAACTATGCTCCCTTGCTCAGAACCACGGAACTGTGATGATATGATGCACAATCATCAGCTACATATCACGCACTAGTCCTGTAGCCACCTGAACTGGAATCATATCTTATAAACTGTCGCACAGGCGTTCTATTTCTGTAGTTACCGCCCAGGACCTAAACTAACATGGCTTAAGCCCTGACACAACCCAAATGATACATCTGGTAACCTTCCGGTGTCACTTCCCGTTGTGCCCGGTTATACCACCCAGTCACAATTTTGGTATTTGTTTGTTTATGTATGCAGAGTTGAAATGTTCCTAATCCAGGTTCTGTTACTTTTACTTTTTCTTTTCCCGTTGATTTTACTATTGTTTTGTTGCTCAGATTGGTAGATATGTCAGGACACATCAGGCAATAGATATGTAACGTAGGGTCCACATGATGGGGTTACAAGTACACGCACTATTCGTTTCTCTCAATCCCTGCCACGCAGGTATACCCCTACCACTTACCCTCAAACCATACCCCCGGACCCCAGCCAAGATACCTGAACCGGGGTGATCCGACCTCTTCCTACATCCTCAGGCCCCAGAAATGTTTGAAACAATTTAACTTTCTTCTACTTATCTCTCAGGTCCCGCGGACCCGTCCCACCCACGAGCAAATAGATATAATATACACATACTACGGTCTTCTGTCTACATACACCGACAGTATAACGACACCAAACGGTGCACTGCGGTGATTCGCGTTCGCGTCTCCCACTCACCCCCAAGAGTACGTTTAGTTCTTAATATTTAAGAGACTAACTAACTCACCACCCTTTGGGTGTGTATTTGAGTACAGCTCACACCTACCCCTCCTACACCCTCTCCCCTCATCCTTATATCCCCCTACTCTCTCTCCTTTCTCTTCTACACCTCCCCTCCCCCACACCCGATCCTTCCACACTTCCCCCGCCTGCCTCATCTCCCCCCACCTAGGCGGAGTGTACCTCAAAATGGCCTACGCCTTTCTAGGAAGGTCACCTTCCCTTATCTCGCACAACATTAATGGGCTGAACATCCCCGAAAAAAGGACAAAATTACTTAGGGAACTGAAAAAAACCTGCCCCTCCATTGTGTTCCTACAGGAAACCCACTTCAAGGGGCAGAATATTCCCAAAATCACAGACAATCTTTTCACGACAGCATTCCATGCTACCAACCCTCTGGCCAAAACTAAAGGAGTGTCAATCCTAATTAACAAGGCCGCACCCTTCGTACTTCAACATCAGATCTCGGACCCAGAGGGCCATTATATTTTTTTGAAGGGCACATGGGGGGGATCTCCCATCACTCTAGCTAATGTCTACTTCCCCAACTCCGCGCACATCACATTCTGCAACAAAGTAGTCAATGAGCTCAAGTGGTTTGCTGAAGGTTGCATCCTGTTGGGGGGTGACTTCAATATACCACTTTCCCCACTGAAAGACACTTCAAATGGATACACCCATGTTTCTTACAAAATACTGAAACATATTAAGACCCTACTCCAGTCTTTAACACTAGTCGACACATGGAGGGCAATGCACCCCTCAGAGAAGGATTTCACTTTCTATTCGGCGCCTCATAAACGATACTCGCGTCTTGACATGATCTTTATAACCCAAAGGGACCTAGGCATTGTGCTTAGGGCCGAAATTGGCATTATGTCCCTGTCGGACCATGCCCCCACTGCCATCACCCTCTCACTGAATCCAACTAAACGTGCCACATTCAACTGGAGGCTTAACGCCTCTTTATTAACCGACCAGGAGATTAGGGATGACATACACCAAACGATCACGACATTCTTTAAAGACAACCTGGACAGTGACACAAACCCCCTAAACAACTGGGAAGCGCACCAAACGGTAGTCAGGGGTGAACGGGGGGCAAGGAGGAAGAGGGAAAGAGAAAGGGAAATAACCCGATTATCACAACAAATAACTAATCTGGAGGCACAGCATAAGCAATCCCTTTCACTGACAGTAGAAGAGGAGTTGACAAAATGCAGGTCCTCCTTAAAACAGATCATGGACTTGAGAGTCAGGAAGGCATTCCTCTTCAAGAAGAACATCTTCTATGAGCACAGGGATAAAAGCGGGAAATTATTAGCAAAGGCCCTTCGGGACGCACAAACGGCAAACCACGTCCATGCCGTCAAAGATAGACTAGGGGTCATGAATCATGATCCAGACAAAATTGCTGAACTTTTCTCAAAGTTCTATGACAAACTATACAACCTCCCCGAACAACATAAACCCCACTGCATCACGGGCTCTAAAAGAGAAGCCATACTGGAATTCCTTACAGACAGTGGACTCCCCACACTAAACCAGGAAGACGTGTCCAAGTTAGAAGCACCCATTAATGCGTTAGAATTGCAGGCAGCCATTTCAGACCTGAAAGCAGGGAAAAGCCCGGGCCCCCGACGGCTTCACCTCCCAGTACTACAAGACTTACACAAATATCTTATGTAAGCCACTTCTGTCCGCCTTCAACCATTTAGCTAAATCTAAACATGACTCCAACTCCTTTCTCATGGCCCACATTGCAGTGATACCCAAACCCGACAAAGACCACTCCGACTGCGCCAACTTTAGGCCCATATCACTGTTAAACATTGACCTAAAACTCCTAGCGAAAATTCTGGCCAACAGACTGAAAGCCCTTCTCAGCAAAATCATAGGTCCTGAGCAAGTGGGCTTTATGCCCGGAAGGGAAGCACGTGACAACATCACAAAAGCAATTAATTTGATCCACTCTGTACAAATTACCAAAACCAATGGGATGCTACTGTCCACAGACGCCGAAAAGGCATTTGACAGAATCTCCTGGGATTACATGCTCTCCACCTGCTCACATATAGGGCTGGGGGGGGGCATGCTGTCGTGGCTGTCAGCCTTATATCATCACCCACAAGCAAGAATTAAAGTTAATAACACATTATCCAACCCAATAAACATTAACAACGGGACACGTCAGGGTTGCCCCCTTTCCCCCATCCTTTTTATTATTTCTCTGGAACCCCTGATCAGAGCTGTCAACAAGTCTAGAGACGTGAGTGGCTTCAGATTAGGCAAAACTGAATATAAGGTCGCCGCATATGCGGATGACCTATTATTCTTCATCACCAAACCCTTCTTCTCTATACCCACCCTGCAAAACCTATTTGACACGTTTGGGTACATCTCAAACTTCAAAATAAATAAATCCAAGTCAGAAGCCTTGAACCTGACCCTACCACCTGACCAAGTGGCCCATCTGAAGTCTAATCACTCCTTTCACTGGGTCCCCTCCTCCCTCAAATACCTAGGGGTTCACCTGACAAACACCGTAGACAGCCTCTTCCACGCCAACTACTCCCCTCTACTGCGTTCAATCACCACCGACCTCCACAAATGGTCCCCCAAATTCTTTTAATGGTTCGGAAGGGCCTCAATTTTGAAAATGACAATCCTTCCCAGACTTTTGTACATTTTCAACGCCCTTCCAGTACATGTACCAGAATCGTTCTTCACTAAGCTCCTCAAAATACAAAGGCGATTCTTATGGGCTGACAAGAACCCCAGAATTAGTCTCAGATTCCTTACTTTACCCAAAAACAAGGGTGGAATAGGCCTTCCAGATTACAAAAAATACAACCAGGCATCTCATATTACCAGAATAATAGACTGGCATTGCCACAGTGAAGATAAAGACTGGGTCAAACTGGAGAAACAACTGGCGCCACGCCACACTTTGTTTTCCCCTTGGGCCTCACACTCCAAAATGTCCAACTCCATAAAGCACCCCTTGATAGCGAACACACTCAAAACTTGGCACAAAATAGCTACAAAATTTGGCCTGGCATCTACTCCAGGTCCCCTTACCCCGATATTCGACAATCCTGATTTCCCCCCAGGCCTACAGGGCAAAAAGATCCCGGATCTTTTGGCTTTTCACTGCTTCTCCGGAAACAGGGTGAAGACATACGTGGAAATGGGAGCAGAGTTTGGCGAGGCCTTTCCAGGGCCCTGGTTCCATATGCAACTGCGAAACTTCCTGATCAACACTAGATCTCACTCCTTGTATAACCGCCCCATGACCACCATGGAAAACTTATGCTACAAACGTGAACGAGTTCCACATACTACTTCAATGGCTTACTCCTGGCTGATTCAGCCACTACAGTCAGACTTCAGCGGACATAAACTAAGGTGGGAAAGGGACCTAGGCATCAGTATAGATGATTCGCAATGGGAGAAAGAATGCGTCCTCTCACACAAATGCTCTCTGAGCACCAGGTATCAAGAGATTTCGTATAAAATACTCACGCAATGGTACATTACACCGCAGAGAACCAAACGATGGTCCAATAATGCCTCAGACACATGTTGGTGCTGTAAAGGGGACGTAGGCTCCTTCCTGCATATATGGTGGGAGTGCCCTGATATCAGCACCTTTTGGCAGAACGTGACTAGTTGGGTCAAACACATCACTGAAACGACGATTACTCTTGATGCGGCCGCATGCCTACTTCACATCTCCCGTTAAGTAGATATAAAAATACCCTCACCAGACACTTACTCAATGTAGCCAAGACCCTGATTCCCCTATATTGGAAATCAACTCAGACTCCAAAGACCAGGGATTGGTTAGATAGGGTTGCATACATATACAAAATGGAGGAAATACTTGCCATGAAACACGAGAGAAGCACTAATTTTAATGACTTATGGCAACCATGGTTCCTATTCACTCATACTGCCGATTACCGAGCACTGTGCCAAGGACCTAGCTAGGTAATCTCTCTATGCTGGTTATGATCTCATAGAAATGTCTTTTCCTGATGTATGCCTGTTCCAATCTCCGGATGATAAACTACATTATGCCTGCCATGACAAGCCCCAATGGGTTCGCCCCACTACTGCCTTTCCCCTCCCCCCCTCTTACCCCCTATCCATCCCTCCCTACTCTTTACCCCCTACTCTTTTCCCGAATCCCTTGCATCCCTTACTCATAACTCCTCAATGTATGTTTTTTTTTTCTTTTATTATTCCTTTTTTTGAAGCCCTGTCAGTTCTTACCATGTTTTAATGTCCGCTGACATATTATGTTATTGTTACTTGTTAAGATTGAGTATATACTCTGTTATGAATATGTCTTCTGTATATCCTGCCTAACCTTCAATAAATATCCTTGATTGAGAAAAAAAAAAAAAGATACACAAAGATCCGCGTAATCTATCTTATTTACGATCCGCCAACGCCAGTTTTTGAGGCAAGTGCTGTATTCACAAAGCACTTGCCTCTAAAGTGGCGCCGGCGGCTCGTAAATCCCCCGGCGGAATTCAAATTCCGCGGCTAGGGGGAGTGTATTATTTAAATCAGGCGCGTCCCTGCGCCGATTTAACTGTGCATGCGCCGCTGGCTAAATTTCCCAGCGTGCATTGCTCCAAATGACGTCGCAAGGACATCATTGGTTTCAACGTTAACGCAAATTACGTATGGCCGTATTCGCTAACGATTTACACAAACGACGTAAAAAATTCAAAACTCGGCGTGGGAACGATGGCCATACTTAACATAGGATACGCCGCACTTACCCCTCATATAGCAGGGGTAACTATCCGCCGGAAAAAGCCGAACGCAAACAACGTTCGTTTCAGAATCGGCGGTTCTCCTCATTTGCATATTAGTCAAGTATAAAAACGGAAGCGCCACCTAGCGGCCAGCGGGAGATTGCAGCCTAAGATCGGACGGTGTAAGTCACTTACACCTGTCGGATCTAAGGGAGATCTATGCGGAACCTGATTCGATGAATCAGCCGCATAGATCCGACCGTCGGATCTCAGAGATACGACGGCGTATCAGTAGATACGCCGTCGTATCTCTATATGAATCTACCCCATTGTGTTTTTGAATTCAAGACGTGGCTACCCACACCCTTTAACATAGTTGGTTGGGGCTATTCTAGGGCTATTTTTCAAATATTAAGGAAAATTGTTTTATTGTTGCATTGATGTCTTTAGTAAAGTTTATGAAATATTATTTTACCAGAAATTCCGGTTTTGTATCAAGTTGTATAATTATACTTGTATTTTAATAAAATATATTTACCTATTAATTTAATTGAGAGATATTTATACATTAGTAAGAGTTCCCCATAGATTAGCACACTCAGGAAATTATTGTAGTATGTTATCGATTGTCTAAACAAAGTTTATATTTTTTTTATTAATTGCTGTAACTGCCTTAAGTGGCAGGAGGCATTGTAATTCCACTGTACTTATATTCAGACAATACCCTTTTATTTATAATTTACCATTCGCCAAAACACTAAATTGTATTTAATTAAAATTCCCCATATTTATTATCATTACAATTCCATATCACACACACAACAGCGTATATGGGAAATGTTGTCAGCTTTACATGGCACTGCTCTTGGTTTTTACCATATAATATTGGCATCTATGGGAAATCTTGTCAGCTTGACATGTCACTGCTCCTGATCCATAAGTGACAGGGACCCCAAACTTGGGGAGCACCGTGAAGGCACCCAGGACTACAACATATCCAATATGAAATATTAGTTATTCTGGACGAACCATCCTTCTTTAAGGTCCCCCAGTAGTACCTGTTCAGATACCTGGAGACACCATGATACACGATGCATTTGCATTTGCATTTGCACACGATGCATTTGTGTGGTATCTGATTTTAATGAAAAAGTCATACAGTGAATATTGGTTTACAGAACAATAGAAATGGGATGGGTTGATTTATGGTTACACGACTACAAAACAAAACAGGTTTTGTTCATCACTTAACAGAAGACGGATACCTGGTCATAAAAGTTGCCTGAGGTTAAAAACAGAATTCCAGGCTTGACCAACAACAACATAATGGGGGGATGTGTTATTATACAAACATTCTTACATACCTATACAGATACATAGAGATACAATTCGAGAGGGAATATACAGTTAAGCCAGGCATAATACATTTCAGATGACGGTGTAATTCATATAAATTATTACAATTATTTTGCCAGCTTGCCTAGGTAATCAGTTATGCCTGTAAATGACTATTGCAATGCAGTACATGCATCGAGAATTGCAAAAAGGTACTGCTTCACTTTAAGTACATTTTCATTTTACATACATTGGTCCCATTGTGCATTATGGGGTGCTCACCAGCAGGCAAACTTCCCAACGAGCGCCCCATTTGTTTGTGTTATCAGCAAACACGTGAACAGCTGATGTTCGACTCAAACACACAGCCAAACCCTAAATGCCTAAATGAAATATAAGGAGAACCCTTTGTTTCTTTCAGCCCCTGAATAAAAAGGTCATCCAGTGTTTTTGAGATTTTAACTGATCCTTATGGGATTTGATTAGGGATTTCAGATTGGCTTCAGCTGTACATCCTTTCAAGAAACAGTTAAATACTCAGATGAAATACATTTATAGTAGCTATCTTACCTGCCAAAGGGTTTTATATTTCTGTCCATTCAGTTCCGAGATTTACATGGGGAGGATAACTGATTTTTCTCTGCTGCAGTTAAAGGGTAACTCCACTTTTGTGGGGCAAAAAAATTGCCAATAAAAAAATAAAGCATATACAATTGCTACACAAGCCACACAGTAAATGAATGTTAGTAACACAGCTGTTGTACAGAACTTCCCCAAAAAATGGCATTTGCTGCTTGTGTGATTGGTTCTTTGATTTTCTACACTAAGATACAAGTCAGATTTTAGGCATTCTATACAACAGAACTTTCTTTTTTGGTGAGATACTCCCAAAGGGTTAATCAATTCTAAAGGGATGCTGACCCTGTAGCTTTCCTCATTAGAACAATGATTATTAATGAATAATCCATTCAAATCCATATTACATGTTGATATAACAAACAGCTTTTTTTTCAGAGCAGAAACAGGTAGAAATCTACAACAAAAAATCCCTGCAATGTTCACTGATCACCCAGAGGAAATCGTTTTTTCTAAAAAGGGGAGTTAAGTAACACTAATACCGCGTACACACGATAATTTTTCGGGTTTTAAAAAACGTTTTCAGGCTCTAGAAAAAACAACGTTTTTTTCAACTTCATCATTAAAACGGCCTTGCCTACACACGGTCGTTAAAAAAATATGCTCTGGCAAAGCACAGTGACGTACAACATGTACGACAGCACTATAAAGGGGAAGTTCCATCCGGATGACGCCACCCTTTAGGCTGCTTTAGCTGATTTTGTGTTCGTAAAAGATGATTCACGCTTTTCTGTCTGTTACAGCGTGATGAATGTGCTTACTCCATTACGAACGGTAGTTTTACCAGAACGAGCGCTCCCATCTCATTACTTGCTTCTGAGTATGCGCAGGTTTTTCACGTTGTTAAACCCCACACACGATAATTTTTTACAACCTGAAAAATGACATAGTTTCAAACGTTGTGAAAAAATAGAGCATGTTCGAAAGAAAATTGGGTTGTTTTTCAGAACTCGAAAAATGCTCTGAAGCCCACACACGATCATTTTATAATGACATTTTTAAAAAATTATCGTGTGTACGTGGCATAACAGTTCTTGTCCCTCCCCCATGTCTGACTGGACAGGGAAAGAGAAGCAAAATACTTTTTTTTCTCTGTCTTTCTGCTCTCTCCTCCTATTGGCATGTCCCTTGTTACTATATTAGCACCACAGTACAGATGTTTACTTGTGCTTTTTCTCCCTCTGCTACTCTGCAATTAACTGAGAACTATTTTAATTCAGGAATTTACATGACTTGCATTTTAAAAACACATTTATTGATGTATTAATAAATACAGAGTTGTATTAATGTGTGTAACATGTGCAACTGATAATATCAGAATAAAGTCAGCAGTGGCAGCTCCCCTTTATCTCGCAGCACACATATTTTTTTCCAATATAATTAATTAAAATTAACATACAAATTATAGATTAAACAGCTGGGGTTTTCTTACTCTATACGGATATATGGACATCGGTAACCCTTTAGATAGGGCTTTTTTGCAACCTATTTGCTCATGTTTTCTCTGTATATCCATAAATAGCTTACTGTCATAACTAGCTAGAAGGCAAAAGGTAAAGACATAGTATGTCAGGAGAATCAGGTTAATCTGGTCTTATGTTCGCACAATTTCTTAATTTTTCTACCGTCATAATATAGAATTCTGTCAGCAGAGGTAAAATTAAGCACAACTTAAAGAGTTGCTTAGCTGCTCATTTTACAACAGTATTTGGTCTAATTCTGAAAATGTTAGTTGACTTGCTGACATGCCAGCCCACTAACTTCAAATGTTTTCTGCCACTGACCCAGAAAAAGTGTACCTATCAAAAGTTCTGGCTTTACTCTGACTTGACTTGCAGCAAAAAATAGTTTTAGAACTAATATAATATATATGTAGTGGGGTGTTTTATGGCATACAGAAATTGAGGAAACCAACATTTATGAACACCTAATAGACTTTTTTATTCAAAAATATTACAATAGAACAAGTCTCTTAATATTACAAAAGTAAAATTTAAAAAAAAAGTACATTCTAGCAGCTGGACCTAATCCTTACCACCTGTGGTGGGTTTTTCCTCCTGTGTTCATGCTGATACCTCCTGCCTATACAGTGCTGTGAGGGCTGCTCAGCACATCCGACACGACTTCTCTAATGTGGAAAGAGTATGGTAAAACTGCTCTAAATGGAATAAAAAACAAAATAAATGAATACATGCAACAACTCTCCTGTATGACATAAATCACAGAATAGCATAAATAAAACAAAAATAGAATTGCGCTAAATCTGTATTCTACAAATTTATATTTCATATTTATAGATAAAAAGTTCATATAAAAGTTCACCAGTGCTTGTAACTAGGAGCTTTTCGAAGTTTCTGATGGAATGGGCCACCAAATATCATCCTGTGTGTAGAATTTGCCACCAAATAATATAGTTAGCTTCTTACCAGCTCCAAATGATCCCCCATTACAGGGGATCAAACATTGCATTAGGTTTATACCCAGCCTGGTCTTTTCTCCCAGTATAAACGTACACCTGTCCACAGGGCACCTCTCGTTCACTCATAAAGATGGATAGATGGATTTGTATAGAGTAGATGATGACCCTGGATGATGCCACCCTTCTGGAGGGAAAAAGCAGATGAGGGAATTGAGAGGGCAGAGTTGAGCAAATCTTTCTGGGTTTGGTTTGTGAACAGTTTTGTAAATCTTGCTCGAAGTTCACAAACTTTGTGGTGAATCCCACTGAAGTATGTATTTGTTTGCAATGCTCTGTGTATAGAGGTTCCTCAAATAAAGAGTACTGGCTTTTAATGAGCAGCAAGGAGTGGTGATCCAACTAAAGAGCTATAGCACAGCTTTTCTAATGTAGGTAGCAACAAAATAAAAATGGTAGATGGCAGCATCTGGGTACTGGGGCACTAGGCAAGAGATGCGGAACACATGCTCTGAGTGCCTGGCACTAGCAATGCCCATGTTTGCTAACTATGAGACTAGTACTGAGATGTGCTGGTATGCAGTATACTTGTATATAGAGTATAATGCTTTTAGATTGTAAGTGCTAACAAGCAGGGCCCTCTGATTCCTTCTGTATCAAATTGTATTTTAACTGTACTGTTTGCCCTATTGTTGTAAAGCGCCACGCAAACTGTTGGTGCTGTATAAATCGTGTAATAATAATAATATAACAATAATGTCATCCACTATTTTAAAATGCACCCCTTGATTACATAGAGTGGAATCTCTTGCATAATCATTGTAACTGCGACTGTGGCTAACAAATTAGTACAGCAGATGTTCATGAATAATAGCTTAGTCAAAAACAGGCAAATATACTGTACACAAAATGATTGAGAAAGATGTTAGAGATTACATTAACTTTTTTTTACATGACCAAAAGTATTTGTTACGGAATGACCCGTGACAAGAGGTACTCATGTGTCAGCGTCACTAATAACTCTTGGGTCTAAGTTCACCCTGTGCCCTTTTGGGCATAGGGTGGCTATTAAATCATAATTCATGTATTACATGGGATGGGACATTACTGATAGTTCATATTGCAGGATGTCTTGAGATATTACAAGTTGTTGGCTTATTCAATGTGGGGACACATGCTTTTGAGAGGTGTTAATTGCATCTACTCCTAGACATTTCATTGTGTGATAACACGGTTTAAAGCCTATTGATGCCCAGGTGTGAATACCTTTCTGTCGGAGACAGACCGTCTGTCTAAAGATGTGGATTGAAGGGAAATCATTGTGTGATAGTGTTTTATTTGAATTCTATTGATAAAGGAATGTAACTTCTCAGGGGTAGTAATTAGATCATGTTAATTATAGAGCGGTGCCAAAGTGTCTCTCTAAAATCTGTATGGAAGCCCCCAGTGTGTGATGAGGGGGGTGGAGATTTCTTTGTTCCTGTGATTAACTTTAACATGTTGTACTGTATTATTATGTACTATATATAAGCAAACTAAGGATACCATTGACGCGTTCATACATTTTGGAACAAGTACAGAGCTGCGTGTCTCGTTTTGATCCTAGGGGAATGGATCGTGTATGCAGGATTGTCAGAGTGTCGGCTAAGCTGTCTTGTCTTGGGTGGATGGAAGGTCGTAAACGGTGGTGACCGTTACAGTATTTATTCACTCTGACATTCAAATTAGCTAAAAAGAAAAAAAATCTGTGCAATGTATTAGTTGCACTCTCCTATTAATTTTCCATGCCATGCCCTGAAGACCCCTTTGAAGTTATGCCTACTGTAATGGACAAAGCCTGGACCCTGGACAGGGCCAACAGCAAGGACAAAGTAGAATGTAGTTAACTGTACCCTTTTACATACCGGTTCTTGATAGCTCAGTTTGCCATGTCAGCAGCAGGTAGATTTCTTTCTGGTCTACAAAGTGATAGTTTGAGTATAATTCAGAACGTAAGCTGCCTACTGCATGAAAATTCCTGACACATTTCCTCCCTGGCACCTGCACCTGGCACCCTGGACCTCAGCTAAAGAGCAGCTCAAGAATAAGCTTGCTTCTATATCATTCACAACTGAATAGTCTGATACTGTGTAAAAGTAACATTTTCATGAGTAGAAGTTCCTCAAGAAACTTCTGGTATAAATAAACTCATTAGCAAACAAAAACAGTAAAATTCACTTACCTTGACTTATGACCTGTTTATATAGGTGCTGGTGACACTCAAACTTAGTACACGCTATAATTTTTTTTTTTCGTTCAACCCAGTGGGCTATACATAAAAAAAAAAAACTGAGGAGCTTGGGAGAAGCTCGCCAACTATCCCGCCGCACTATTGTATTATGAAACACACTGCTAGAACACACTGGTCAGCGATCACAGCCATTGGCTGAGAGCACTGATCGGATGCTGATCAGACACTGCTGTACACACGGGCCGAATGTCAGACGGTTTCTGTTGAACCGGCCAATACCAGCCGATATTAGACCCATTTGTATGAGCCTTCAGCCTCTAAGGCACCTAAAAGAATGAGCCAGTAGTCTATTTTTTGCACTTTTTTCCGTAGAGTTTTAGCATGAGTTAGGGAGTTGCAGATAATCATTGATATTTTTTTCTGCAAAGTCCACTTTAACTACCAATATGATAATGAAGATAACTGATCACCTCTGGCCATAGGTCAAACAAATAGACAGTGATAAAGGTTATCTAAATGGGGGGGGGGAATACATGCTCTAGCTAAAATACATTTTTACACATAATTGATTGCACCTAAACCATGGGCAGTCCTTTCTTTGGTAACCCTTAGTAGGTGCATTAGGCAGCCAGCGATATGTAGATGTCAATATTTATAAATGTTATATGAATAATGCTTTCTAATATTTGTACAAGTTAGTTCCAGTTTCTGTTCCTGTTAAGATATACTTGGAAGCCTACTACAGGTGTATTATGGATGCCTGAGCTTGTTAATTATGCACTTTGCCTTCCAGACTACAGGACATAGCAAGAGTGGTAATGAGGATATCTCTTAGGCCGCGTACACATGATCGGTCAAACCGATGAGAACAGTCTGATGGACTGTTTTCATCAGACCAAACTGATCGGGTGTGGGCCTCATCGGTTATTTATCCATCGGTTAAAAAAAAATCAAACTTGTTTTAAATCTAACCGATGAATACCTAACCGATAGCAAAAAACGATTGTTTGCAGGCACGACCATCGGTTAAAAATCCACGCATGCTCAGAATTCCACGCATGCTTGGAAGCATTGAACTTCAGCACATCGTTGTGTTTTACGTCACCGCGTTCTGACATGATCATTTTTTTAACCGATCGTGTGTAGGCACGACTGACCATCAGTCAGCTTCATCAGTTAGCCGATGGAAAAATCCATCGGACCGTTCTCAACGGTTTGACTGTTCGTGTGTACAGGGCTTTACATTGCTACAGCGCCTTTTTCACACATTGGCGAGCCTGCAGTGCCTTTTACTGCTTTGATGTGTATGTTTAAGAAGTACATACTTGCTGCTAATCAAGAGAACTTGCCTACTGCAAGAAAACATGCCTTACATATACACTGCATGAGAGCAGAAGGACAGTGTATTTTCTATACTCTACCAACAGCAGGTGGCACTTATGATACAGCAATCTCTGCATTAAATAACTTCTTTGTGCCTAAAGTAAATGTGGTTGCACCGTAATATAAATTCTGGCAACATAAACAGCATATTGGAAAATCCACAGTGCAGTTTATAGCAGCTTTGAAATAGTTGGCTGTTACCTGTGAGTTTGGTGTTCTAGCAGATAAAATGATAAGATACTAATAATGGGAAAAAAAACTTTTCTTTTGAAACATGATTTAACTCTAGCAAAGGAGATTACAATTTCAAGCCAAAGTAAAACTGCTGTGGTGGAGGCAAAAAAAACTTAATTCGGGCGACTACTGGCACCATACAAGATGTACATTTTGAATTTGCCTCCAAAAGTGTTTTATTTTTAGGTTTTAGGTTAGAACTAGATTTAGAGTAGAGAGGGATTAGAACACCTGTCAGTTTTTATTGCGTGCTATTTGTCCTGTTTACCTTTATCGTTGAAAGTAAAAGCAAATATATAGCACCCTTGTCCTAAACTGGGCTGCTAGTAAATTTAGTTGGGTGAGGTGGTAACTAGCCTGGCAAATTTGTAGTCTTTAATCAAATGGGTTTCTTCTAATCTAAAGTTTAACTGTGATTTCTCTCTTTTGTCAATAGGTGACACTGTTGCCTGGTATTAGTATGATAGATTACAGTGAATTTGGGTTATGAGTGAATATGCTTTTCTTGGCCAATCATCAGGAGTTTCTTTGGCTGCTGAGGCTACTGGGATAGTCTATTTATTTGGAGGTGAATAAAGGTGATTATTGTGCTATCCCTAAAAAAGGAGAGGGGAAGCAGCTACACAGGAATGTGACAAAAATTCAAAAACAGGTGGGAATAAATATGTATCGCTAAAATTGTGCAACTGTTAAAATGTTGCTAAAATCACTAGCAATCTGAAACCCAACAGGGAAAAATGAACAGTGAAAGACAAAAATAAGTCCACACAGTGAAAGTTATATGGTTATCAGATGCCCCAGTAGAAGTCCTAGTAGGACGAAACGCATCAGTCCAGGTTCACCGCTCCTCATATTGCTTTTATTCATTTGTGATCACCTTTTAATTTATGTATGTCGATTTTTATCAATAAAAACCCCCTTTTTTGACCTGCACTATTGGAAGCGCCCTTTTTTTCTTTTCATGCTCATTTGGACGTGAGTTTTTTTCGGTTCTTCCATCTGGTCATCGTCACCTTAGTTTGTGGCTGTCACCATCAAGATTTCACTGAGTACCTCTGGATTCCTCCTGGATCTCTTGTATCGTTTGATCCATTCACAGATTGGGATATCCATGCTTGATTGATCCTTGGTCGTGGGCAGTTTGGTCCAATGGTTACGTTTGTGGCTACCCCCATCAAGATTATATTGAGAGGCTTCTCGAGCTTTCCCGAATCCTTCAATTCGTCTGGTCTACCTCCCAATTGTGATATCATCCTCATCGTGAGAACCACTATCCATTTGTGATGGACATTGTCACCATATAACTTTCACTGTGTGGACTTATTTTTGTTTTTCACTGTTCATTTTTCCCTGTTGGGTTTCAGATTGCTAGTGATTTTAACATTCATAGAATGCATTAAGATATTAAACATTCTGCCTTTAAATCCACTTTAAAAAAGCTCTTCAGACTGCAAATTTTATTGTGACTCTTGGAATTTTTTTAATCCAGAGTTCTTACACGGCTACAGAGCAACATGCAACCATCAGAAGCTAAACTAATGTGTGGCAGACAAATGCACACTACCTGATTAACTCACACAAACTTGAGTGCCTCTGAAATCACAGGATGCTAAGACTGTTAAAAATCCACAAGATAACGGCAAGGCATACACAGATTGGAAACATGGTGCAAGCGTAGTACACTTTCTAATCTAATTTTCCAATCAGCTTAATCAATAAGGACCAACAACCAGGTCAACAATGTCAAAAAACAAAACATGGGCAATAAGGATCCTATAAATATAAATTGTCTGATGGATGCTTAGCGGCACAAGGTTCAACAATCAAACTGGGAGACATAGTTTTTATGTTCTAATATTCGCTGGTAAGGATTTTGGAAAAATTATTAAATGCTTAACTCTAAATAAATAGATAACTCTAAATAAATAATAAAAAAAAATAGATGAATGCAGTTCTGTAATAATTAAAACAACACTATGTGTATTTTAAAAAACAAGCAGTGCAAGTGTTTGTACAGCAGGGCTGGAATGTGAGAGGAAGAGGCAGGACAATTAGCCAGTCAGTTCATATGCTGACAAGAAGCATGCTTATAGCAAAAGAAAGCAAGGTTACAGAGAGAAATGGTGTTGCTTCTCATTTCACTCATATCCAGGAAGATCTGAACTCAGAGAAAATGGGTTGAATGATGCTGTCCCTAAGACTGGGGACATCTAGCAGCAGAAAAATGTACTGCAGGGAAATTTCTGGATTGAGAGTAATCGAGTATGTTTCAGGATGGAGAGCAAGGTAAATATGTAATTTAACAGCATCTTCTTTTTCTAAATGAACACAGTGAACACACTCTCTCACTGTGTTCATTCATAACTGAAGCATAGTAACCTGTGTTTACTATGTTTCAGTTTGTGTATAATCAGGAAGTCATTCAGAACAGACCAGTTCATTCACTGCCCCATGCAGCTGAGGCTGCAGAGAAAAGCATGTGTGTTTCAGCTTTGGTGTGCACACCCTGATGCAGTAGGCTGTGCACACCTATGGACTCTTTATTTGTATTTTGTAATTTTTGCCCAGAGTTATGATATAAAGGAAACATGTGTGAACATTTGGCTTTATAGACTAAATATGCAAAGGTATAGATTACATAATTTCAGCCACCAACAGTGATTGTTATGTCTTTCGCTTGTTTTGTACTATTAAAACTAGTCAAACTGAAGAAACGACAACCATTTCCCTAAAAACAATTCTAAAGAAGCACATGGGTGTTGTATAGCTCTCAGCTTGTGCTTACTAAAAGAAGATGTAGCAGACAATGGCTTTTTTTTTTTTTTAAAGTATTGAAATTCAATTTTAACTTAAGCTTTTTTACATAAAGTACTTTGTTTAGAAGTGGATAATGTTTATTTTGCAAAGTGAATGTTTCTATAGCTTACGAAGTAAGGGAAACCTATGTTAAAGCTATTTTAACTTTGAAAATTAAACCATAGGCACATTTAAAAAAAAATGTTGGGCACGATTGGATATTTAAAGTGAAAACAGTTCCATCTAAGTGAACATTTAATACTCCTTTAGTAAATCAATACCAACGAATATAAAGCCTAACTCCAGGCACAGTTATTTCTATTATACATTCTTATCTTCATTACTGCCGCCATCATTCCACTTTTTTATATTACTATTTTAGGAGATCTCTAAGCTTCAAGGACCCACACTTTCTGCCCTTCTCCCTCCTCATCCTGCTTGCTTTGCCATTCACAAAGGCAGCACAAATGTCATCAGTAAGTAGTATGAAGGCGCAACACCAAAACTGGACACACGTCCATTTTTGAAGGTCTAGAAAAAACTATGGGCCAGATCCACAGAGAATTGTTCTGGCGCAGTGTATCAGAGATACACTACGCCGCCGTATTTTACCTGGCTCTAAGTCGAATCCAGGAAGATTTCGGCCCGTAAGGTACGGCGGCGTAGTGTATTTCTTGCAGCGGAATCGAATTACGTGATTAGGGGTCGTGAATCATTTAAATCAGGCGCGTCCACGCGGAGATCGAACTGCGCATGCTCCATTCAGAAATTTCCCGCTGGGCATTGCGCAAAATTACTTTGAAACGTCGTTTTTTTTGTAGCGTATTACGTACATTCCTATTCACGGACGACTTACGCAAAAAAATGTAAAAATTTAAAATTCGACGCGGGAACGACGGCCAGTCTAACTATAGACCGGATAATAGCAGCTTTAACTATATGCCGGAAAAAGCCGACTAGCGACGACAACGAAGCCGTCGTATCATGGTTTGAGGATTCAAACTAATGATACGACGCTGGTAATTTGAAAGTACGCCGGCGTATCAGGAGATACACCGGCGTACTGGCTCTGTGGATCTGGCCCTATGTTTTTTTCAACGTGATTCTTGTCAAGCCTGCCTTGCCTACACATGATCGTGAAAAAAAAAATGCTCGAGCAAAGCGCGATGACATACAACATATTTTGTATTAGTAAAAGTTTGGTGAGAGTCTTCGTGCTTTTCAGTCAGCGTGACAAATGTGCTATCTCCATTACGAACGCTAGTTTTACCAGAAAGAACGCTCCCGTCTCATATCTTCTGAGCATGCGCGTTTTTTCACGTTGTTAAAGCCTACACACGACCGTTTTTCATGACGTGAAAAACGACAATGTGAAAAACGACACGAAAAAATAGAGCGTGTCCTAAATTTTTAATGCCCATTTTTCACGTCATGAAAAGTGCTCTGGAGCTCACAAACGACTGTTTTTTAATGATATGCTTTGAAATCTGTCGGGTGGACAAATCTGTCCGCTAGCCCATACACACGATCGGAGATGTCTGCTGAAACGGTCCATCGGACCGTTTTCAGCGGACATATCCGCTCGTGTGTACGAGGCCTTATAGTTGTTTCTGTATATTTCAGAATGAATGCAAAATAAAAAGTTTTGTGCATCCTTTTGAACTCTTCTACGTCTCTGAGTTAAAAAAAGTAAAACTGACAAGTGGAAGAATCACGTCAGTTCTGTGCAGGCAACATAACAAATACCCTGTCACTTTTGTCGCTTTTAGGTCATACACAGATGAGATGAAACTGACCTGATTTACTTGATGCCCATAGACAACCGCAAAACTGGCCCCAGTGAAATGTTCATTTGCATAATACAAATATGACCCAGTTCACCCAGTGCACAGTGTTCTCCTCCTGTGTTTTCTCTGTGTTATCAAAGACATTAAACTGGGCTGAAACACATTTATAAAAATGTATATTTTTATTTTTTCAGTCCTTGTTTGTGCATAATAAAAATAATTGAGAAAGCAGAATATTTCTATTGGTTGTACATAACATCCACATTTTCTTCTGCAGCTCTCAAAGAGTGTAAGGAGGAACTCCACCTACAATTTTTCTTTCTAGTTTTGGAAAGACCAGGGAAAGGGTTAGAACCCCGGCCATGCTTTTATTACTGTATGTGCCCCCAGTGGAAAGATATCCCTTCACCTCCTGTACTGCAGACACAACAGAGTTAGAGGAATTTAGACAAATACCTCCTTTGGCAATTGTCACTGGAAAGGGTGGTCACATTGGAAAATGTACCCTTCTTCAACTCCTGTTTGGCTAACAACTGTAAAAGTTTATATTTCTCTTTACTTCAGTGGCAGTTGCATAACTATAACTGCATCCCAGTGGGCTACTATGGGGCCTGAGGGTGGGAAGGTGTCTCAGCAGAGAGGTTGTTTAGGGAATATAAATGTATAAAATCTTTTTCCTGACAATAAAACAGGTCCAGTACTATACTGTGACAGACCCAACCAGGACAGGTATAACATACGTTGTGAGGCTAAACAATAAAAATAATAAAAATATATTTATTTATTTTTATATATATATATACACACTGTAAACATTTCATATTAGTCTTCAAACACAGAAACCAAAGTAAGTGAACATAGTCTCTTGAAGTGAATATCAAAATTGAGTGAGCAGATGATTAGTGGAATTTTCACCTAGGTGAACCTCCACCTTGAATCATGTGAAATGTTTGCTTACCAGAGATCTATACTCCAAACTATACTCTCGACTTGCGTGGTAACATCACAGATATGGACTCCAACCTACGTGTTTCCTTAGAGTTGGCATCCTCGAAGGCAGGCAGGACAAGGGCTTTTGGAGGGGACTTCAGAGTAGCCTCTTAACTACTGACTATAGGCCCTGGCTTTTAAGGGGGCTCTATTTTTGAGAGGTGTGTGCCTGGGGAACCCTTGGAGTGGCCATGCTTTGGATTCGGGTCCATGTCTCCTCAGAACACACAGACACTGGGAAACAAGGACCAGGATACAATAAAAGAAAGGGCATCTGGTGTCACCGGTGTCCCACCTCCATCCCTGTAATATGCAACAAAAGAGATTCGCCCTTTGGAACTTTAAATGAGGTGGACACCATTGGGCCAATAAACAGAGAAATAACAAGAAATTAGAAAGTCCTTGTGGAAATAAAGCAAAAATAGTTGTGATAAGCAGGGGTCTTTGCTGCCATTACCTACCCTTATCCCATTTATTTTCCTTCCCTTCCCTTCCTTTCTCTTTTTTTGTTTTTGTTTTGTTTACTTTGTCCTGTCTTGTCTTGTTATGTCCTTGTCTTGTTGTGTTTTGTTATCTTTATTTAGTCTTTTGAACTATATATATGAACTCTTGAAATTGGCTAGATGAAATAATTGCATTATTTATATATGAATGAACTCATTAAGGTTTGTACTATAATTTATAATGTTATAATAAAATCAGAATGAAATAAAGTAGATTATTTAGAAAAGAGTAATGCAATGCATGCATAGATACCATCAACAGTGGCCATTTATAAAACGACATACATATAAATAGACAATTGGCACATGTATAGTAAAAGACATGTGATACACAGGCATCTGATGTACCCAACATGACATGTTTCGACACCTGTTGCTGCCTCTGGGAACCACACACCTGATGTTTTGGCCCTATTTAGTGGTGAGTATGGGATCCTATACCACAGCTCCCTATACGTTATGGTCATTCCACCAACATTATACCGCATGCCTACCTTTTTTTTCCATCCTAGGTACAGTTGTACATGCATCCACCCCTGAAGAGCGAGCTGGGTCTCGCAAAACATGTCATGTCGGGTACATCAGATGCCTGTGTATCACATGTCTTTTACTATACATGTACCAATTGTCTATTTATATGTATGTTGTTTTATAAATGGCCACTGTTGATGGTATCTATGCATGCATTGCATTACTCTTATCTGAATAAACACATCTACTTTATACTGCATTTAATGCTACTATGTTTATTGGCCCAATGGTGTCCACCTCATTTAAAGTCCCAAAGGACAAATCTCTTTTGTTGCAAGGACCGGGATACAGATTTGGGGCTTTTGTGCCCAAACCAGTAATGACTGTTCAGACTGTGAGACTAAGAATTGATGTTAATATAATCAGATCAAAACAACATAATGCTGCTGTCTTTTCCTATAATCTGTTTAAAGCGGAGCTCCACCCGCATTTTTTTTTCAAAGTCGGCAACTACTAACAGTGTAGCTGCTGACTTTGAATAAGGACACTTACCTGTCCTAGGCGCCCGCGCTGACGGCCCCCGCCGATGCCGATCCTTGATCCCGGCACCGCCATCCACAGTCAGGGAAACAGGCAGTGAAGCCGTGCGGCTTCACTGCCCGTTTCCTACTGCGCATGTGCGAGCGACGCGGCGCTTTGTGAATGGTCCGGCTGCTTTCTGGGATACACACAGTTCCCAGAATGCAGCGCGGCCCATTCACAAGAAGACACCCAGAAGAGGAGGAGGAAGAAAACAGCACCGCGGATCATGAGGGCAGATTCGGGACTTCCGCATAGCAACAGCCTATTTAGGGTGAGTATTTATTTTTATTTTTTTTCCATTTCATTTTTTTTTTTCAGATTTTAAAAAAAAATATATATATCAGGGTGGAGCTCCGCTTTAAGGGGTTATGTGTTGTCTTTTCCCCATTGTGTGCCTCCTAGGTATAAATTCCCGTTGTTTATTGAGTCATCTATTGTTTCTGTCTGGCTGCTCATCTCATAGGCCCTGTACACACGATCAGACATGTCTGATGAAACTGGTCTGCAGACCAGTTTCATTAGACCAGTTTGATGGTGTGTATGGCCCATCAGACCGTTGTCCGTCAGACCAAAGTTTTAAAACATGCTTTAAAACCTGTCTGATGGAACCTGTCCGTCGGACAGGTTCGATGGTTAGTACACAAAAGCATTGGACCAAAAACCCGTGCATGCTCAGAATCAAGTCGACGCGTGCTTGGAAGCATTGAACTTCGTTTTTTCATCACGTCGTGTTCTACGTCACCGTGTTCTGGTCTGCTAGAATACCTGGTTCCTGGTTCCAGACAGGAAGAAGCTGTATCTTGACAGAGGCCCCCAAGCTGGACAGTCCAAACACATATATCATTGGAGCTGGGGAGGTCGCAGTCTCCATTAAAGAAGATTTGACATCAGACACACAGAATGAGTCATTTCATGACATCATTAGGTACTTTGCCTTCCTTGGGCAACATTTATTTAGCTGCTGTAAAGGCTAGGAGTAGATTTATTGGCTTCAGAGCTTCTGCTGCAGCCTAGCAAGCAATGTGAAATGAGGCATGTATTCCTAACACTGTCCTGGTGAGTCTGTAAAAAGAGAAGCAGAAATGTGTAGTTGTGCATTCAAAGTCCATGATGGAAAGAAGTCTGTAGGCGCATGCGCGAAGCCTAGCGGGACGGACATGCCGGGCTAGAGCTCCGCTCCGTGAAGGAGAATTCCCGCCGATATAGTACCGAAAACCAAGGCGAAAACGAACAGGGATTCGGTACAACTTCCACAGAGGTGAGGGACACTTTTTATTCGAAAAATGGTGCTGGGAAGAGCAAGAAACAGGGACAAAACGAATCCTGTCAGCGGCGCTCAGCTGGCTAAGAACGCTGCAAAGAAAGCACCTGTCCCCTCAGAGAGCCACACCTCAGTGAAGGCACACCAAAGCACAGCCAAAGCTGCTAAAACTGCTGCACTTATGGCATCCCTCAGAGACTTGGACTCAGACAGTGAGGAGGAAGACAGAAATGTGGGAAAACTATCTACATCACAGGACGTTACAATCCCCTCAGGTATTTTAAAACAATTTGAAAGAATGCTCCATAAAGCCCTGCAAGTCACCTCAGACCAGATTCCAGCCAACCTTACCAAGGAAATCAGGGAGCTGGGTAGCCGCACGGAAGCCCTGGAAACTAGAGTAGAAGAAATAGAAATATACACCCAAGAATGCCTGTCAGAAATTGACACTCTCAAAGAAGAAAATTTAATACTGCAAAGCAGATTGGAGGACTTCGAGAACAGGGCCAGGAGGTCTAACCTAAGGTTTAGAGGTATCCCTGAGTCAGTCACAGACCTGCAAGCCACTACTCTGGCATTGTGCCAAGAGCTTCTCCCTGGGATACCGGTGGAGAGGCTAGAAATGGACAGAGTACATAGGGCACTCACCTCTAAGAAAGCTGACGGTCCCCCTAGGGATATAATAGCAAAATTTCACTTCTACAAGACAAAAGAACAAATACTGGAAGCCGCCAGAGGAAAAGAATGTCTATCATTTCAGGGCCACAAATACCAGATCTTTGCAGATATATCGCAACTGACTATAACTAAAAGGAGGGCTATGAAGCCTCTCCTAATGGAGCTACAAAACCGCAATATCAAATACCAGTGGGGTTTCCCCTTCTCACTGCGATTCACCTATCAGGGGACAAAAATTGTATGCAGAACACCAGACCAGCTTCACCAAGCTCTTCTAGACTTCAAGTTAATCGACAGGCCAACCTCAACAAGTACAACACGCAGGAGAACAGCATCCTCCTCTCCACGCAATGATTCACCATACCACGAACAAAATAACGGCGTGCAACAATCAAGTAAACGTGGCAGATTCATGGACCAGCCCCAGGAACAAGAAACAGATACTATGGACTGAACTTTCCATACAAGAGCATTCTAACAATGCACTTCTCCCTTTACCCAATAATCCGATTAATCTGGCACCCCAATCTGACTCTACCTCTGCACAGGAGGCCGCAACACCCCACCAAATTCGACCTCACTTTTCTATCCAACCTATAGCAGCTCCCCCCCCTCTTTTTTTTTTTTCACGATCTAGAACTCCCAACTCCAATTACTAAGCATCTACCCACTTTATATGGAATGGGGCAGAAACCCACTGTCTTGACACATCCCCTTGCAGCACTTTCACATAGATGCTCTCCCTAGTACCACTTATTCCTGCCCTTAGATTGGAAGTAAAGCAACCCCGCCTGCACACCTCAGGCCGCTATCTAAGCTATGCTCCATTTATTTAGAAATGCTCTCCCTAGGGCACTGCTAATCAAACACCCTACCCTCATCAAGCTGACACTCTTCAGCAACGCAACCTCAGGCACCCTGAGGGGCGCCTGAAAGTTTTATCTTTTGTCTTTTTGTTTCTCTTTTTTAAGTATGCGGGTCTCCGATGCACGGAAACAACATGCGCCACCTTAGACCCTCCTCTGGACCCGGCAATATTATGCCGGACCTAGACGTGGGCATTTTTTCCCCTGAAGGGAACTTGTTCTCCCCTTCACGGGCCAGATTTGGACACTCAGTTAATATAAAGTTGTTTAAGAATTTTATGGGCCAGATTCAGGTAGATCAGAGCATCTTTGCTCTGGAGTAACGCATCTCATTTACGTTACGCTGCAGAAATTTTAGTAGCAAGTGCTGTTATTCATGAAGCACTTGCTCCTAAAGTTGCGGCAGCGCATCGCAAATGAGACAGCGGAATTCAAATTGGGCGGGTATGGGGCGTGTAGTATTCAAACTACGCGCGATCCCGCGGCGAACGTACTGCGCATGCGTCGAGTGTCAATGCATCCCAGTGCGCATGCTCCAAGTTCTGTCAGTGAACGTCAATGACGTCACGTCCCCATTCATGAATGTTTTACGCAAACGACGCGATTTGTTTTTTTTCCGACGCGATGACGACGCCTATACCTAACATAGGATATTCCACTAGGGGGCTGCTTTATCTTTACGCCGTGTATCGCTTTCGGAAACGTCGTAAAGTCACTGCGTCGCGCCCGAAAACGATCGTGAATTGCCGATTTCCGCTCATTAATATATTTTTTGAGCGTAAATCGGCGGGAACGCCCCCGGCGCCATTTTTAAGTTGAAGTAACGATGCGATGGCGAAATTCAATTACGCCGATCGCATCGGAACTCCAACCCGGCGTTTCTTGTTTTCTGGTTATAGAAAACAGAAACGCCGGCTTAAAGTGACAGTTAGGCTGGCGGATCACTGGATCCGCCAGCCTAACTCTTCATGAATCTGGCCCTATGTCTTATAATGTTTTCTATCTTTTCTTCAAGGATAATATTTTTGACACCCCCCCCCTTCCTTCTCCCTTCCTGTCTGCATGGGCTGGACCGGGACATCGCACCGTGAACGGCCAAGGTAAGATTTTCATGATGGTTTGGCTGCCATGGCTCCGTTAAACTTGTTATCGCTCAACGTACAGGGCCTCAATGTTCCTCAGAAACGTTCCAAGGCATTTAGACACTTTCAGGCTAAGAAAGCACATATAGTTTTTTTGCAAGAAACCCACTTTACCCCTCAATCCACTCCTAAATACTATAATGCATCCTACCCACAAGTATACACAGCATCCGCCTCTACCAAAAAGAGAGGCACCCTTATTGCATTCCACAGATCAACACCCTTTACCTTGAAGTCAGAAATAAAAGACCCAGAGGGACGCTACCTAATCCTAACAGGGCACATAATGGACATGGTAGCGACGGTAGTGTCATACTATGCGCCTAATCAGAACCCATTACCGTTCATGTCACATCTCCTCCAAATCGTCAACACGTACAAGATGGGAGCTCTCTTCATGTGCGGTGATTCTAACCAGGTTATCCTCCCTTTCTTGGATAGAACCCCTTACGCCCCCCCAAAACAGAATACTAAGGGGTCCCTCCCCAACCTATTATCTAAACATAAATTGGTGGACACTTGGAGAGAATCCAACCCAACGAAACGTATATATACATACTACTCGAACCCTCATAGATCTTCTAGCCGTATTGACCATATTTTTACTACCATTGGAATGTTGCCAGAAGTACTTGATTCTAGCATCATTCCCATTCCCTGGTCCGATCACAATGCAGTCTTCACAACTTTCTCATCCACAATTCCTAAGAATCATGACCCTACCTGGTATCTCCCAGAAGTTCTTCTTAAACATCCCGCCCACTGTTCCGCAATTGAGCAAAATTTAAAAGAATATTTAGAATTCAACACTGACCCAGAAACATCTCCCCTCACACTCTGGGAAGCCCACAAGCCTGTGCTTAGAGGTTTTCTTCAAAGACAACTGGGAATTCATAGAAGAGAACGCTTGCAGTTAGGGAGAAGATTGGAAACAGATTACAACTTAGCTTTCCTAGCCTTTCAGCAGAATCACTCCCCCAGCACCAAAGCACGCTTAGACGAGACCCGCCTGGAATATGACCTTTTCCTTACGAACTCTGCTATAAAAACTATAACCAGGTCCAAACACTCCTACTATAAGAACTCCAACAAACCAGGATCACTCTTGGCAAGAGCTCTAAACTCGATAAACAAGTCCCATAACCCAGTAAAACTGAAAATTGCGAAACAAAACCTCACCAGCAACCCCATCAAAATAGTGCAGAAATTTAGCGCCCACCTCAAAAAATTACTTTCGGAATCAAATACCTTTAATAAATCGGAAACTGACTCCTTTTTTTCACAATTACAACTCCCGCAAGTGACAGGAGCCCAAAGAACAGAATTAGAGAAACCAATAACACACAATGACGTCATGGGAGCTATAAAAGAACTTAAGTTAAATAAAAGACCAGGTCCCGACGGGTTTTCAGCCAGATACTACAAAACCTTCACTAGCATAATCTCCCCCACTTTAGCAGATGCATACAACGACCTCTTAAAATCAAACTCCTTCAGGCAGGAATCACTAACAGCCACGATCTGCATGATCCCAAAACCACACTCTGACTCCACCCTTAGCGAAAATTACCGCCCTATATCCATGTTGAACACAGATATTAAACTCTTAGGTAAAATTCTTGCCAGCCGCCTAAACAAGATTATAGGATCATTGATTCACCGGGACCAGGTGGGTTTCATGCCCACTAGACAGGCAGGGGATAATATTCGGAGGGCATGCTTGCTTGCTCATTCAGCCAAGGCGAGGAAAATCCCAGCCTGCTTCATATCTCTGGACATCAAACAGGCCTTTGATTCCGTCTCGTGGTCCTACATGGAATATACCTTACAGAATTGGGGCTTCGGTCCAAATTTTAGAAATTGGGTTATGGCACTGTACAACAATCCAAAAGCTTACGTCAAATACGCAGGTTACAAATCTGATACGTTTGCAGTCCAGAGAGGAACAAGACAAGGCTGTCCCCTATCTCCTTTGCTGTTCACCCTCCTGATAGAACCCCTAGCCCAAAGAATCAGATTGGACCCTAAGATATTAGGCATAGAATTGGGTGGGTTTAAACATAAATTATGCCTCTACGCGGATGACATTTTACTTTTCTTATCCTCCCCCCAAGTGTCCGGACCTAACCTCATCCCAATTCTGAATCATTTCGCAACTATATCAGGTTTAGCAATTAATCCTAAAAAATGTCTTGCCCTAAACATTTCATTATCGGACACAGAATTAACAGCTACCAAATCTGGACTCCCCTTTAACTGGCCCGGGAAAAGCATCCCCTATTTAGGAATCCACCTAACAGCAGAAATAGCAGACCTATTCTCGTATAATTACCCCATACTGTTAAAGCATATATCAAGCCTACTGAAATCTTGGACGCAACTTCCCCTGTCGTGGTTTGGGAAATTAAACGCAGTAAAAATGACAATATTGCCGAAGCTCCTATACCTTTTTAGAGTACTCCCTATACCAATCCCGGCATACTACATGAGAATAATCCAAAAACGGATCTCTTCCTTTATTTGTGGTCCCTCCCGACCCAGAATCAAACCACAAGTCTTGGAACTCCCCAAAACCAACGGCGGGATTGGGTACCCCAACTTCACAAAATATTACCAAGCGGCCCAATTGGCGACTCTGACAAAATATCACGCTAAATGTGAAATTCCCCTTTGGGTTTCAATTGAAGCTTTAGATTGTGATCCCATCTCAATATCCAACTTACTGTGGATCCCCCCCAATTCTCGTAAAAATATTAGCAACCCTATCACCAAACACTCACTTACCCTCTGGGACAAGATCAAGGTAAAGAAAAACCTACAATCTCCACAGTGCCCTCTGTTGTCCTTTATTAAAAACCCAGATTTCTACCCCACCTGGGTCTTCCCTAACACATTCAAAGAATGGGTAAAGAGAGACTGTACTCAAAAGTTCCAGTTTTTTAACTCCAACTCAATTGTACCCTTCCCGTCAATCTGTGATTCACATGGTATACCACATAGTGAACTTTTTAGATACCTGCAAATAAAAAATTTCTTTCTCCCACCAGTATATACACCAATTTCACCCATCATATACTCCGGTTTTGAAAACATATGAAAGGACAATCCACATGCCAGAAGTGTGATTTCCACCCTATACGCCCAGCTGCAAACACAATCTGACTCTTGGAAACTACCATATGTTTGTAAATGGGAGGAGGACCTTGGTGCAGAATTGAATCAAATTTGGCTCAATACCAAAACTGCTTCAATTAATGTATCAGCCTCTGAGACAAACTATAAAGTGCTTTCAAGATGGTACTTGGTGCCGGCAAACAGGCCTTTGATTCCGTCTCGTGGTCCTACATGGAATATACCTTACAGAATTGGGGCTTCGGTCCAAATTTTAGAAATTGGGTTATGGCACTGTACAACAATCCAAAAGCTTACGTCAAATACGCAGGTTACAAATCTGATACGTTTGCAGTCCAGAGAGGAACAAGACAAGGCTGTCCCCTATCTCCTTTGCTGTTCACCCTCCTGATAGAACCCCTAGCCCAAAGAATCAGATTGGACCCTAAGATATTAGGCATAGAATTGGGTGGGTTTAAACATAAATTATGCCTCTACGCGGATGACATTTTACTTTTCTTATCCTCCCCCCAAGTGTCCGGACCTAACCTCATCCCAATTCTGAATCATTTCGCAACTATATCAGGTTTAGCAATTAATCCTAAAAAATGTCTTGCCCTAAACATTTCATTATCGGACACAGAATTAACAGCTACCAAATCTGGACTCCCCTTTAACTGGCCCGGGAAAAGCATCCCCTATTTAGGAATCCACCTAACAGCAGAAATAGCAGACCTATTCTCGTATAATTACCCCATACTGTTAAAGCATATATCAAGCCTACTGAAATCTTGGACGCAACTTCCCCTGTCGTGGTTTGGGAAATTAAACGCAGTAAAAATGACAATATTGCCGAAGCTCCTATACCTTTTTAGAGTACTCCCTATACCAATCCCGGCATACTACATGAGAATAATCCAAAAACGGATCTCTTCCTTTATTTGTGGTCCCTCCCGACCCAGAATCAAACCACAAGTCTTGGAACTCCCCAAAACCAACGGCGGGATTGGGTACCCCAACTTCACAAAATATTACCAAGCGGCCCAATTGGCGACTCTGACAAAATATCACGCTAAATGTGAAATTCCCCTTTGGGTTTCAATTGAAGCTTTAGATTGTGATCCCATCTCAATATCCAACTTACTGTGGATCCCCCCCAATTCTCGTAAAAATATTAGCAACCCTATCACCAAACACTCACTTACCCTCTGGGACAAGATCAAGGTAAAGAAAAACCTACAATCTCCACAGTGCCCTCTGTTGTCCTTTATTAAAAACCCAGATTTCTACCCCACCTGGGTCTTCCCTAACACATTCAAAGAATGGGTAAAGAGAGACTGTACTCAAAAGTTCCAGTTTTTTAACTCCAACTCAATTGTACCCTTCCCGTCAATCTGTGATTCACATGGTATACCACATAGTGAACTTTTTAGATACCTGCAAATAAAAAATTTCTTTCTCCCACCAGTATATACACCAATTTCACCCATCATATACTCCGGTTTTGAAAACATATGAAAGGACAATCCACATGCCAGAAGTGTGATTTCCACCCTATACGCCCAGCTGCAAACACAATCTGACTCTTGGAAACTACCATATGTTTGTAAATGGGAGGAGGACCTTGGTGCAGAATTGAATCAAATTTGGCTCAATACCAAAACTGCTTCAATTAATGTATCAGCCTCTGAGACAAACTATAAAGTGCTTTCAAGATGGTACTTGGTGCCGGCAAAAATAGCTAAATTTTCACAAAGTCATTCAGACCTGTGTTTCAGAGGCTGTACAGAGAGCGGAACATACTTTCACACTTGGTGGTCATGTCCAAAAGCCCAATCATTTTGGCCCGAAATTTTTCAAATAGCACATACTTTAACTAATAAAAAAATACCATTAGACCCCAAACTGGCATTGATCAACCTAAAACCCAGTATCTTGTCGCATATACAATTTAACCTGATTAAGCAGCTTCTTACGGCAGCAAAGCAGACCATAGCGAAGGCATGGAAAACCTCGAGCATTCCAGTGAGTGAAACAATCAACAGAATGAGTAACGCGATGTTATATGCCAAAATGACGGCAATAGAAAATGACATGATCACCAAGTTTGAACAAATTTGGACGCCCTGGATTACATACACAACACTGAAAGCTTTTAATAAAGATGTATTGTTGCCATGGTAGCCCACCCATCGAAACGGCAATTGAACCATCTTGGCGGTTGTTGGGATTTCCCGGTCCGGTCCTGCAGACACCCCTCCCCCAATCCCCTCCCTTCATGCTTTATTTCTCTTTTCCTTTTTTTTTTTTTTTTATTCTTGATGTTACAATTTTTACTCTATTAAGGAGTTTTTCTTTTTCTCGTAAGTTGATAAGAACTGTTAGTTACTCATGGGCAGCTATTTTATATAGATGCCTCAGGTAACTTTATCGTATAATCTACTAGACATTAAGGTACGAATTGAACATAAAAGGAAACATCTCCTTTGATCCATTCATTATTACACTGTACCAATCTTATATGGCAAAACCGTAAAGTGCGCCCTAACGATTTTCCACAAGAGGAATGTTATTTCATGTTGGAACTCCTCTCAACACTGCTAAGTTTCTTTATTTCTACAATTGCATATTTGTACTCTCAATGTTTTTCTCTTGTTTAATATTCCTTATATTTTTTTGTATACTGCCTATTTCATATTCCAATAAAGATATATTTGACAAGGAAAGAAGTCTGTATTAAGATTAAAGAGTAATTGTGTGCAAGAACACTAGCAATTGTGTTAAAAAATAAAATAACACTATGCTTTTAATTAATATTATTATTACAATATTTTTATTCTGTATTGACTAGTAAACATGACATTTAGCACTTGCTTGCTCTGGTGCTAGAAGGATTGGGATGGAATTTACACCAAAGTTTAGAGATCTTATAGTCCAAAAGTTTAGCTGATATTGAAAAAAAAAACACTTGAACTAGAGTAGTTAGTTGGAAAATTTAGGTAAAAAACCCAAGGTCAATTTCCTGCACTGTGGCTCCCGGTTCACTAGCAATTGATACCTGATCCCTAGTAGTGTACTGACTTTGCTGGCAGTTCTGCTGCTGACTTTGCTGGCAGCTCTCCAGCAGTTCTCTTCCTCTTGATGCTGGCGTACTTTCTCTTGAGATCAATGGCATGTATTGTCATCAAAATGTTGCTCTTGGGGGCCAATGGTCTGTGGTTACACCTTGCCTGAAGAGAATGATCACCAAAGTGAAGGCAAGTCTGCTGAACCGGGACACAGAAAGCATTGAAAACCTGACTGAATTGGGGACCTCACCTCGGGTGGACTGGATCCAGCCAATAAATTATGGGTCATGTTTGGTTTATCTGTTCGAAAATTTTCTAGATAATGTTTATAAGTTTCTTTAGAGATATATATGTAGAGAATAATCAAAATACTTAGATGAGATAAAAGTTTTCGGCTCTCTAGGAACCATAAAGACAAATCTGTTAGCGCCAGGACTATATACTTTGTCATATATATTATAATGGGCCTTGCAGGCCATGTTTATGCATTTTTTTTTCCATATTTCTGTGAAATCTAATAATAATATTGATAAGACAACCTCAGAGTTTCTGACCCTTTAGGCTATGTTCACACTGATCCGACCTGGATGTCGCACAATTTCCAATCTGACTTTGCCCTGCGACTTCATGTCTGACTTCCATGCAAATTCAATGAATGGTATCCAACTTTAATCCGACCTTGAGATGATTGTGACCTGTCCTTTGACAAATTCAAAAAACTCTTTTGTTTCTGGTATGGATGATACCTCACGTCAAATTTATCAAAAAATAAATAAAAAATGACTTGGGGTCCCCCCTAGATCCATATCAAGCACTTTGAGCCTGGTATGGATCTTAAAGGGGAACCCCATACCAAATAAAAAAAAACGCTGTGTAGTCCCCCCAAGACCATACCAGACCCTTTCGGTCTGGTATGGAGTTTGAGGGAAACCCCAAACCAAGAAAAAAAACTTTGTGGGGTCCCCCCAAAATCTATACCAGACCCCTTTCTGAGCATGCAGTCTGGCAGGTCATGATTTGGGGAATGAGCGAGCACCCCCCCCTTCTGGATAATACCAGGCCACATGCCTCCAACATGGGGAGGTGGGTGCTTTGGGGCAGAGGGGCTCTACCCCCCCCCCCACCCCAAAGCACCTTGTCCCTATGTTGATGGGGACAAGGGCTTCTTCCCAACAACCCTGGGTGGTGGGGTTGTGGGGGTCTGTGGACAGGAGGCTTATCAGACTCTGGAAGCCCCCTTTAGGAAAGGGGACTCATGGATCCCAGCTCCCCCTCTATGTGAACGAGTATGGGGTACATTGTACCCCTACCCATTCACCAAAAAAATAAAGAAGTGTATTAAATATGAAGAATGTCCCCTGTTGTAGCTCCAACGTGACCTTTTTCTCTGGTACCGCCTCCAATGTTTTCTTTCCCTGGTTCAGCCACCGATGTCTTCCACCTCTAGGCCTTTTTCCTCCACTGATGCCTTCCCACTCTGCTGATGTCTTCTTTCTATGGTCTTCTTACTCAGCTGATGTCTTCTCCCTCTGGTGATGTTTTCTCCCTCCGCCACGCGACACACTAAAAATAAAACAGTCCTCCTCCAATGTTGGCTCCCATCATTGTGTCAGTTCCAGTGTCTGCCAGTTCTTATATAGCAATGGGGCGTGGCCATCCGGTGACATCCCCTGGAGACCCCACCCCCTTGTGACATCACAGGCCGTGTTGCATAATGGGAATTCTCACTTTTATTTCCTTCCCACTCCCTTTTTTTTGTGCGATTCCGCACATCATTAGCATTTACTTGAATGGGCTGCTCTGTGCATGATAAACACACCAAAGATGCTCATGTGGCAAATTTTGGCACTGAGCCAGGAGTGTTTGGCGGCCCGTGCTTTACTGCAGTTTTTCCTGCGTTTTGTCATGCGACAAACATAGCAAAATTGCACCACGTTTGGGTTGCCATTAAGAAATCATGCACTTTTTGTTGCATTTTTGAAAGCATGGATATAAACAATTCTTCCCATGGTTTCATAGTAGTATAGTGCAAATGCAGCCTCGAGGTGTAAATATTTTTTTACTATAGTATATTTTGTTATGCAAGCTACAAACTGTGATTTTTGTTACACTGTAAAATCTATCTTCTTTAGTTATTTACCCATGGCAGAATCTATTCTGTAGTATAGAAAGGTGTATACAGATGACAACTGCCAGTTAGTAGAGAGAAGCCATACCAGTGTTGAACAATGTCTCACAATGTACACATTGGTATCCTCAAGCTTAAACCGGCAATGCTCTGTGATAAGCCGTGATCAGCCGTGATCTCGGCTTATCACGGTTTATTAAATGTACACCTTTGTGTGCTCAGTAAATTCTCCTGGCACATGCTTTATCAGAGCGAACCAACATCTAGCAGTCATCAAAATCTGACCCTCAATTTTTATTCACAGATCTGTTGGTGAGAGGTATATATAGAGTTCAGGAGGTGCTCACAGGCATCACAACTGTCACTTAATCCTATCAGTATCAACAGGCTCAGTTGCCTGTCTAATTTCTGTGGGTGTCCTAAGGGAGACATCTCCTTCCCACTAGTATTCACTAGGTACATTATAGCTCTAATAATTACAGCAGTGTTCCTTTTAGCACACAACTTTGTGCAGCGATGCATATTGTGCAGTGATTCCCATGAGACAGCTGCCACATTTTTGCCTACTAGGCAAGTACAAGTACTGCCCCATGATGAAACCGCACAGCCCTGTATACTTATGACAACCACCTAATTAGAAGGAGGAATGCAGAAGTGACATATCATAATGAGCTCACAGAATTTTCTTCCTCTGGGTTAAAGTAGTAAGTAGGATTTATCATGAGATTTTAGGAGATAAAATTGTCAGATCTGTTTTAGCTTGTAATAGAAAAATCCTTTTGAAGCTGCTTTAGAATGCTAGTTTTATTTCCAGACGTCAACGTTTTATTAAAATGCTGGAAATTTTTTATTAAATTAAATGCGCTCGTATTACTGGAGATACAGGAAATTATAACTGATAAAGGAAGTAGGCAAGGAAACTAGGAACTGCCCTTGCTTTTTAAATACCAAGCTGCGTGAGTATTTTGGAAGGACAAGATTAAACTAAACAGGGAATCAAATATAAATTTATTGCAAGTAAGTCTTATGTGACAGAACAAGAACTTGCAGAGCCCAGATATCTATGATTAACTCTGACCAATTATATATGGAACATGCTTTCAGTCTCACAGCATGTGTCTAAGGAAAGATTGCAACTTCCTTTTTGACTGCTGGAAAATGTACTCTCCATAATTGACCCCTTCAAGAGTTTTGCGCTGCAACCTCTTTACTTTTTTTTTTTTTTGATTGATTGCCTGTAAGCTAAATGGATACATAAAAACATATTTATATGAATTATTTTGTTACAAAGAAGACATCCATGACATAAAGTTCATGAACAGATCAGGCTGTCTTGACTTTTCATCATACATTTCTAAATATGTTTCATCTTCCTGACATACGATTGATGTAAATAATATACTGTACATCATATAGTTTAGATATTTTGGCACTTAAAATCAAGGCCAGAGAGAACAACATGACAAGTATCCATTAGCTGTATTTATATAACTATCTTTTTAGCAATAAAGTTTCATGACATTATCTTTTAGTGCTAATAACCTACTGATAAGCCTCGTACACACGGGCCAGAATCTTGTCAGGAAGAAAACGTTGTTTTTCCTGACGAGATTCTTGGCAAGAATCTCTTGCCGCCCGAGTGTACACACACTCCTTTTAAAAGAACCGTGGTTCTTTTGAAAGGCAAGAACGGGGTGACTTCATTGCGTACGACGAGCATCTTGCTTCACTCTACCTATGCCGTGGAAGCTACCGCGCATGCGTCATAGTCATTTTGATCATGAGCGGGTTTCCACGGTGACAGGTAAGTATACAGATGCTCGAGTTTCTCGTCGGGAAACAGGCTGACAAGAATCTCGATGAGAAAATAGAGAGCAGGATCTCTATTTTTCTCATCAAGATTCTGGGAAGATTTCCAGATGAGAAACCTGAAAGCCTCATACACACGTTCGGTATACTCGGCAAGAAAGCTCTGCCAGCAGTTTTCTTGCTGGTTCTTGCCGAGAGTGTGTGTACGAGGCTATAGTGTGTAGGGGTTTCACTGCCAGAAAATACAATCTTCCAAAATTCCCCTCTGTTTCAGAAAGTGTGGGCACCTTATTACAAATTTAGAGACTATGCCTAGTGGTACCGTGTTTAAAGTGTATTTATACTCTTTTCACTATGACAACAATATTGCTTCCTTACAGATTTTCTTTAATGTGACTTGCAAAACGTCTAATATCTTTCACAGAGGCTATGACATTTGAAAGTTGATTGAAAGTGACATAGACAAATATAGGCACACAAACAATGTGACTTCAAAGGTGCCAAAATGAGTTTCAGCATGATCAATAAGATCAAAAATACATATTTTATTCAATTATAAATTTACAATTTTTTAATCTGTCTTCCCTTGTGAAGATTTTGGAGATCCTGTATTTCTAGAAGTTGTTGCTTTGGACATGTATTGTTGAATTGTGCTTGGTGCGGCCATGGATCCAGGTGTCTTTGATGTTCCTCCCTTTGCTGATCTGCTTGACATCCTGGACATATTATTTTTCACTTTTCTGATTCTTTTCCCCAGGTTGCCTGTTTATAGGCTTCCTTGCCCCCACTGAGTCCAATCTTTCACCCTTTTCTTTCTCTTTTTTTTTTTTTTCCCTGGTAGACGATTGGTAGGACCTGTAGGGGTCACTGTTCCCTTCCTATGGATGCGAGGTATACCCACCAGTCAATGGGCTAGGTCTTACTCTTTTTGGGAGGGGGACCCCACTATCCCATTCCACGATTCCTTAGTTGAATTTATGTGTGTAGTTTGGGTGTTAGTGGGGTAGGTGTTCTCCTCTTGCTTGGTCCTGTATACAGTTACCTTCACCTCTATTTATGCTACATGTGCTGTATTTTTACCCTCTGGCAGGTTTTCCAAGGGCGCCTTGGGGCCTAGAGGCTTGCAAAAAAAAACCCACAGTAATAATAGTAAAAGGTGTACAGCTATTCCTGTGCCTCCAATGCGCACACCTGGGCTATACCCTTTCCTGGCAATGTTTATATATTGATGTGTGATTCTAAATTTTCTTCCTATCCCACACCTACTCCTGTAGGGGGGGGGGGGGTTCTTTAACACAGTTAATTAAGTGCAATAGGGTCAAATGTTTATATTGCCATAATATTCTGAAACCTGTCACCAGACTGAGGTCAAGCTTTCAACCCTTAATCTCCCTCAGTGACCATCACTGTTGCTTTGCTACCGCTTGTTCTGGTATCTCCATTGTTACAGCCTTCCGGTGTATGGTCGCTGATGGCAATTGCTTACCGGGTTGTGTGTTATCCGTTAATTACTAATGAGGCTCAGCTGTTTCTGGGCTCCACCTCTTTCAATCTTTCATGCCGGTAAACACTAGTTCACTGTTAGATCACATGATACCAAGGAGCTCATCTTTTGCAGCCCGTTCATTGCAGTGAGGCCAAGTATCATTCTGCGCCGTTCTAAACATAGAGTTAAACCAGACGTGCCTCCCCCTCAGCTTTATAATGTGTCAGTTTTCCAGGAGGCATTTATACCTTTTAGTACATTTAACTTGGCAAATTTACCTTCAGGAACTAATTTGTGTACTACCTGCTGTTCACACCTGCAGATCCCTTTCACCTTTTCCTCTTTTTTTCTTTCCTCCTTCTGCTGTCAGTGTTTGCTGTGCAAAACAGACTGGGTCCGACCTCCTTCAGGGGATTGTTAGAAGCTTCTCGGGGGAAGCCAGCCACAGTGGCGGGGGGGGGAGGGTTGGTGGTGGTCTCTATGTAGAGGCGCGGCACCCGTATTTCATGCCGCGGTCTCTCCTATATACTGCAGGGTGAATCCGGTCCATTTAGCGGAGCTGTCCCGTGGCAGTCTGCGGGAATCATCCACGGCTTCACGGGCTGGCTAACATGCTCCCCGGAAACGCAGCTCCTCATCCCTGCTTCCGATGCTTCCGCAGCGTCTCTCAGTCCCGCCCACCTCGCGGCACGTCACGTCCTCAATGGAAGAAAAAAAGGCTCAGAAACCTATCCAAGAGGAAATATCGGAGGACCTGAGAGAGGATTCAAGAGAGGAAGAAAATGGCGAGGGGGTTGGAGAAATAAGTAGAAGGGAAGAACAGCGACCAGAGGACCAAATCCCAACCAGGGGAGACATGGAAAAGATGCTGTTGCGACTTGAAAACGTTATTAAAGGAGAAATACATAGCCTTAAGACGGACTTTGGCCATCTTCTCGCCAGAGTAGAGACGATGGAGGAACAGATAGAGAAACAAAAACAAGAGTCAAACGAGTTAAAGGATCAATTAGCTCAGCTTCATTTACAACAGAGAAACACACTCTACCAGCTTGAAGACCAGGAAAATAGATCCAGGAGACAGAACCTGAAAATTAGAGCAATTCTGGAAGGAAAAGGGGAGGACCTGAGGAAAATAACCGGGACAATATTAAACCCAATATTGGGGAAAACACCTGAGGACTCGATCAGAATAGAGAGAGTCCACCGGGTGGGAAGATTAAACAGAAGCAATACAGAACGGCCCCGAGACGTCATCGTCAGATTTCTATCGTTTGAAGAGAAAGACGAAATATGGAAAAAATTGAGGGGATATCCCCCCCTTATTTATGACGGGTCCCCCATACAGGTCTATGTGGACTTGGCCCCAGAGACGCTGGCTAGAAGACGACTCTTAAAACCACTCCTAGAGCAACTCATGACCAAGAATAGTAAATATAACTGGAGATTCCCAGCAAGCTTGGTAGCCTCAAAAGAAGGAAAATCAGCAATATTGCGATTCCCTGAAGATTTGAGGGAATTCTGCAACAGACTAGACTTACAGATACCAGACCTTCCAGGTTGGGTTCAATAGGGGGAGGTGGCTGGGTTTTTTTTTTTCCTCTTTTGGGGGAGGAAGGATGAGGAGGGAGAGGGTGAGTTGAAATAACTTGGTGGTCTTCTTACTTCCGAGAAGCACAACACTTCGCTTATGCTTCCGCTCCTCCACCCAAATAGGATGGGGGACAGGAAATAGGGCCCACCTCAGAGGGAAACTGAACCAAGGGATAAAAATTGGTTCTGAGGCCTATTTCTGGCCATGGGGGGAAGGGACAGGGGGAGGGGGGGATGGGGAGGTAGAAAGAGGGAGGACAAGGGAAAGCAGGGGAAGGGGACCCACCACACCAAAAGGACTGGAAGAGAAAGCAATTGCAACTAGGTCGAGGCTAAAAACTCGAATTAAAGAGGAGGGGTCTTATTAATAGACAATGACGATAATAAAATGTGTTTCATATAATGTAAAAGGCCTAAATAGCCCCACAAAGAGACATAAAGTCTTAAAAGAACTGAGGAGAATCAAAACTGATATAGCTTTTGTACAGGAGACCCATCTCACTTTAGATTCAAACATCAGGTTAAATTCAACTGACTTCCCCATATGGTATTATGGGGACACCATCTCAAAACGCGTGAGGGGAGTAGCTATCGGGTTTGCCAAAGGAGTGAGATTCAGCCTAACGGAAAGATTAACAGACCCTGAGAGGAGAGTTCTAATATTAAAAGGGAAAATAGAAGAGACAGAGTGTACCCTAGTTAATATTTATTCACCAAATAACCAACAGATAAAATACTTTATAGGAATCCTGGGAAAGATAAGGGACTTTAAAAAAGGCAGGGTCATACTGGGAGGGGACCTGAACTTCTGCATGGACCCGAAGGTAGACAAGATATCTCAAATAGTGGGGAACAATAAAAAACAACTAAGTAAATTAAAAAACAACCTGCATAGCAGTCAATTAGTAGATGTGTGGAGAGTTCTAAACCCGGTGACACAAGATTATACCTTTTACTCCCCCGTACACGGGTCCTACTCCAGCATCGATCATATCTTTGTTGACCACTGTTTACTGGAGGAGGTCACCGATGCGGGAATAGAACCCATGACTATATCAGACCACGCCCCAATCAGTGTGTCCCTGAACATTTCAGACAATCCGAGACCACCCCAAATTTGGAGGCTCAACGAGAAATTATTAAAAGATACGAATAGCCTAACTAGAGTTCAAAAGGAGTTGGAAGAGTATTTTAAAATGAATGATACAAGTGAAATCTCCAAAGCCACACTATGGGATGCTCACAAGGCGGTAATTAGGGGGACCTTGATATCAGAAGGAGCAAGAAAGAAAAAAGAGAAACGGCTTCAAAAAGAGAAAATAATAGAGGAGATATACAAGCTTGAACAAAAACATAAAAGAGATGCTAAGCAACAAGACTTACACCTAGAACTAGTTAATAAACGTAACCAACTTAAAAATATTCTATTCCAGGAAACCAAAAGAGATTTCCAGTTAATCGCAAAAGAAAGATATATAGGAGGTAACAAAACCAGTAAACACCTGGAAAGGATGGTACAGAAAAAGAAAGGAAGAAATTATATTGAAAAAATTAAAAACGATCAAGGAGAAGAGGTATACAGGACAAAAGACATAGCTGAAACATTCCGAATTTATTACGAAAATCTATACACAGTTAAACAGATAAACTGGAAAAAAGGAGAGAAAAAAAACAAAATCTCGGACTTCCTTCAGAAAGCGGGACTCCAAACAGTAAACCCAATAGAAGCACTAACCCTGGATAGGCCGATCACTGAAAATGAAATATTGTTAGCGTTAGCAGGTACAGCTTTGGGGAAAAGTCCAGGCCCGGATGGCTTTTCCGCACTCTATTATAAAAAATGCAAAGATATCCTCATACCACGACTATGTCAATACTTTAACGGACTGGGAAAAGACTATACCCTGAGTAGAGAAGCCGCAGAGGCGACAATTACTGTTATACCAAAGGAAGGAAAAGATGCCAAGATATGCGCGAGTTATCGGCCAATATCTCTGCTAAATGCAGATTTAAAATTATTTGCAAAGATACTGGCCGAAAGAATAAAACGTGAGATGGGGGGGTTGATACACCCTGACCAGACAGGCTTCATCCAAGGCAGAGAGGGAAGAGACAATGGGGTAAGGACCCTCCTCCTGCTCCAGGAAATGAGGAGAAGCGGGATCCCCGGTCTACTCCTGTCGATTGACGCTGAGAAAGCGTTCGACAGGGTAGACTGGGGATTCATGCTACAAACATTGGAAACTATGGGTTTTGGACGAAGGATGCTGGGGTGGATCGGAACTCTATATAAGGCCCCAACAGCTAGGATTAAAATAAATGGGGGCTTATCCCACTATTTCACAATGGAAAATGGCACGAGACAAGGGTGCCCTCTTTCACCGCTACTATTTGTGCTGTCCCTTGAACCCCTCCTAGCTAGAATACGTAAAAGCCCCGAAATAAATGGAGTTAAGGTGGGTAGAGAGGAACATAAACTGTCTGCATTTGCTGACGATGTTCTCTTTTACCTAACCAACCCCAAAAGCTTCATCCCAAATTTATTAAAAATATGTAATCAATATGGGGAAATTTCAAACTTCAAACTAAATATAAATAAGACCGAAATACTAGGTGTCAGTATACCAAAGAAAGATACGCAAACCCTTAGATCTGAATTTAAATTCCCATGGGTAAACAAGCTCAAATATCTTGGCATCTACCTGGCAAACACGGAAAAAAAAAAATATGAAATCAACTACATCCCCTTAATAGAAGAAACTAAAAAGGAGATAAACAGGATAACAAATAGACCAATCTCATGGTTGGGACGAATAAATTTCTGCAAAATGGTGTTGATACCAAAGATTTTAAATAAGTTTCAAATGATCCCGATCAACCTCCCAAAACAACTGTTGCGTATCCTCAAAAACTTAATCATGAATTATATCTGGGGAAATAAGAAACACAGGATATCGTTTCAGATTCTCAAACAAACAAAAAACAAGGGGGGACTGGCCATCCCAGACCTTAAAAAATACTATGAAGCAATAATTCTATCGAGAGTAATGGGCCAGAGCAAACACAGAAAAAAGATGGTTTAATTTGGAGAATGCACTAGCCAAAGTGAAATTAGAAAAAATAATATGGAACCCCCCACAGTTTAGAGCACTTGGCACGGATACACCTGAAATAACAAAGACTGCACTCTTTGGGATGTAACACAAAAAAAAAATTGATAAAAATTTCAATTCACCCCTAATTTCACTAAAGGACAACGAATATTTCCCTCCGGGGAAAGTGGAGATAGGGAGAAGTTGGATCAAAAAAGATAATGCACAAGTAAGAGATATAACACACCAAGGACACTTAATAGCACTTACGCAATTACAACAAAGAGAAAATTTAATGACACTTAATAACTGGAGGTACCAACAGCTAAAACATTTTATTCAAAATTTACCCCAACCTTTAAGATCTGGGGACCAGCTTTCAGACATAGAAAAACTATGCTCCTCGGAAAGTGGCAAAGGAAGTATTTCTAAAATCTATAAGATCCTATTACAGCTCGAGGAACCAGACGTACCCCCTTTTATTAAAAAATGGGAGAAGGAATTAGGGACACATAAAGATAGGACCACAATTGATAAAATTCTAAAATTGACCCATACCTCAGCTATCGATAGCCGAACAGCCGAAATGAATTTTAAATGCTTATCAGGCTGGTATATAACACCAGTAAAACTTAGTAAGTTCAAGATTGGCCAGTCAGCCGATTGCTGGAGGGGCTGTAAATCCCCTGGAACCTTTGGTGGGAATGCCCAAAGGTTAAAACCTACTGGGAAAAGATTTTGAAGATAACAGAAGATATTACAAAGGGAAAAATCAAAAGAGAGCCATGGACGGTACTCTTTCACGGAGGGAGCGAAGGAATTAAAAAATATAGGGAATCACTGGTACCACACCTACTAAATGCCGCTAAAAGGCTGATACCAAGGAAGTGGCAGGATTCAGAATGCCCCACGATATGGGAATGGATAGACACTGTGGAGGAAACATACTGGATGGAAGATCTTAGAGATAGCCTTGAAGACAACAGGGACACTACAAAATGGGAAAATTGGAGAGCATTTAAAAGAACATGGAGCTATGTAGAGAACCTGCGGACAGGGTAATTAACCATTTAAGACCCGGACCAATACGCTGGCAAATGACCCAAGGGGTTTTTGCGATTCGGCACTGCGTCGCTTTAACAGACAATTGCGCGGTCGTGCGACGTGGCTCCCAAACAAAATTTGCGTCCTTTTTTTCCCACAAATAGAGCTTTCTTTTGGTGGTATTTGATCGCCTCTGCGATTTTTATCTTTTGCGCTATATACAAAAATAGAGCGACATTTTTGAAAAAAAATCAATATTTTTTACTTTTTGTTATAATAAAAAACCAATAAACTAAATTTTAGTCAAACATTTAGGCCAAAATTTATTTAGCCACATGTCTTTAGTAAAAAAAAAATCGCATTAAAAAAAAATTAGCTACCTAGCGGGAACAGCGACACTAATACAGCGATCAGAAAAATGATCGCTTAGTGACGCTGGCAATAGGGAGTGAAAGGGTTAACTAGGGCAGTGATCAAGGGGTTAAAACTTTATTGGGGGGGGGGTGGGGGGGCTACCCTGACACTAATACTGACTGACTGTCACACTGTCTGTCACACTGACACTAAATACAGTAATCATACATGTATGATTACTGCATTCAGTGACACTGTGACAGGGGGAGGGGGGGGGCGATCGCGGGGGTTAAATGTGTTTGTGTGTGTGTAAGTGTGCTGTTTGGTGCAGACTTACTTGGTGTGTGGTGATCTCTCCTCAGCGGCGCTTGAAACAAACGCTGAGGGAGAGATCACGTCGCTTCCTCCTTCCTGTGTTTACACAGGAGGAGGAAGTGACAGGGCGGGCGGGCGCGCGCATTGGCTGGGAGCGATCCGGAGGGGGCGGATGAAAATGGATAGCCGCCCCCACTTGTCGGATCGCTCCTGCAGCCGCGCGGACCGCCGCATGTACGGACCCCCGATCCCCCCCAAGGCACCAACGTATATATACGTTGATGTGCCTGTCGGTGCCATTCTGCCGACGTAAATGTACATGCGGCGGTCCTTAAGTGGTTCATTTGCTTGATTAGATAAGAGAGCATCAATTGGTGTGGTGGGGGAGGGAGAGGGAGGGGGTGGGATGGGCGGGACAAAAGGAAATGAACATATATAAAGTATTTAGAAAATATATAAATAGGGACTACTCTACAATGTCAACATTTATATAAAGGGAAAAAAAAAAAGGAAGAAACTGAAGGGGGAAAAATTTCCACAAATGATGCAAATCTGAAACAGAGACGAAAATTAAGCACCTCTACCATGAGCTGGTCTCTTGTGTGCAGCTAAAGCTGAGTGTGGAGGAAAAAAAAAAGATAATAAATGGGGAATTGGGCACACAGCACTTTAAAAAAAAAAAAAATTCTCCATGAGGGCGAGGGATAGCGGAAAGTTGAGGTAGAAGAAAGATGAAAAACTAGGAGGATGTAGGATAGACCACATTGTTGTTATTGTTTTTAATGTAACGTTATGTTCATTTCAAATGTGATATTTTTTATATGCTTATTGGAAATGTAATGAAAGCTATAAAGAAAATTGAATAAAACAAATTTAAAATGAAAAAAAAAAAATTTTAAAATTTGATATAGGAGGTTTTGTGTGAGAGAGAGAGAGAGTTTGCACCCCACAGGCGGTTTTGTGAGAGAAAGGATTTGCACCTCTCCTCTCCCTCTTCACACTAACTTCCTAGATCCTCGCTGTCACCATTCTTTTCGGGGCTCTCTGTTTTAGCGAATACCACCTATCTCCTTTCCAAGTTTAGCAGCTAAATACTTTTCCCAATGAATTGAATTTTGATGTGATAAGGTGATTCTTTCTTTGTCTTTTCCCTATGGTTTCACAATGCCCCCTGGGCTTTGGTTTTAGAGGAACACCTGTACTCTATTAATTCAAGTTTTGACTTTTCTGGCATTAGCATCAACTTTACGCAGCACTCCTAAGGCTCCAGAGGAAGCTCTTTTGGGCAAAACGTGTAGGGCAGATGTGGCTGCATTGTTGTATGAATTTCCTGTTTTGTGTTAACTTTCTATGCATTAAGACAAAAAGCCTTCTGTGTGCAGCAGTCCCCTCAACCCCCCTAATACTTACCCAAGCCCCCTCTCTTTGTCAAGCGATGTTCACAAGTGTCTCGACTGTCCAAGAATCTCCCTCCTGATTGGTGGAGACACAGTAGCAGTGCCATTGGCTCCCGCTGCTCTCAAAGTCAGTTAGCCAATCAGGAGAGAGAGGATGTAGGGCAGAGCCGGGCCAAAGCTCTGTGTCTGAATGGACACAGGGAGCTGTGGCTCTGCTCAAAAGCCCAATAGCAAGCTACTTATTTTTCTTACTTTATAAATACATTTTCACCCTTCTTTCTCCCCCTGTTAATTTCATTTGAGCACCTTTATACACAAATAACTCTGGGATTACTATAGGGATATACACTGGCCAATTTATTAGGTACACCTTGCTAGTACTGGGTTTGACCCCCTTTTGCCTTCATTCTTCATTCTTCATTCTTGCCTTAATTCTTTGTGGCATAGATTCAACAAGGTGTTGGAAACATTCCTCAGAGATTTTGCTCCATATTGACATGATAGCATAATGCAGTTGCTGCAGATTTGTCAGCTGCACATCCATGATGCAAATCTCCCGTTGCACTACTTACCAAAGCAGATGAGGGCTGGAAGCCTTAGGCCTGGGGGGGCAAGTCTAGTCAAGTGGCCCATTGAACCACCGAATAAGCTCACCATCCACCCTCACCTGTTTTTTCAATGAACCCTCACCAGTGCAGCCTCATCAGTGCCCATCAATGCAGCCTGATCAGTGCCCATCAATAAAGCCTCACCAGTGCCCATCAGCTCAACCTCACCAGTGCCCATCAATTTAGCCTGATCAGTGCCCATCAATGCAGCCTCATCAGTGCCCATCAATGCAGCCTCACCAGTGCCTATCAATGCAGCCTGATGAGTTTCTATCAATGCAGCCCCACCAGTGCCCATTAATGCAGCCTCATCAGTGTCCATAAATGCAGCCTCATCAGTGCCCATCAATGCAGCCTAACCAATGCCCATCAGTGTAGTTTCATCAGTGCCCGTGAATGCAGCCTTACCAGTGCCCATGAATGCAGCATGATCAGTGCCCATCAATGCAGCTTCACCAGTGTCCATCAATGTAGCCTGATCAGTGCCCATCCTATAGAGCCTCACCAGTGCCCATTAATGTATCTTATCAGTGCCCATAAATAAAACCTCATCAGTGCCCATCAAATGCAGCCTGATGACTGGGGCAGGGTAAATAGAGTGTATGGGGGGGGGATAGGATTTGGGGGTTAGCTGGGGGTGTCAGGGTCTCTCATCTTGCAGCTTAACCCAGCAGGTCCTTGCACGCCACGTCCTCCTGCTTCTGGTCCTGGACCTAGGGTCAAGTTAAAGCCAGCGTCCATCCCCCGCAGCCCGAGCCAGTCACGTGTGTCCTGACTCCCTGCCTCTGCCTGCCTTCAAGACTCCGGTCTTCGGGAATTGTAGTTTTCACTGCGCTGCTCTCAGTTCTCCACCCACCGGGAGTTTGAGCATGAACTACAACTCCCAGAATGCAACAGCGTCCGGCCACCGCAGCTGTGCCTCAGCCCAACTTACTAGAGAAGAAAAAAATGGAAGCAGGCAGAAGTCGCCGGCCGTTATTAACATAAGTTAGAGCGGCCTGGGGGGCAATTGCCACCCTGCCTCCTGGCCCAGCCCGCCCCTGTCCCAAAGGCTGAATGGGCTACGCGCTCAGGGCCACTGCTCCGGAGGCCAATTGAAGGAGAAGTGGCTCCGAGCGCGTAGCCCAATCAGCCTTTGTCCTCCCTGTCTGACCCTCCTCCTGGAAGTGTTCCTCGGAAGTAACCATGTGACCTGTCACGTGACCCGTGAGGCTGGAACAGGCCTCATCCTGATGGCCACAGGACAAGCCTAAAGACTCAACACATTCTGCTATCTTTACTTCTAAGCAGCCCATGGATCCAGGACGAGGACTACAGGATGTTACAGATGAGCCTTCTTTCCTTACCTTCTTGTAAGTGTGTTTTGTACAATGTGTCATTAAAAGAACCTCTTTAATACTGCACTTAGGTGGCGCTTCCTTTCTCTACCCCTCTTATGTTGAAGAAACCAGTTTGAGATGATTTGAGCTTTGTGATATTACCTAGTGCATAGTGCATTACCCTGCTGAAAGCAGCCATCAGAAGATGGGTACACTGTAGTCATAAAGTGATGGACAAGGTCAAGAACAATACTCGGGCAGCCCATTTAAATTATGTTCAATTGGTACTAAGCGGCCCAAAGTGTGCCAAGAAAAAGCCCCAACACCATAATACCACAACCCCAGCCATTAATACAAGGGCAGATGGGTCCATGCTTTCATGTTGTTTATGCCAAATTCTGACCCTACCATCTGAAGGTAGCAGCTGAAATCGAGACTCATCAGACCAGGCAATGTGTTCCCAATCCTCTAGTGTCCAATTTTGGTGAGCCTGAGCGAATTATAGCCTCAGTTTCCTGTTCTTAGCTGACAGGAGTGGCACACAGTGTGGTTTCTGCTGCTGTGGCCCATCTACTTCAAGGTTCGATGAGTTGTGCATTCTGAGATGCTATACCTTGGTTGTAATAAGTGGTTATGTTATTTGAGTTCCTGTTGCCTTTCTATCATCTTGAACCAGTCTGCTTATTCTCCTCTGACATCAACAAGGCATTTTCATTCACACAACCACCGCTCACTAGATATTTTCTCTTTTTCATCCATTCTCTGTAAACCCTAGAGATGATTGTAGTCCCAGTAGATCGGCAGTTTTTGAGTGTATGTGTTTATATCAAGAGGAATGTTTTCATTATGACCTACAATCCAATATGCAGAGAGGACAGTCTCTAAGGTAAGAGAAATATCCAAGAACGCTACAAATTCAGGTTTACAATATATATATATATATATATATATATATATATATATATATATATATAATATATAAGGTATTCTAGTAATAAAAATCCCTTCTGGGCTGAATTATCTATATTTTCATATGGTGACCCCCACAAGAGATTGTGTGGTATGGGATTGCTTTCGAAAATGAAAAGTTCTGGCTGAAGATCAAATCACATACCATTAATTAAAAGCTTAAAAAAAAGTGAACAGTTTCTATTTTATCAATGTGGTACAACATAATTTCCCATTTTAAATTTTCCCACATATTTGTTTAGCTTTGACATTTTCCTAGCCCTGCCTTTAAAATGAAATATTCAATAAAAAGGACAATTACTACTACCCTGGAATAAACTAAAGGGCAAATTAACAATTCATTTTACAGTGTAGACCCTAAGTTGTATTTATTTACTTTCCACATGATCTCTTGATACCTGATACTTCCATGTATAGAGTACACATGACCCTCCAGTGCCCCATTGTCTAGCTCAAGCACTGATGCATTGGTGCTGGGCAATGTGTAAACCAAGGAATAAAATTCCTCTTTAAATTTTTACCGCAGGCATACGCTTCACGCTGGACAACCGATTCCCCTACCAGACATGCTCTCTTCCTGCCACAATCCTTCTATTGCTTGGCTTGAACACACTTAATTAACACACTTTCTGCATAAAATACCAAACATCGACAATATGACTAGACCACAGACTGCTTTTCAGTCATTGCTTTCCCAGTCAGACAGACCAGAGCATTCGCTTTCCCTGATATATCAATTGCTGATCCAGGTCTCCTATCCAAATTCACCGTCATTCCTCTCAAAATGGGAAAGGGAGATGAATTTGTCTCCGTACTACCGTATTTTCTCTAGGTGGTACCGCTGCCCCACTATTCTACATAGGTTTGATCCTAATATCTCTGACGTATGCTGGAGATGTTTGCAAGCTACAGGGAACATGACACACATTTGGGGTACGTGCCCATGTGTCGCCCCCTTTTGGGACAAGGTTCTCAACCTCTATGATAAACTAGTAGGTGATAAATACCCCAATGAACCCCGCTTAACAGTCCTATCTATGATCCCGGGGTCATACAAACAAATCAAGAAGAGCTTAATCCGCCATCTGCTGACTGCTGCACGTTCAGTTATCGCCAGAGCGTGGCGTCAACCTGTGACCCCCTCTCTGGCTGATTGGGCATGTGAAATGGACAGGGTCGAACATATTGAAAGGATGCTAGCGCGGGATACCGATAAGAGTGAAGACCACACTATTACGTGGACCGTTTGGTTACACTTCCGGTTCTCTGCTGATTTAGAATCTTTTATAGCGAACACGGCTCCCCTCTGCTTACCCTCTGATGAGTAGCGTGATGCCCCCTCTCCCTACTTTTTCTTCCCCCCCCCCCTTTTTTTTTTCTCCTCTTTTCTTCTCTCTTTATTTCTCCTCCCCCTGTACTTTTATCAGTCTAATAATCTTACCAGTAGATCTACCATGCGTTCAGGGACATTTGTGTTGAGCCTTTGTTTTCTGTTTTGATCGTGGTTTACTGGTTAATTGATTTAACATTACTGTGCTTATCTCACTCATTTCTGGGTTCATAAGGGTTATTTACCTGACTATGCATATGGTGTCCTTTTGATTCTAATATGGACTTGTACACTCAATAGACAGATATTATTCCTGACCTATGCGTTGTCAATGTTGTACAACTGTTTGCAACTCAATAAAACAGATTCAACATACATTTTTACAGCTTACCATCTCATCCAACCAAACAAAGAATGTTTGCCCTTAACCATGTATAATGAAAAACACCACCTTGTCATCTGGACTTTACTGACAAATCCTTACTGACCATCAGTCATATAATGAATTTTTGTGTGTATTTATTGCAGGCCATTTCTGTAACCCTGATGGTCATTGCTCACCTACATCACGTTTGTTATTGTTGCTTTTGGAGTTGCTTAGATTTTTCACCCACTTGTGTACTGCACTTCACCATTGCACACTTATCTATAGGCACTTTGACTGCTTATCATAGCAGTATTTATTTTGAGGTATTTTTATATGTGTTGGTGTGATTGAGTTTGCGCTCATCATTTTTATATTTTTTCTTAATGCACTAGCTTAAATGGACCTATTTAGAAAATAGCAAACAAGACAGGGAGATGAGAAAAGGGGAACAGGAAGCCAGGTACTTAATGGGAGCAGGTACCAGGGGACAGGTCTCTGAGTCAGGATTCAGGAAACAAGGCAGGAACAGGTCAGGCTCAGGCAGGGACAAGGCTTGCAAGGGGGGTACTAAAGCCCTGAGTCTCATTAAAGGGCAGGCTTATATACTCCTAGCAGTTCCACATCAAGTGCAGCTTGATTATCAGTATGTACATCTGCTGGAAGACACACGCTGGTGGCCACCAGAACTACACCATTTGGTGCTAAAAACAGCAGTGCCACAAGCAGGTGACCCAAGCAATAACACAGGTCCTGACAAGTGGGATAGCAAGTGAAACTAGTATTTTGATCAGAATGGGCAAAGTACAGGTTTACTTTAAGATCAGACCACCTGACTTTGACTACCTTTATGGACAGTTGAAATGATCAAATATAATGCCCTCTCTAATTACAGTTTTCACCTGAGCAGTCTTTCCCAGTGGACATGTTCACAGGTATTTTGATGAGTGGGAGTAATTATTCTGAGGCCAGAAACAATTTGCCAAAATGGCCTATTCAGTACTCAAATTCACTCCTAAAAAGTTCAGGTGCTGTTTGGGGAACCAACATATGGCAGTCCATGTAAATAATGCTAGAAATTTGTAACTAGGGGGGAACCGAAACACCTGGCCTGCTGACAGATTTTCACTTGCTCTACTATCGCATCTGCGTTACATCCCAAGCCTCGCTGTGGTGAGTCGGACCGACATTATTCATCAGCAATGAATTAAAAAAAATCCAGTCAGGTTGGGCTTAAATGATTCCAGGTCAAGGCAGCTGCAAAAGGACAAGTTCAGAAACCCAAAGGCAATCCGCATATACACTTTAGACTGAGAAAACAAAGATAGCTTTATCACAGACACTCACTAAAAGGTAGAGTAGTCCTTTTGAAGAAATGTAACCAATCACCTGTACCCACATGGGTGCAATTCAAGCCAATGTACATAAGTGAACTCTCTAAGCTGTGCCACACATAAGAATATTCCTGCACAAAGCAAAAGAGTGGCATAAATGTCACCTGTGACAGTGCACAACCCTGGATATACTGTAGAAATGACACAGGGTTCACACTAATGCTGAATGCAGGGCTCCGGTGTGTTTATTGTGAGCGGAAGTAAACTGTCCTTTCGGCTTTCTCTGGGTTTTGTAATCCTGGATTAGGGCCTGGATCTTGAAGGCTTTAGCGTCTTGGAACTAAGACTTCAATCCTGTGCCCTGGTCTTGCTGAAGACCTGCAGGCCATGTGAGTGCAAAGGTGTACATATTCCATATAAGCTAGTCCTAACCATAGCACAGGGCTCCCATTTGGAGACAGAGCCTTTGGTTGGAGATAGAGGTGTTCTCCAGCCAGGAGAGGTGATTTGCTTGGGAGACAACACCCCATGTTGGGGGGATTCCTTGTCCACGGGAGTGGGAAAGTCAGGAGCGCTGTGCAAGTCTGGGGAGACTGGGAAATCTGACTAGAGAATCCAGGGGACTGGAGGGAGTCTAAGTCTGTGGAGAGTGAGAAAGCCAGGAGAACCTCTATCCAGTGTCAAGCATGGGCTTGTGCAGAAAGGTGCTGCAACTAAAGGCTGGGTGAACCAGGAGACCCAGAAAACTCAAAGCTAGAGCTGAGAGAGAGACAGATGGTTCGGTTTTTTCTGTTATCTCTTTTTTGCTGGAGAAGAACTCTGTGTGGGCAACTGTGTCTGTGGACTTTTCTTTGGCAAAATAAAGTGGGCTGCCAAACCTTTAAAATACAGTAACGACTTCACTAAAACGTATCCACCATTAATCACTTAAGCCTCGGACCTTTTGGCTGGGCAAAGACCAGGCCACTTTTTGAGATTCGGCACTGCGTTGCTTTAACTGACAATTGCGCGGTCGTGCGATGTGGATCCCAAACAAAATTAATGTCCTTTTTTTCCCACAAATAGAGCTTTCTTTTGGTGGTATTTGATCACCTCTGCGTTTTTTTTTTTTTTGCGCTGTAAACAAAAATAGAGCGACAATTTAAAAAAAATATATATATTTTTTACTTTTTGCTATAATAAATATCCCCAAAAAATAGGGGATAGATTTATGGCATTTTATTATTTTATTTTTTACTAGTATTGGTGGTGATCAGCGATTTTTATTGTGACTGCGACATTATGGCGGACACATCGGACACTTTTGATACTATTTTGGGACCATTGTAATTTTTACAGCGATCAGTGCTATAAAAATGCACTGATTACTGTGAAAATTACAATGGCAGTAAAGGGGTTAACCTGTAGGGGGCGCTGAAGGGGTTAAGTGTGCCCTAAGTGCGTGATTCTTACTGTGTGGGGGCTTGGCTTGGCGTTTGACGTCACTGATCGTCGTTCCCTATGACAGGGAACAGACGATCAGTGACAGTCTGACTAGGAAGCATGGGGAGAGGTTTGTTTACACTTACCTCCCCCCCTTCTTCAGCTCTGTGAACCCGGCAGCGATTGGGTCCGCGGGTGTGGTCACAGAGTTGCGCGCGCCCCACGGCTGTGCATATTAAAGGGGGCGTACCTGTATGCCAATATGCGCAGTCGTGCCATTCTGCCGACGTACATCGGCGTGCGGTGGTCGGCAAGCGCTTAAGCTAGACAGCCCCCATATGACGCACACCATATCACCACAAATGGGAATTTTTATGTGTATTATTGTAGTGGGGACAGGGCCGATCCTCCCTATAGGCTCACTATGCAAGCCGCTTAGGGCCCCGCAAAGCTGCGGAGGGCCCCCCAAATTACTAGAGGCACCGCCTGGTGAGAAGTCAGTCACTCCGTTTCTTAACTCGCTGGCTGCATGGGAGAAGAGGTAAGAAGTCAGCACCCCCGCTTCTCACTTTAATGTAAGATGTCATTTCCGACAGCAGAACACCCCCTCCCCCCGATTCTCAACTTTAATGTGACATGTAGTTTTGCTTAGGGCCCCAGGGAGGTCAGGATCGGCACTGAGTGGGAACCATAATAGGTAACCTGATATCAGAAATGTATTATGGTGGAGGTTGAGAATAAATAAAAAGCTGTTAAGATTTCACATTAGTAACACTAGATGTGTAATATTACTCTCTAGTCTTGACTACAGTAATCCCCTTGTCTGATAATGATTCACTTTGTAGTTTCAATTATGTTATTTGGTTTAAACTAGCAAAATATAATCATAGCAACAGATCAGATTCCAGCTGTCATGCTCTAGTGCAGTTTAGAAAAGAGAGCCATTTCCTGAGCACCCAAGCACTGCCAACTCATTAAAAGAAGGCAAAATACACCGTTTCACGTGCCAGCTATGGTGGCTGCCATTCTGTAGAACCCAGGCAATACAAACTTTCCTTATCAGAACCTTATGTGTATGCTAGCAAAGTGACGAACCCTTTGGATTTTTGTATCTATGCACTCAGATCTTTCTGAGGTTTTAATACAGTATATTTATACCTCACATTAAGGCTCTGTTCACACCAGTGCTACTCCAGTGTGACTTTGCAGTACAACTTTCGTGGGATTTCCAGTGCGACTTAGCAGCACAACTTGCATGCAAATTAAATGGGACTGATTACACTTTATGGCAATCAAGTCACAAGAAATTTGCACCAAAGTAGGTGCTATTGCAGTAAATGGGTTTACTTTATGTGTCCCAAGTCGTATGACAAATCGCAGAATGGAGCCTAATTGTGCAATTTAATGTATAATTGTGGCTTGCTTGGTTTTCAGTAGAAAAACTGAAACCATTTATAAAATATTTTAAGTCGTTCTGAAAAAAAGTGATGAGCTTGCACAGTTTAGTTTTTCAATCTCATTTTTATGATCATGTTGTTTGGTATACTATATGTATTATTGAATTTTATGTTGCTGTGCTGCAGGTTTTATTCCAATATGAATTAAACTGTAAAAACCATCAAGAACTGATTGGCTGGTATGCAAGTTGTTTCACTGAGTCCCACATGGTTTAACAAGCCTCCCTTTTGTTAATATGCTAGAAATGCTTCATATGAGTGGCTTAGTAGCATAAATAATCAAAAGATATTTTGTATTTTGGCAGAAATGCTGTTGTGTTCTTTTCTGAAACTGCAATAAATAATCCATGAAACTGAACTGACTAGCAGTAGTCGATGATGTTATACCTGAGGGGACAAAACAATTACAGCCCTGTTTAACTCCCAATTATTGTAATGTAATCTCATAATACAATAAAACCTGTTTTGTATTGGGAATATTACTGCTGATAAGAGTGGAACGGGAAGCAGAAATTAAAAAAAGTATCATGCCTTGAACACCAAAGCTTTAGAACAAGGTACCCTGCACATATTCCCAATGTCCTCATTGATGCCCAGTGTGTGTTTTAGTAAAGTTGGCCATACACTGTTCAAATGTTGGCTGGTTCCTGTTAAACCATTCTAAGTTTGCTTAGTGGGTGGACCTTCAGATCAGCTTTTTTCAAAAGGATCCGAGAGGAAATTGTCAACGAACAGCAAATGCATCTAATCATTCAACTGCTGGTGCCAGCTGTCAGAGTACAATAGCCAAAGTGGGAGGTTTGTACTTCCACACTGTATAGCGTGTATGGAGGAACCTTTTAAACCCAATAGTGTATGGCCTGCCCTAAGCATCTGCCTGTTCACTATACAATGTCAAAATGACTGTAGAGTGTAATACTGCTTAACATTCACATTGAGGCTCCAGTGGCATTGTCAAATATGTACTGGCCCTTGTGCAAATTTTGGACCAGGGTCCAGGGAACTCCTTGACAGCATCCTTTACTAATCTCTTGATGACTTCAAATTATTGGCCTCTCAAAAGTAGAACTGTAACATGCCAAGAGTAGAAAGCTCTTGTTGTCATGTGTAGTATGCCAAGCACCCTTGCACATTATGGCAGAGTTACTTCAGGGTTTTCCCTCTATCAACACCGACAGCAAAATTATTCCCATAGATGCGTGATACCCAGCAGCAGTTCCTTCACTTATCCACATGTCTTCACTGTGTGGTCATTGATTAGCCACTGATGATAAAGCTCCTGATGCATAGTTTCGTAGCACACCCCACGCAAGAGCTGCTGAGTTAGGGTTCCCTACTGCTACACAGCCAGGCACAGAGCATTTCCTTCATGCACTTGGATGGGATAGGGAATTTATGGGATGCCCAACTTGAAAAATGTCCAGAACTATGAACAAAGGGGACAGCTTCCTTATTCTCAAACGCGGTGACTTCAACACATGGCAGGGGAAGTTCGATAACACTTGGGGCTGGTTTTGCTAATCTCATGTGTTTGCGTGTTAAGTAAAAGTTTGGTAAAAGACTATTTGCACTTTTCAGTCTGTTACAGCTTGAAAAATGTGTTATCTCCATTACAAATGCTACTTTTACTCCCGTCTCCTACTTTTATCTGAGCATGCGTAGGTTTCTTAGCATACGCACGCTCGAGTTTCTCGTCGGAAACCAGCTTGACGAGGAACTCGACGAGCCAAATTCGGCTCCCGTCGAGAAAATAGAGAACATGCTCTCTTTTTGGCTCGTCAAGTTCCTCAACAGTTTCCTCGATGAAAAACGTACACACGACCGGTTTCCTCGGCAGAATACGTCTCCCATCAAGTTTCTTGATGGATTCTGCCGAGGAAACCGGTCGGAACCGGTATAAGTGTTGAAGATGAGAAACCTAGACACTTTGAGGTTAAAGGCCTCTTGAACCTCTTGAGTGATGGCGCATGGCCAAGCTGCCCTCGCTCCCGCCCCTTTTTGTCTATGGTATGTCACAGCTTGCTGCGGTTTCTTGACCTTGCCAGCATAAAAGTGGCTGTAATGGGCTATGTCCTAGATGGAAATCGGAAATAGGCAGCCTGTCCAGCACTTATGGTAAGGACACCCCCCTTTTGAAATTGCGTGCTCACCGTTGAACTGTGACTGTCACCAGTTCAAAAGGGTTCACATGTGTTGGATTTTAATAAATCTGTGGCCTTGCCCTTTCCAACCTAATGGTTGTAAGTGTGTTTATTTAATGGGGTAAGGGGGCAAAGGGGCAAGGGAGAAGGTTAATCTATACATTTATGTTACATTTATTTGTACCTGGGCCCATTGCGCCTCAGCAGTCATGATTTGCTAAGTATGGATTGTGCAAAATCGTGTGAAGCTCTGCTAGTGCAGCATCAGCTTCTAACTTTTAGCTTGTTTAATTAAGCTTTGACAAAAAAAGTCTGGAAGCTGATTGGTTTCTACTAGTGTTGAGCAGAATATGCCATATTCGATTTCGCGATATATCTCGAATATATAGTGGAATATTCGTGATATATTCGCTAAATACGAATATTCGTGATATATTTTAGAAAATAAATCATTGCGAATTTGCGAATTTGCGATTTTGCGAATTTGCGATTTTGCGATTGCGATTGAAATTTCGAGAAATGAGCGAGGGAGCACTCTGATTGGCTCAGAATATTTGTGATATATTACAATACAAAATAATTGCGAATATTCTAGAAATGCGGAATGGAGCACTCTGATTGGCTCAGAATATTCGTGATATATTACAATACAAAATAATTGCGAATATTCGAGAAATGCGGAATGGAGCACTCTGATTGGCTCAGAATATTCGTGATATATTACAATACAAAATAATTACGAATATTCGAGAAATGCGGAATGGAGCACTGTGATTGGCTCAGAATATTCTTGCTATTTTATTGCGATTATTGCGCAATTTCGAGACATGCTTTAGGAGCGCTCTGATTGGCTCATTCTGAAATCGAATATTCGAGATATTTTATAGAAATTTCACAACATGGGAATGAGAAATTGATTGCGGAATTTCGACAGTTACACTCTGAAATTGAATATATGTATTATGTTATAGAAAAACAACATTGTGAATTTCTCGATCGCGCATGCGCAATCGCGCGAACAACACGCGCGCGCGCGACTACTTCCTGGAACTTGGACACTTGCCAGTTTCATTTCACATTTTGTTGGACAAGTGCCCATTTGCCCAGGTGGATAGTAAAATGGTTGGGAGTAACCTCTCCAAAAGTGAGGAAGATATGCTGATCTGTGTAAGTATTTGAATTATCTTTAACTGCATTTTAGACTAGTTTAAAAGTTAATATATAAGATGAGATATTAGTATTTCCCAAACAATTTGTCTCCTGGTGTTACAAATCTACAAGTCCCAGCATGCCTGTACAGCTGCAGACACCCTGCTTGGTAAATGTGTATTTAGGCACTTTCCTTGCTATTTAGCATAATGAATTTAACATGTTGTGGACACCGGGCTAATTTTTCAGATTTGGTGTTTACGAGACTAAAACTTTTATTTTGCTAGAAAATTACTTAAAACCCCCAAACATTATATATATATTTTTTTCTAACACCCTAGAGCAGGGGTCTCCAAACTTTTTACTTCGAGGGCCACATTCTATATTTTACTCATATCCGTGGGCCGGAAAAATAATTTTAGTAAATAAATCCACAGAAGAAGAATAGAATTTAACTTGCTGTTGACAGCAGAACTGGATGATGGTCCTGTCGTCTAATAAAATGATGGAGCATCATTCAGCAGGTTAAACTACCAGCGTGCATGAGGTTTTACATCCGTGTCCTCACCAGTCTCCCCCACATCTGTGTCCCCACATTGGTGTCCCCATACATCTGTGTCCCCACATTGGTGTCCCCATACATCTGTGTCCCCACATTGGTGTCCCCATACATCTGTGTCCCCATACATCTGTGTCCCCACATTGGTGTCCCCATACATCTGTGTCCCCACATTGGTGTCCCCATACATCTGTGGCCCCACATTGGTGTCCCCATACATCTGTGTCCCCATACATCTGTGTCCCCACATTGGTGTCCCCATACATCTGTGTCCCCACATTGGTGTCCCCATACATCTGTGTCATCACATTGGTGTCCCCACCAGTCTCCTCACACATATTTGTTCCCACCAGTCTCCTCATACATCTGTGTCCCCACATTGGTGTCCCCATACATCTGTGTTCCCACATTGGTGTCCCCATACATCTGTGTTTCCACATTGGTGTCCCCATACATCTGTGTTTCCACATTGGTGTCCCCATACATCTGTGGCCCCACATTGGTGTCCCCATACATCTGTGGCCCCACATTGGTGTCCCCATACATCTGTGTCCCCACATTGGTGTCCCCATACATCTGTGTCATCACATTGGTGTCCCCACCAGTCTCCTCACACATATTTGTCCCCACCAGTCTCCTCATACATCTGTGTCCCCACATTGGTGTCCCCATACATCTGTGTTCCCACATTGGTGTCCCCATACATCTGTGTTCCCACATTGGTGTCCCCATACATCTGTGGCCCCACATTGGTGTCCCCATACATCTGTGTCCCCACATTGGTGTCCCCATACATCTGTGTCCCCACATTGGTGTCCCCATACATCTGTGGCCCCACATTGGTGTCCCCATACATCTGTGTCCCCATACATCTGTGTCCCCACATTGGTGTCCCCATACATCTGTGTTCCCAAATTGGTGTCCCCATACATCTGTGTTCCCACATTGGTGTCCCCATACATCTGTGGCCCCACATTGGTGTCCCCATACATCTGTGGCCCCACATTGGTGTCCCCATACATCTGTGTCCCCATACATCTGTGTCCCCATACATCTGTGTCCCCACATTGGTGTCCCCATACATCTGTGTCATCACATTGGTGTCCCCACACATCTGTGACCCCCACCAGTCTCCTCATACATTTATGTCCCCACACATCTGGGTCCCCACACATCTGTGCCACCACACTGGTGTCCCCACGCATCTGTGTCCCCACATTGGTGTCCCCACACATCTGTGACCCCCACCAGTCTCCTCATACATCTGTGTCCCCACATTGGTGTCCCCACACATTTGTGTCCCCACCAGTCTCCCCACAAATCAGTGTCCCCACACTTGTGTCCCCACCAGTCTCCTCCTACATCTATGTCCCCACACATCTGTTACCCCACCAGTCTACTCATGCATCTATGTCCCCAAATTTGTGTCCCCACATATCTGTGTCCCCACCAGTCTTCTCATACATCTGTGTGCCCACATTGGTGGGAACACAGATGTATGAGGAGACTGGCGGGGACACAGATGTGTGGGGACACCAGTGTGGGGACACAGATGTGTGGGGAGATTGGTGGGGAAACAGATGTGTGGGGACACCAGTGTGGGGACACAGATGTGTGGGGAGATTGGTGGGGTCACAGATGTGTGGGGAGATTGGTGGGGACACAGATGTGTGGGGACACCAATGTGGGGACACAGATGTATGAGGGGACTGTTGGGGACACAGATGTGTGGGGAGACTGGTGGGCACACAAATGTGTGGGGAGATTGGTGGGGACACAGATGTGTGGGGACACCAATGTGGGGACACAGATGTATGAGGAGACTGTTGGGGACACAGATGTTTGGGGAGACTGGTGGGGACACAGATGTGTGGGGACACAAGTTTGAGGCCACAGATTTGTGAGGAGACTGGTGTCCCCATACATCTGTGGCCCCACCAGTCTCCTCATACATCTGTGACCCCACATTGGTGTCCCCATACAACTGTGTTCCCACCAGTCTCCTTATACAACTGTGTCCCCACCAGTCTCCCCACACATCTGTGACCCCAACAGTCTCCTCATACATCTGTGTCCCCACATCGGTGTCCACACACATCTGTGTCCCCACCAATCTCCCCACACATCTGTGACCCCACACTGGTGTCCCCACACAACTGTGTGCCCACCAGTGTCCTCATACATCTGTGCCCCCACACTGGTGTCCCCACAATTATGTGTCCCCACACTGTTGTCCCCACACATCTGTTACCCCACCATTATCCTCATACATCTGTGTCCCCACATTGGTGTCCCCACACATTTGTGTCCCCACCAGTCTCCCCACACATCTGTGTCCCCACACATCTGTGTCCCCACACATCTGTCTCCCCACATCTGTGTCCCCACACTGGTGTTCCCACACATCTGTGGCCACACCAGTCTCCTCATACATCTGTGCCCCCACATTGGTGGGGACTCAGATGTATGGGGACACCGATGTGGGAAAACAGATGAATGAGGAGACTGCTGGGGACCCAGATGTATGAGGAGACTGGTGGGGGTCACAGATGTGTGGGGACACCAGTGTGGGGACCCGGATGTGTGAGGACACAAGTTTTGGGACATAGCTGTGTGGGGAGACTGGTGGGGACACTGATGTGGGGGCACAGATGTATGAGGAGACTGCTGGGGACACAGATGTATGAGGACACTGTTGGGGACACATCTGTGTCCCCATTAGGGCACCCCCTACTGTTGTCCCCATTAAACCCCCCTCCACTGGTGTCCCCACAAGAGCACCCCCCCACTGGTGTCCCCATTAGAGAACCCCCCACTGGTGTCCCCATTAGAGAACCCCCCCACTGGTGTCCCCATAAGAGCACCACCCCCTACTTGTCACTTGTATCCCCATTAGAGCACCTCCCACTTGTGTCCCCATCAGAATTATCAGCACCCGGATGTTTGTACCATATCAGAGCCATTCAGCCACCCTCCACAGTAGTGTACAGTAATCATCTCGCATCAGCCCCCCTCCCTCCTCCATGCATGTGTACTTTACCAGCGCGTCAGACATTACACACACTGGCTGTTCAGACCTGCTGCACTTCCCGACTCCCGCCCCGCCTTAATACACACTCGTTACTGGTTAACAGCGAGGCAGACGGCGGAGCAGGGCGGTGTGGCAACGGGTCTAAAACAAATCATTGGCTGCTAGGATGCCCGTGGACCCAGCAGCCAACACAAACACAGTGAGACGCCGGGAGAGATTGCGGGACCTGCGCTGCATATTGCTAGGGACGAATATTCAGCGCAGGTTCCACAACTAACTGGTGGACCAGTGACTCCAGCTGCGTGCCGGAGGAAATGGCCTGGCGGGCCGGATGTGGCCCGCGGGCCGTACTTTGGAGACCCCTGCCATAGAGAATGAAATGGTAATCATTGCAATATTTCTTGTCACACCATATTTGCGCAACGGTCTTACAAGCGCTCTTTTTTTGGAAAAAAATAACTTTTTTTGAATTGGAAAATAACACAACAATAAATTTAGCCCAATTTTTTTAGATTTTGTGAAAGATAAAGTTACGCCGAGTAAAATGATACCCAACATGTCACGCTCAAAAAATGTGCCCGCTCGTGGCATGGCGTCAAACTTTCACCCTTAAAAATTCTCGATTGCAAAAAGGTTGCATTTTTTCAGCTAAGGACTAGCTCTAGGGCTAGAATTATTGCTCTCGCTCTAACGATCGCGTCGATACCTCACTTGTGTTGTTTGAACACCATTTTCATATGCGGGCGGTACTCGCTTATGCGTCACTGTTTCCTAAACGGAGCCTACAGCTGTTGCAAAAAAACTCCCCGTTATTACCGAACAGCCATTAACTGTCCAGCCATGCTCCTAGTTAAAGTATAATTGTTGTACAGCTGGTGACGGTGAGCTACATGGTGTATCAGAGCATGCTGATAGTTCTAGTTTGTAAATAACATCAACTCCATTATTTATTCTAAATTAATTCATCTAAATGTCTAAAAAATGGCAAGATATAAAATCTGTCATGTTACCCCTGTCATTGATTAATAAGGCGAGAATGCTCCCAATGTTGAATACCATAGATTTCCGTCATATATCCATAAGGCTTTAAACAAAAGTATTATAATATACTTTGTTCTTCATCTTGCAGACTTTCCTGGAAACCAAGTATGATTTCCTGAACAGGCAGGTGGAGAAGCAAGAAGTGGTGCGGTCTGTCATTGCTAAATTAGCAGGACATCCTGGCGGCCCACCGCATTACATGGCCATTGTCAAAAAATGGTCTGACCTTAAAAGGCGGCATATGGTCAGAGTCAGGCGTCTCCGTGATAGATATCACCCAGGTAAGTTATTGCTGACAGTTATGTTTTTTTTTTTCTATAGTGTATTTCGTGCGTGTACTCTAGAGAGAAGACGGACTGCAGGATTTGGGAGTAGACAGGCCTCCCCCAGAGGCAATATGCCACCTTTCTCCATGCCCCTGGCGACAATGGCGTGTGAGAGGGGGTCCTCACATACAGCCCGTCCTACCTGCTCCGCTTTGAAGCCCAACGTGGCAGAGGGACTCCCTATAAGGTAGTGAGAGGATTGGCCCGCTCAAACAGCCCCGTTAGTCCTTCGCCTCTCTTTTTAGAGACCGCGTGGCCAGAGTGCGCGCATGTTAACCCAATTTCGAGTCCGTGTGTAAGTGTGGTGGTTTTTGTGGGAGGGGGGTAGGCGTACTAAGCGCAGGCTTACCTCGCATAGCACTCCCACCTGAGGCCGGGCTGAGAACAACAAACTCAATTAACATGTAGCCGAGAGCGGGATCAGAACCCCTAGCTGCAGAGGTGAATGGCTTGTCAGCGCAGTAGCAATCGCGTTGACCCACCGCAGCTCCTTTGTTGACAGTTATTTAAGGTCATATGTAATTAATGTAAGGGCAGATGTTGTTAACCCAGACGCCATGTTGTGGTAACATATATCACCACCAGCCAAGGTATTCATAGTACTGTTGAAAAAAGACATGGGACAGCAGACAGCAACACAGAAGTTATGTGGGAACATACATTTCCCATTGCTTTGCATGGGACTTTAAACAAAAACCACGACCATCACAAATGGGGGTAGTTAATGGATAAATTAACAATCCTATGCTTTAAGTGGACGTGTAAGTAACATTTGACCAAGTGTTATCGAAATATCTACAGCTGTTATGAAGTGACATGTATTTCCCATAGAGTTGAAGGGATGGGAATTTAAAGAAAAACCCCGACCATGGCAAATGGGGGAGGGTAAGGCTTAAATCACCTATCCTATGTTTATGTGGCTGACACATAAGTAACCTGTGTGCCAAGTTTCATGTAAATATCTTTCGCCGTTTGGACGTGATGCTGGTACATACATACATACATACAGACACGTTGAGTTTTATATATATAGATTCCCACTCAATTCCTGTGTTAGGCGTGGGGTTATCATAGTAATCCCGTGTGATCCATCAGGCCCTTTTTTTTTAACATGATATCGTCTGAACAAAACAAAGGAGACAAAAACAGCTCATTTTACCATTGTGGCAGACCAGCTCACGCTCAGTCCCCTGTAGTGCCCACAAGACCCTTTAATATAACATTTTCCCATTGGTTAACTGTCTATATAAATTAATTTGTATTCATATACAATACAGCAGAGTACACCGAATTTGCATACGTCATTAGAAAATATTTTTCTAATATATGAACATTGTGTTATTCTAGAAGCTCCGATACCAGCTGTGCGCAACAAGCGCAAAATGAACCAGGACACTGATGAGGAGGAAGAAGAGGAGGATGTGCCAGAGGAGGATGAGGCAGAGGAGGAGAGGGATGAGGAGGATCAGCCAGGGACCTCCCAATCGACAGCCACAGCTCCTGTTGTGGAGGATGTCCCCCCCCCAAATAGTCCCGAGATAGGAGATATCTGCATGCTGGTCGCTGGAGAGGTGGAGGTGCCTCAAACTGGAGGTTCATTAAGCCTCGTTCAGGAAGGTAAATATGTGCACAAAGATTAATAACATTTCAACAATAAAATGTAGATATAAAAATGCACAACATATAAAGCGCACCCGTCAGATTGCAGAACCATAATATGGTATTTATGATAGAAGTATACAGGTAGTGCAGAATTATTAGGCAAGTTGTATTTTTGAGGATTCATTGTATTATTGAACAACAACCATGTTCTCAATGAACCCCAAAAACTCATTAATATCAAAGCAGAATATTTTTGGAAGTAGTTTTTATTTTGTTTTTAGTGTTAGCTATTGTAGGGGGATATCTGTGTGTGCAGGTGAGTACTATTACTGTGCTGAATTATTAGGCAACTTAACCAAAAAAATAATATATATACCCATTTTAATTATTTCTTTTTAACAGTGAAACCAATATAACATCTCAACATTCACAAATATACATTTCTGACATTCAAAAACAAAACAAAAACAAATCAGTGACCAATATAGCCACCTTTCTTTGCAAGGACACTCATAAGCCTGAAATCCATGGATTCTGTCAGTGTTTTGATCTGTTCACCATCAACATTGCGTGCAGCAGCAACCGCAGCCTCCCAGACACTGTTCAGAGAGGTGTACTCTTTTCCCTCCTTGTAAATCTCACATTTGATGATGGACCACAGGTTCTTCTCAATGGGGTTCAGATCAGGTGAACAAGGAGGCTATGTCATTATTTTTTTTTCTTTAATACACTTTCTTGACAGCCACGCTTTGGAGTACTTGGACGCGTGTGCTGGAGCATTGTCCTGCATGAAAATCATGGTTTTCTTGAAGGATGCAGACTTCTTCCTGTACCACTGCTTGAAGAAGGGGTCTTCCAGAAACTGGCAGTAGGACTGGGAGTTGAGCTTCACTCCATCCTCAACCCGAAAATGCCCCACAATCTCATCTTTGATGATACCAGCCCAAACCAGTACTCCACCTCGACCTTGCTGGCGTCTGACTCGGACTGGAGCTCTCTGCCCTTTACCAATCCAGCCACTGGCCCATCCATCTGGCCCATCAAGACTCACTCTCATTTCATCAGTCCATAAAACCTTAGAAAAATCATTTTTGAGATATTTCTTGGCCCAGTATTGACGTTTCAGCTTCTGTATCTTGTTCAGTGGTGGTCGTCTTTCAGACTTTCTTACCTTGGCCATGTCTCTGAGTATTGCACACCTTGTGCTTTTGGGCACTTCAGTGATGTTGCAGCTCTGAAATATGGCCAAACTGGTGGCAAGTGGCATCTTGGCAGCTGCACGCTTGACTTTCCTCAGTTCGTGGGCAGTTATTTTGCGCCTTGGTATTTCCACACGCTTCTTGCGACCCTGTTGACTATTTTGGATGAAATGCTTGATTGTTCTCTGATCACGCTTCAGAAAATTTTCAATTTTAAGAGTGCTACATCCCTCTGCTAGATACCTCTCTATTTTTAACTTTTCAGAGACTGTCAAGTCCTTCTTTTGACCCATTTTGCCAAAGGAAAGGAAGTTGACTAATAATTATGCACACCTGCTATAGAGTGTTGTCATTAGACCACACACCTTCTCATTACAGAGTTGAACATTACCTAATATGCCTAATTGGTAGTAGGCTTTCGAGCCTATACAGCTTGGAGTAAGACAAGATGCATAAAGAGGATGATGTGGTCCAATTACTAATTTTCCTAATAATTCTGCACTCCCGGTCTGTGCTAGACACATAACAAGTGTATAGACATGATAATGATTGATTAATAAGCAACAGAAATATTTTATGTATTTGTTAAGGGTCTTTGAAAACCAATTTTTTTTTGTCTTATATCCGGACAGCTGCAAAAGAAATCACGCAGCTCCAAGCAGTTGTGAAAAAAACTTCAGAAAAATTGATGGCGAATCAAAGAAAAGTTAGCTACCTGCTCAAGCAGAATCAGCAGTTGGAGGAGGAACTGGTGAGAGTGTGCTTACAAATTGAGGAAAAGCAGAAGCGCATGAACACGTTACTTGAAATTTGAGAGGCTTAATAAAAAGTTTTATTTTTTTGAAATGTTTCCTTCATTTTTGAGATAGATTTTTATGTTTTTCAACACATCTAAGTTCACATCTAACACATCAACATCAACATCAACACATCTAACTTCATAATAAGCAAATTCATTTTATACTATTATTTTATTTAACAAAAAACTAGGACAAACTAAAGTACACAGACACAGTCACTACAAACACAAATTAAACTGTTGAAAAATGAACATAACAAAAGCAACCATAGATATAGAGAGAGAGAGAGCGCAAGAAAGAGAGAGAGAGTGCAGATTTGCTCTTGCATACAGTCTAATGGTTGCAGTATAATGGTTGCAGTATAAAGGCCGCAAATCAGGGTTTAACATAAAGTTCATTATTTTAATTACACTTGCTGTTACGATCCGGTCTGGTAGCTTGTAGCGGAGGCTGTTGGTGGATCCGCTGTGCAGAGAGGTCATGAAGCATTACTCAGCATGGAGGAAGCAGCAGTATTATTAAAATGTAATGTGACTAGAAAAGATACAATTTCAGGGGAAATTGTGCGGCGTGGTAATGCCTCCACCAATACTACTGACTGGAGACGGTGCCCCTGGAGATGTAAATGTGATCCAACCGTGTGTCAATCCAGTTCGGTCCATTGCCCCATCAAAAACTGCTCCATCAAAAACTAGCCCATCAAAACTGCACCATAAAAACGAGGGCTGCGCATCTTCACCCGTCTCACGATTCGATGCAATTTCGATTATCAAGTCCACGATTCGATTCGATTCCGCGATGCATCACGATTGCAGGGCAAGTGCGCATGGCTCTCCCCCCTAAATACTAAAGGAGATGGTCAGAGACTGCAGACACAGTACAGCAGATGGTCAGAGACTGCAGACATAGTACATGAGATTGTCAGAGACTGCAGACATAGTACATGAGATGGTCAGACTGCAGACATAGTACAGGAGATTGTCATAGACTGCAGACACAGTACAGCAGGTGGTCAGAGACTGCAGACATAGTACATGGTATTGTCAGAGACTGCAGACATAGTACATGAGATGGTCAAACTGCAGACATAGTACTGCAGATTGTCATAGACTGCAGACATAGTACAGGAGATGGTCAGACTGCAGACATAGTACAGGAGATTGTCAGAGACTGCAGACATAGTACATGAGATGGTCAGACTGCAGACATAGTACAGGAGATGGTCAGACTGCAGACATAGTACAGGAGATGGTCATAGACTGCAGACATAGTACAGGAGATGGTCAGAGACTGCAGACATAGTACAGGAGATTGTCATAGACTGCAGACATAGTACATGAGATGGTCAGACTGCAGACATAGTACAGGAGATTGTCATAGACTGCAGACATAGTACAGGAGATGGTCAGACTGCAAAAATAGTACAGGAGATTGTCATAGACTGCAGACATAGTACAGGAGATTGTCAGAGACTGCAGACATAGTACATGAGATGGTCAGACTGCAGACATAGTACAGGAGATTGTCATAGACTGCAGACATAGTACAGGAGATGGTCAGACTGCAGACATAGTACAGGAGATGGTCAGACTGCAGACATAGTACAGGAGATGGTCATAGACTGCAGACATAGTACATGAGATGGTCAGACTGCAGACATAGTACAGGAGATGGTCATAGACTGCAGACATAGTACAGGAGATGGTCAGAGACTGCAGACATAGTACAGGAGATTGTCAGAGACTGCAGACATAGTACAGGAGATGGTCAGACTGCAGACATAGTACAGGAGATGGTCAGACTGCAGACATAGTACAGGAGATGGTCATAGACTGCAGACATAGTACATGAGATGGTCAGACTGCAGACATAGTACAGGAGATTGTCATAGACTGCAGACATAGTACAGGAGATGGTCAGACTGCAAAAATAGTACAGGAGATTGTCATAGACTGCAGACATAGTACAGGAGATGGTCAGAGACTGCAGACATAGTACAGGAGATTGTCAGAGACTGCAGACATAGTACATGAGATGGTCAGACTGCAGACATAGTACAGGAGATGGTCAGAGACTGCTGACATAGTACTGGAGATTGTCATAGACTGCAGACATAGTACAGGAGATGGTCAGACTGCAGACATAGTACAGGAGATGGTCAGACTGCAGACATAGTACATGAGATGGTCAGACTGCAGACATAGTACAGGAGATGGTCAGACTGCAGACATAGTACAGGAGATGGTCAGACTGCAGACATAGTACAGGAGATGGTCATAGACTGCAGACATAGTACATGAGATGGTCAGACTGCAGACATAGTACAGGAGATGGTCATAGACTGCAGACATAGTACAGGAGATGGTCAGAGACTGCAGACATAGTACAGGAGATTGTCAGAGACTGCAGACATAGTACAGGAGATGGTCAGACTGCAGACATAGTACAGGAGATGGTCAGACTGCAGACATAGTACAGGAGATGGTCATAGACTGCAGACATAGTACATGAGATGGTCATGAGATGGTCAGACTGCAGACATAGTACAGGAGATTGTCATAGACTGCAGACATAGTACAGGAGATGGTCAGACTGCAAAAATAGTACAGGAGATTGTCATAGACTGGTGACATAGTACAGGAGATTGTCAGAGACTGCAGACATAGTACATGAGATGGTCAGACTGCAGACATAGTACAGGAGATTGTCATAGACTGCAGACATAGTACAGGAGATGGTCAGACTGCAGACATAGTACAGGAGATGGTCAGACTGCAGACATAGTACAGGAGATGGTCATAGACTGCAGACATAGTACAGGACATGTCAGAGACTGCAGACATAGTACATCAGATGGTCAGACTGCAGACATAGTACAGGAGATGGTCATAGACTGCAGACATAGTACATGAGATGGTCAGACTGCAGACATAGTACAGGAGATGGTCATAGACTGCAGACATAGTACAGGAGATGGTCAGAGACTGCAGACATAGTACAGGAGATTGTCAGAGACTGCAGACATAGTACAGGAGATGGTCAGACTGCAGACATAGTACAGGAGATGGTCATAGACTGCAGACATAGTACAGGACATGTCAGAGACTGCAGACATAGTACATGAGATGGTCAGACTGCAGACATAGTACAGGAGATTGTCATAGACTGCAGACATAGTACAGGAGATGGTCAGACTGCAAAAATAGTACAGGAGATTGTCATAGACTGCAGACATAGTACAGGAGATTGTCAGAGACTGCAGACATAGTACATGAGATGGTCAGACTGCAGACATAGTACAGGAGATGGTCAGACTGCAGACATAGTACAGGAGATTGTCATAGACTGCAGACATAGTACAGGACATGTCAGAGACTGCAGAGATAGTACATGAGATGGTCAGACTGCAGACATAGTACAGGAGATTGTCAGAGACTGCAGACATATTACATGAGATGGTCAGACTGCAGACATAGTACAGGAGATTGTCAGAGACTGCAGACATAGTACATGAGATGGTCAGACTGCAGACATAGTACAGGAGATTGTCAGAGACTGCAGACATAGTACAGGAGATTGTCATAGACTGCAGACATAGTACAGGAGATGGTCAGAGACTGCAGACATAGCACAGGAGATTGTCATAGACTGCAGACATATGACAGGAGATTGTCAGAGACTGCAGACATATTACATGAGATGGTCAGACTGCAGACATAGTACAGGAGATTGTCAGAGACTGCAGACATAGTACATGAGATGGTCAGACTGCAGACATAGTACAGGAGATTGTCAGAGACTGCAGACATAGTACAGGAGATTGTCATAGACTGCAGACATAGTACAGGAGATGGTCAGAGACTGCAGACATAGCACAGGAGATTGTCATAGACTGCAGACATATGACAGGAGATTGTCAGAGACTGCAGACATAGTACATGAGATGGTCAGACTGCAGACATAGTACAGGAGATTGTCATAGACTGCAGACATAGTACAGGAGATGGTCAGACTGCAAAAATAGTACAGGAGATTGTCATAGACTGCAGACATAGTACAGGAGATTGTCAGAGACTGCAGACATAGTACATGAGATGGTCAGACTGCAGACATAGTACAGGAGATGGTCAGACTGCAGACATAGTACAGGAGATTGTCATAGACTGCAGACATAGTACATGAGATGGTCAGACTGCAGACATAGTACAGGAGATGGTCAGACTGCAGACATAGTACAGGAGATGGTCATAGACTGCAGACATAGTACAGGACATGTCAGAGACTGCAGACATAGTACATGAGATGGTCAGACTGCAGACATAGTACAGGAGATTGTCAGAGACTGCAGACATATTACATGAGATGGTCAGACTGCAGACATAGTACAGGAGATTGTCAGAGGCTGCAGACATAGTACATGAGATGGTCAGACTGCAGACATAGTACAGGAGATGGTCATAGACTGCAGACATAGTACATGAGATGGTCAGACTGCAGACATAGTACAGGAGATGGTCATAGACTGCAGACATAGTACAGGAGATGGTCAGAGACTGCAGACATAGTACAGGAGATTGTCAGAGACTGCAGACTGCAGACATAGTACAAGAGATGGTCAGACTGCAGACATAGTACAGGAGATGGTCATAGACTGCAGACATAGTACATGAGATGGTCAGACTGCAGACATAGTACAAGAGATGGTCAGACTGCAGACATAGTACAGGAGATGGTCATAGACTGCAGACATAGTACATGAGATGGTCAGACTGCAGACATAGTACAGGAGATTGTCATAGACTGCAGACATAGTACAGGAGATGGTCAGACTGCAAAAATAGTACAGGAGATTGTCATAGACTGCAGACATAGTACAGGAGATTGTCAGAGACTGCAGACATAGTACATGAGATGGTCAGACTGCAGACATAGTACAGGAGATTGTCATAGACTGCAGACATAGTACAGGAGATGGTCAGACTGCAGACATAGTACAGGAGATGGTCAGACTGCAGACATAGTACAGGAGATGGTCATAGACTGCAGACATAGTACAGGACATGTCAGAGACTGCAGACATAGTACATGAGATGGTCATAGACTGCAGACATAGTACAGGAGATGGTCAGAGACTGCAGACATAGTACAGGAGATTGTCAGAGACTGCAGACATAGTACAGGAGATGGTCAGACTGCAGACATAGTACAGGAGATGGTCAGACTGCAGACATAGTACAGGAGATGGTCATAGACTGCAGACATAGTACATGAGATGGTCAGACTGCAGACATAGTACAGGAGATTGTCATAGACTGCAGACATAGTACAGGAGATGGTCAGACTGCAAAAATAGTACAGGAGATTGTCATAGACTGCAGACATAGTACAGGAGATTGTCAGAGACTGCAGACATAGTACATGAGATGGTCAGACTGCAGACATAGTACAGGAGATTGTCATAGACTGCAGACATAGTACAGGAGATGGTCAGACTGCAGACATAGTACAGGAGATGGTCAGACTGCAGACATAGTACAGGAGATGGTCATAGACTGCAGACATAGTACAGGACATGTCAGAGACTGCAGACATAGTACATGAGATGGTCAGACTGCAGACATAGTACAGGAGATTGTCATAGACTGCAGACATAGTACAGGAGATGGTCAGAGACTGCAGACATAGCACAGGAGATTGTCATAGACTGCAGACATATGACAGGAGATTGTCAGAGACTGCAGACATAGTACATGAGATGGTCAGACTGCAGACATAGTACAGGAGATTGTCATAGACTGCAGACATAGTACAGGAGATGGTCAGACTGCAAAAATAGTACAGGAGATTGTCATAGACTGCAGACATAGTACAGGAGATTGTCAGAGACTGCAGACATAGTACATGAGATGGTCAGACTGCAGACATAGTACAGGAGATGGTCAGACTGCAGACATAGTACAGGAGATTGTCATAGACTGCAGACATAGTACATGAGATGGTCAGACTGCAGACATAGTACAGGAGATTGTCAGACTGCAGACATAGTACAGGAGATGGTCATAGACTGCAGACATAGTACAGGACATGTCAGAGACTGCAGACATAGTACATGAGATGGTCAGACTGCAGACATAGTACAGGAGATTGTCAGAGACTGCAGACATATTACATGAGATGGTCAGACTGCAGACATAGTACAGGAGATTGTCAGAGGCTGCAGACATAGTACATGAGATGGTCAGACTGCAGACATAGTACAGGAGATGGTCATAGACTGCAGACATAGTACATGAGATGGTCAGACTGCAGACATAGTACAGGAGATGGTCATAGACTGCAGACATAGTACAGGAGATGGTCAGAGACTGCAGACATAGTACAGGAGATTGTCAGAGACTGCAGACATAGTACAGGAGATGGTCAGACTGCAGACATAGTACAGGAGATGGTCAGACTGCAGACATAGTACAGGAGATGGTCATAGACTGCAGACATAGTACATGAGATGGTCAGACTGCAGACATAGTACAGGAGATTGTCATAGACTGCAGACATAGTACAGGAGATGGTCAGACTGCAAAAATAGTACAGGAGATTGTCATAGACTGCAGACATAGTACAGGAGATTGTCAGAGACTGCAGACATAGTACATGAGATGGTCAGACTGCAGACATAGTACAGGAGATTGTCATAGACTGCAGACATAGTACAGGAGATGGTCAGACTGCAGACATAGTACAGGAGATGGTCAGACTGCAGACATAGTACAGGAGATGGTCATAGACTGCAGACATAGTACAGGACATGTCAGAGACTGCAGACATAGTACATGAGATGGTCAGACTGCAGACATAGTACAGGAGATTGTCATAGACTGCAGACATAGTACAGGAGATGGTCAGAGACTGCAGACATAGCACAGGAGATTGTCATAGACTGCAGACATATGACAGGAGATTGTCAGAGACTGCAGACATAGTACATGAGATGGTCAGACTGCAGACATAGTACAGGAGATTGTCATGGACTGCAGACATAGTACAGGAGATGGTCAGACTGCAAAAATAGTACAGGAGATTGTCATAGACTGCAGACATAGTACAGGAGATTGTCAGAGACTGCAGACATAGTACATGAGATGGTCAGACTGCAGACATAGTACAGGAGATGGTCAGACTGCAGACATAGTACAGGAGATTGTCATAGACTGCAGACATAGTACATGAGATGGTCAGACTGCAGACATAGTACAGGAGATGGTCAGACTGCAGACATAGTACAGGAGATGGTCATAGACTGCAGACATAGTACAGGACATGTCAGAGACTGCAGACATAGTACATGAGATGGTCAGACTGCAGACATAGTACAGGAGATTGTCAGAGACTGCAGACATATTACATGAGATGGTCAGACTGCAGACATAGTACAGGAGATTGTCAGAGGCTGCAGACATAGTACATGAGATGGTCAGACTGCAGACATAGTACAGGAGATGGTCATAGACTGCAGACATAGTACATGAGATGGTCAGACTGCAGACATAGTACAGGAGATGGTCATAGACTGCAGACATAGTACAGGAGATGGTCAGAGACTGCAGACATAGTACAGGAGATGTCAGAGACTGCAGACATAGTACAGGAGATGGTCAGGCTGCAGACATAGTACAGGAGATGGTCAGACTGCAGACATAGTACAGGAGATGGTCATAGACTGCAGACATAGTACATGAGATGGTCAGACTGCAGACATAGTACAGGAGATTGTCATAGACTGCAGACATAGTACAGGAGATGGTCAGACTGCAAAAATAGTACAGGAGATTGTCATAGACTGCAGACATAGTACAGGAGATTGTCAGAGACTGCAGACATAGTACATGAGATGGTCAGACTGCAGACATAGTACAGGAGATTGTCAGAGACTGCAGACATAGTACAGGAGATGGTCAGACTGCAGACATAGTACAGGAGATGGTCAGACTGCAGACATAGTACAGGAGATGGTCATAGACTGCAGACATAGTACAGGACATGTCAGAGACTGCAGACATAGTACATGAGATGGTCAGACTGCAGACATAGTACAGGAGATTGTCATAGACTGCAGACATAGTACAGGAGATGGTCAGAGACTGCAGACATAGCACAGGAGATAGCACAGGAGATGTCATAGACTGCAGACATATGACAGGAGATTGTCAGAGACTGCAGACATAGTACATGAGATGGTCAGACTGCAGACATAGTACAGGAGATTGTCATAGACTGCAGACATAGTACAGGAGATGGTCAGACTGCAAAAATAGTACAGGAGATTGTCATAGACTGCAGACATAGTACAGGAGATTGTCAGAGACTGCAGACATAGTACATGAGATGGTCAGACTGCAGACATAGTACAGGAGATGGTCAGACTGCAGACATAGTACAGGAGATTGTCATAGACTGCAGACATAGTACATGAGATGGTCAGACTGCAGACATAGTACAGGAGATGGTCAGACTGCAGACATAGTACAGGAGATGGTCATAGACTGCAGACATAGTACAGGACATGTCAGAGACTGCAGACATAGTACATGAGATGGTCAGACTGCAGACATAGTACAGGAGATTGTCAGAGACTGCAGACATATTACATGAGATGGTCAGACTGCAGACATAGTACAGGAGATTGTCAGAGGCTGCAGACATAGTACATGAGATGGTCAGACTGCAGACATAGTACAGGAGATTGTCAGAGACTGCAGACATAGTACAGGAGATTGTCATAGACTGCAGACATAGTACAGGAGATGGTCAGAGACTGCAGACATAGCACAGGAGATTGTCATAGACTGCAGACATATGACAGGAGATTGTCAGAGACTGCAGACATAGTACATGAGATGGTCAGACTGCAGACATAGTACAGGAGAATGTCATAGCCTGCAGACATAGTACAGGAGATGGTCAGACTGCCTACATAGTACAGGACATGGTCAGAGACTGCAGACATAGTACAGGAGATGGTCAGAGACTGGAGACATAGCACAGGAGATGGTCAGAGACTGCAGACATAGTACAGGAGATTGTCAGAGACTGCAGACATAGTACATGAGATGGTCAGACTGCAGACATAGTACAGGAGATGGTCAGAGACTGCAGACATAGTACATGAGTCATGTACTATGTCTGCAGTCTCTGACCATCTCCTGTACTATGTCTGCAGTCTGACCATCTCATGTACTATGTCTGCAGTCTCTGACCATCTCCTGTACTATGTCTGCAGTCTCTGACCATGTCCTGTACTATGTAGGCAGTCTGACCATCTCCTGTACTATGTCTGCAGTCTATGACATTCTCCTGTACTATGTCTGCAGTCTGACCATCTCCTGTACTATGTCTGCAGTCTGACCATCTCATGTACTATGTCTGCAGTCTCTGACCATCTCCTGTACTATGTCTGCAGTCTGACCATCTCATGTACTATGTCTGCAGTCTCTGACAATCTCCTGTACTATGTCTGCAGTCTCTGACATCTCCTGTACTATGTCTGCAGTCTATGACAATCTCCTGTACTATGTCTGCAGTCTGACCATCTCATGTACTATGTCTGCAGTCTATGACAATCTCCTGTACTATGTCTGCAGTCTGACCATCTCATGTACTATGTCTGCAGTGTTTGACAATCTCCTGTACTATGTCTTCAGTCTCTGACCATCTCCTGTACTATGTCTGCAGTCTATGACAACCTCCTGTACTATGTCTGCAGTCTGACCATCTCATGTACTATGTCTGCAGTCTGACCATCTCCTGTACTATGTCTGCAGTCTGACCATCTCCTGTACTATGTCTGCAGTCTGACCATCTCATGTACTATGTCTGCAGTCTGACCATCTCCTGTACTATGTCTGCAGTCTGACCATCTCCTGTACTATGTCTGCAGTCTATGACAATCTCCAGTACTATGTCAGCAGTCTCTGACCATCTCCTGTACTATGTCTGCAGTCTGACCATCTCATGTACTATGTCTGCAGTCTCTGACAATCTCCTGTACTATGTCTGCAGTCTCTGACCATCTCCTGTACTATGTCTGCAGTCTATGACCATCTCCTGTACTATGTCTGCAGTCTGACCATCTCCTGTACTATGTCTGCAGTCTATGACAATCTCCTGTACTATGTCTGCAGTCTGACCATCTCATGTACTATGTCTGCAGTCTCTGACCATCTCCTGTACTATGTCTGCAGTCTCTGACATCTCCTGTACTATGTCTGCAGTCTATGACAATCTCCTGTACTATGTCTGCAGTCTGACCATCTCATGTACTATGTCTGCAGTCTATGACAATCTCCTGTACTATGTCTGCAGTCTGACCATCTCATGTACTATGTCTGCAGTCTCTGACAATCTCCTGTACTATGTCTGCAGTCTCTGACATCTCCTGTACTATGTCTGCAGTCTATGACAATCTCCTGTACTATGTCTGCAGTCTGACCATCTCATGTACTATGTCTGCAGTCTATGACCATCTCCTGTACTATGTCTGCAGTCTGACCATCTCATGTACTATGTCTGCAGTCTATGACAATCTCCTGTACTATGTCTTCAGTCTCTGACCATCTCCTGTACTATGTCTGCAGTCTATGACAACCTCCTGTACTATGTCTGCAGTCTGACCATCTCATGTACTATGTCTGCAGTCTGACCATCTCCTGTACTATGTCTGCAGTCTGACCATCTCCTGTACTATGTCTGCAGTCTGACCATCTCATGTACTATGTCTGCAGTCTGACCATCTCCTGTACTATGTCTGCAGTCTGACCATCTCCTGTACTATGTCTGCAGTCTATGACAATCTCCAGTACTATGTCAGCAGTCTCTGACCATCTCCTGTACTATGTCTGCAGTCTGACCATCTCATGTACTATGTCTGCAGTCTCTGACAATCTCCTGTACTATGTCTGCAGTCTCTGACCATCTCCTGTACTATGTCTGCAGTCTATGACCCTCTCCTGTACTATGTCTGCAGTCTGACCATCTCCTGTACTATGTCTGCAGTCTATGACAATCTCCTGTACTATGTCTGCAGTCTCTGACCATCTCCTGTACTATGTCTGCAGTCTGACCATCTCATGTAACATGAGATGGTCAGACTGCAGACATAGTACATGAGATGGTCAGACTGCAGACATAGTACAGGAGATGGTCAGAGACTGCAGACATAGTACATCTAAACACGTGGGCAGGACCTTACAGCGTCAGTAGTGACCATAGTAGTCCATAGTGTCAAATAACTAGTGACATAGGTGTCGTGAGCAGCAGCAGTATTAGTAGCAGTAGACAATATAGTGTGAAATGACTCGGGAAAGAGCAGCCATGAACAGCAGCAGCAGCAGCAGTGGTAATAGTAGTATAGAGTGGCAAATAACTTGTGACATAGGTGTCTTCACTGATGCAGAGGACTGATGGGAGAAAGTCCTGTGGTCAGATGAGACCATAATATAACTTTTTGGTCATAATTCCACTAACCGTCTTTGGAGGAAGAAGAATGATGAGTACCATGCCAAGAACGCCATCCCTACTGTGAAGCATGGGTGTGGTAGCATCATGCTTTGGGGGTGTTTTTGTGCACATGGGACAGGGTTACTGCATTATAATAAGGACAGGATGTTCGGGGCCATGTATTGCGAGATTTTGGGCAACAACCTCTTTCCCTCAGTTAGAGCTTTGAAGATGGGTCGAGGCTGGGTCTTCCAACATGACAATGACCCAAAGCACACAGCCAGAATAACCAAGGAGTGGCTCTGTAAGGAGCATATCAAGGTTCTGGCGTGGCCTAGCCAGTCTCCAGACCTAAACCCAGGGAGGGAGCTCAAACTCGGGTTTTCACAGCGATAGCCCAGAAAACTGACTCATGTAGAGAAGATCTGTGTGGAGGAGTGGGTCAAATATCCCTCCTACAGTGTGTGCAAAGCTGGTGAAAAACTACAAGAAAGGTTTGACCGCTGTAATTGCAAACACAGCCTACTCTACCAAATATTTACATTGATTTACTCAGGTGTTCAAATAAATTTTTTCAGCACTGTAAATAGATCAGGGAATGCATGACAAGGGACCCTTTAGCGCCCTGAACCGACGACGGGTGCCAGAAAGTCACCGCCGATCCAGGACTCATTCATCTTTATGAATGTGAGTCTGTCCACAGAGTCTGTGGACAGACGGGTCCTCCTTGTCCGTGACCACCCCACCTGCCGCGCTGAATGTCCGCTCAGATAGTACGCTGGAGGGGGGGCAAGACAATAGCTCGCGGGAGGTGTCCAATCTGGCAACCCAGTACTCCATGGGGGGGTCGTCGGTATTCATACTCTCCGAAGCACCGGCGGACGCCATGTAATCTGCCACCATGTGGGCCAGACGCTGGTGGTGACTGCTTCTGCTGCTGCTGGTACTGGGTTTGATCCGATTGGAAGAACATCCTCATCTCTTCCATTAGGTCCCCTGCTCGGCTGCTGCTGGGTGCAGACACCTGCTGGGTGAGATGAGGGGTGACAACTGGAGGCCGGGGAGTTGCCTGCTCCAACCGGCTGACAATGCCTGCCTGCAGTTCCTCCATCCGGCGCTGCCTCCGACTGGCTGGGATGAACTGCTCCACTTTCCCCTTGCACCTGGGATCCAAAAGGGTGGCCATCCAATAATCATCCCTGCCCTTGATGGTCTTAACCCGGGGGTCCCTCCTGAGGCATCTCAGCATGTGGGCAGCCATGGGGAAGAGCGCAGCCCGCTGTGACTCCTCACTGCTGCCCAGGTCAATGAGGTCAGACTCTTCTTCCCTGAGGCGCTGCTGATCACGCTCAGAGATGCCCAACCCCCGGACTATCGGTGCCCCCAACACCTGCTGTCCCTCCTGGCCAGGCCCTGACTCCAGGACGACACCAGCAACCTCGTCCTCATCATCATCATCCTCCTCCTCCTCCTCCTCCTCCTCTCGTCCTGGCCCTGGTCTCGGTGGAGCAGTGCTGCCTCCTCCTGCTCCACCAAGGCACTCTCCCCAGCTTGGAGCAGGCGATCTAGTGTCCTCTCCAGCACGAACACTATAGGGAGCACGTCATTAAGGCCGACATGCTCCCTGCTGACCATCTTGGTCGCCTGCTCAAAAGGGCCCAACACCTGGCAGACCTGGTGTATCTGCCCCCACTCCGCACAGGTGATGTACGGGAGTGTTGATGCTGGGCCGGCAGTGGGTTGCTCCAGCAGGTACTGCCTCACCGCCCTTCGCTGCTCCCACAACCTCTCCAGCATTTGGAGGGTGGAGTTCCACCGCGTTACACTGTCCACAATCAGCCTGTGAGGGGGCAGCCTGTTGACCCGCTGCCACTTGGACAGGGACGCGGTAGCGGTTGGGGAGCGCCTGAAGTGGCTGGCAATCCTACGCACCCTTAGCACAATGTCACTCAACCCAGGATAGGTGCGCATGAACTTCTGCACCACTAGGTTGAGGACATGTGCCAGACAGGGCACGTGAGTCAGACTGCCAGCCTGAAGGGCGGAGAGTAGGTTGCTGCCGTTATCACAGACAACCATACCTGCCTGGAGCCTTCGTGGTGTCAGCCACTTCTGGACCTGAGCCTGAAGTGCGGTCAGCACTTCTTGTCCAGTGTGTCTCCGGTCCCCTAAGCTAACAAGCTGGAGCACGGCCTGACAGCGCACGTGCACCACACCTGAGTAGCTACGGGGGCGCTTGCTGGGAGGCTCAGCAGCTGCGGAGACAGAGGCTTGACGGAGACCAGCAGTTCTCCCCTGGACACCCCGGGGCGGCACCACAAAATCTGTTGCCGCCGATCCCTCCCCGGCGCCTTGGAGGGAAACCCAATGGGCAGTAAAGCTTATGTAGCGCCCCTGCCCATGCCTGCTGGTCCAGCCATCCATTGTCAGATGCACCCTGTCGCTGACAGCGTGATCCAGCGACAGGGTTACATTCTTCACAATGTGCTGGTGTAGGGCAGGGACACCAGTCCTGGCAAAGAAATGGCGGCTGGGGACACGCCATTGGGGTTGGGCCTGCTCCAACATCTGTCTGAAGGGGTTGCTGTCCACGATATTGAAGGGAAGAAGATGTTGGGCAATAACCCTTGCCAGGAGCCCATTGAGGGAACGCACACGTCGGTCTCCGGTGGAGAAGGGAGTGTTGCGTTCAAAGGCGTCTGAAATAGTCGCCTGGCGCCGGACGGCAGTGCGGGACACGGACGCGGAGGGTGCTGTCAAAGTAGAGGTCTGGTTGCCGGTATACCAGTACCACTAGTAGAGGAGAGGGGGGGCATGACCTGCTGGGAAGAGATGAAGCTGTGGCAGGGGCTGCTGTACCCTGCTCACTTGTGGTGGTGGCGCTGCTACCACCACCACGCTTCATCTCGTCATGCACCCGCCAGTGATTTATCCTCAGGTGCTGGTTCAGGGCTGTGGTACCCACCCGAGCCCAAATGCTTCCCTCTCTTCACCCTGACTGAACAGATCCGGCAGATGGCCACTAGAGGGTTGTCTGCCACCAGGGTGAAGTAGGCCCAGACAGGTGACTTCAGCGTCACCCTCCCGTCAGATGGGTTAACGCTGACTTGCACCTGCTGGGACTCGGTACGCACAGGTGGAGCTGCCTGCTGCTGCTGCTGCTGCTGACACCTCCTGCTGCCATCTCCAGTGGAGACCCTGACGCTGGTCTCCCTGGTGGTGACCTGGCGCACCGTTTCCACAGGGTGCCTACCTTCCCCGTCGTCACTGTCGCAGTGAGCCGACGAGACAGATGGCAACCATGATGGGTCACCCTCCTCGCCCCCAGAGATGTCAGACCAAGGGCTGTGATGTTGTGGTATGAGGGAACCAGCTGACATGGAGCCGATAGCCTGGCTCCGCTGTTCCCTCACCCACGCCTGGGTCTGACTAGGTGCTGATGTTTCCTGCACCAAAACAGCACCACCACTTTGAAGGGATGTCTCTGGGATACTGACGCAGGTATCCCATACTCATCGTCCATCCCTTCAAAAAGGTCCTGACCATCAGGACAGAGCGGGAGCTCTGCCCGATGCATGGCCTCCACCAAGACATCCCTCTCACTGTCGCTGTCGAACAGTAAGATGCTGGACTCTTGGGGGCGGGGGGGGGGGGTACTACAGGCAACGGTGTAATAGTGGAACTACTGGGAGTCGGGACCGACGACTCAGTGGCACTGCTGTGCCCCATGTAGTCCACCACTCCTTGAGCCTGAGATGGCAATATCGGGCGGCTGCCAGATGCAAAAAAATCACGCATGAGGCGGACTCCCCTTCCACCCGATCCTCTAGCAATAGTAGGGGCACGAGAGGTACCCCGTGCTGGCAGCGACCCAGCACTGGGAGTAACTCCCCTACCCCTGCTGCCACGGCCACGGATGCCGCTCATAATTGCTGATGTGTGTGTGTGGGGTGGTAAACTTTATGGGGGGAGGGAAATGTGTGTAAAATGTTTTTTGGTGTTTTTTTAAAAGACAGGCACGCAGACAAAGAGTACACAGACAGCTACTAAACTTTAATAAAAACTAGTAAACCAAAGACAAGAACTACAAAAAATAAAAAGAAATGCACTCAACAAACACTAACTGCTTACACAAACGTATATGACTATAAACTAAGGCTACTTTTTTTTTTTTTTTTTTTTAAAACACTAACTGACAAGGACTACAACTACAAAAAAAATAAAAAAAAATAAAGAAACACTAACTAATAACTTTTTTTTTTTTTTTTTTTTTAAACACAGAACACAGACACTAAAACACACACTAAAGTAAGCTAGCTGCAATAAATGTACACCAACAGTATGTACACTTACTATAACAGAAATCTAACTAAAATGAAAACCAAAACCTACCAATTAAAAAAAGCTCACACTTTCCAAGCAGTACTCATTCAACAAATCAATAAAATCAATAATAATCCTTACTAAACTAACAGAAGTTGAACAACACAGCAGAAAACAAAAATGAGATTTTAAAAAAGCTCTTGGGCCTTTAAGGAATCAGGAAATCTGGAATATGTGGAATTAAATCAATAAGAAGCAGTCAATAGCTAAGCTGCAACTTACTACACTAACAGAAGTTGAACAACACAGCAGAAAAAAAAAAGAGCTTTTAAAAAAGCTCTTGCGCCTTTAAGGAATCAGGAAATCTGGAATATATGCAATTAAATCAATAAAAAGCAGTCAATAGCTAAGCTGCAACTTACTTCACTAACAGAATTTGAACAACACAGCAGAAAAAAAAAAGGGGCTTTTAAAAAAATCTCTTGGGGCTTTTCAGGAATCAGGAAATCTGGAATATCTGCAATTAAAGCAATAGGAAGCAGTCAATAGCTAAGCTGCAACTTACTACACTAACAGAAGTTGAACAACAGAGCACAAAACCAAAAATTAGCTTTTAAAAATAGCTCGTGGTGTATTGGCTTTGAAAAAAGCAGTTTAGGATTATGAGCTGTAAAATATCCACATGAAGCAGTAATACTGTAGCAAATACAACCATAAAGGACAATGCTGATGATGATGCAAGATGCAAAATACCAGCAACACAGACACAGTCTCCACTCGCTCTAGCCAAGTTCTGGATCTGCAATGAAATGCTGCTTGGGAGTGACCTTATATAATGCCCATACAGGCAGGTTCCTATTGGTGCTAACCTATGACGAGTGTGGAAGGAGAACTGTGATTGGCTCTGATGCAGAAGGGCGGAGTAAATAATCGCGCAATATCCCTATTGCCGAATATTCGCATTGCGAATATTCGGCAATATAAAGAAATCACGTCAGCTACTCGGACCAAGGTCTCTAATAATAACAGCAATGCTTTTAGACGTCGAAGGAGATCACTAAGGTTTGAAAATTGGGAGGAAAAAAATCAATTATGGAAAAATCTGAGAGGAAAGTCCCCCATTAAATTTGAGGAACATAACATCCAATTTTCCAAGATCTATCTCAAGAGACCCTCAGAAGAAGAAGAAACTTAAAACCTCTATTACAGGTGCTACAAGAACGAGAAATACAATACAAGGGGGCTTCCCGGCATGCCCTGATCGGTAGAAAAAATGGGGTCACCGCAAGACTAAGATTCATAGATGAAATACCAGAATTCTGTCAAAAACTGGAGATCCCAGTAAACCATGAAAATACGGAGTGGGGGGAGGCTGGAGGGGGGGGGTGGGGGGGGAGGGGGGGGCAGGGGGGAGGGGGTAGTAAATAAGGGAATAATCTAATTAGGTGAAAATAATGGTGAGACCTAGGAGTGGTGTGACTGACCACCTTGGGGCAATCCCCCTGGAAGCAGGGAGAATGAGGGCGCGGCGAATGGAATTCCGCCTCAGGGAAGGAACACAAGAGCACAAGGAGGTGCAAGTCGAGAGGTTCCCCAATACGACCATAGGGTCACTGGTAACATCTAGGGTTAGAGGGGGGGAGGAAAGGGGGGGAAGGGGGGGTGGGGGAGGGGAGGGAGAGGGGAGAGAGGGGGGAGGGGGGATGGAGGAGCGGGAAATGGGAGGGGGTGGGAGGGGTGGAGGGATGGAACGGGAGGTATGGAGGGAAGGGATTGGGAAAGAGTTTTAATGATTAGCGGTCTGTCCGAAAGTGGTAATGAAGTGGGTAAGGACAAAAGAGCAAAAAAAAAAAGGAAAAAAGGAGTATGTCTAACGTAAATCTAGTAACATATAACGTAAGAGGCCCTTGGTTCCGGGAAAAAAGACATATGGTGTTAAAGGAGATCGAAGGACAGCACGTAGACATAGTCTTTCTTCAGGAGACACACAATACAATAACGGCTGACTCCAGGAATCAGGCTCTACTCTCTCGAGCGATACCAACCTGGTACTATGGCGACTCTCCGCAAAAAGATCTAGGGGAGTCGCCATAGGGATAGGGAAAAAATATCAGCTTCAAAGTTGAATAAAGATAGGAAAGTTGACCCAGAGGGCCGCTATGTGTTTCTGAGAGGGACTCTTCAGGGAAAAATATACCTTGGTTAATGTATACTGTCCCAATAAACACCCACAAAAATACTTAAAGATGATTCTAAATATACTAATGGACTTCAAACAGGGACATGTAATATTAGCAGGGGATTTCAATTTTACCCTAGAACATCAGCTAGATAGGGCATCAGGGGTTCATTTAATTAATACTAAGCAACAGCAGTTCTGAAGAAAATTTTTTTCAAACAACAACTAATAGACCCCTGGAGAA